>ML685833.1:6048264-6164411 GCA_007922175.1 Pelusios castaneus
CAGCGGGTGTGGAGAAGGATGAAGGGAGAGAGGGTGGGGAAGGGCAGGGCTGAGGGATGTAGGGAGACCCTGGGGGGGAGAGAGTGGGGAGGAGCGGGATTGGGGGAAGTAAGGAGAGCCTATGTGGGGAAAGGGGTGATGACTGAAAGAGAAACTGCCCTCTTGGTTCAGCTCCAGTGGTCCCTCGCTTGCTCCCTTGACATCAGAATTGCCGCTTGGCATAAATCCCTCTGGGGAGCTCCGTCTAGTACAGGCCATGTCTCGGTTGAGCCATTTGATACAGTGAAAGCCATGTAACATGGGGTGGAGGTGGTGAGTCTCTCAGTTGCCCCATGCTGCTCTCAACTCCTGTCTCCCTCTCTTCTCCAAAGGGACGGTGTTCCATACTGCGAATCTGACTACCACGCCCAGTTTGGCATTAAGTGTGAGACCTGCGACCGATACATCAGTGGCAGAGTTCTGGAGGTGAGTGGGGCAGGTAGGGGACCGCTAGCTTCCTTTCAGAGGCAGGGGGCTGGGGCGAGCGAGTCCCACCCGTGGTGCAGAGGAACCATTTAGCCAGCCCTTTGCAGAGGAGTTAGTCAGTGACCTAAGTGCTGTTGTGAGACATTTTAGTGGCTGTTTGCTAACTCTCACACTCTGCAACCTGCAGCCCCTCCAGTCACACACTCAGGCAATGAGAATGACTGGACAATAGGGTGAGCTATGGGCTAGAGCAGGGCACTGCAAATCCTTGCTTCCATTCCTGGCCCTGCCACTGATTCCTGGTGCACTTGTGGGTGAGTTCTTTGCTGGCTCTGAGCCACAGCTTCCTCCTCTGTAAAATGGAGGTATGGACGCTGGCTGGCCTCAATATCCTGAGTGCAGAAATGCCTAGCTCCCTGGACATGAGGTGGGAGAGAGGGGCACTGGCCTCTGCCATTGGAGTCATTGCGGCGGAAACAGCCGCCCCACTTTGCAGAGCCATAGCGAGGTGGCAGAGGGGACTGAGGTAATAGAAATGGCTGGCAGATGTGGCATCGAAGCTAAGGAACCTCTTCCTTTAGCACCACAAGTGGCAGAGTGAAGAAGGATCCTCTGGTTCAGTCCTTCCGGAGGGCAGGTGCCTACATGGGTCTGTAGCTAGAGAGCCTATTAAGTCTTTTGCTAGAGATCTGCAGGGGTTCTAATATGGCACCATGCCAGTCCCCATAAAAGCTGAGCCGCTGGGGCAGATGGATGGGCAGCGGCAGTGTGGTATTCGTCCACAGAGTGCCCAACATCTAAGCTGGAACTCATTGCCTCTTTACAGGGACCCCCCCCTTTCCCAGTTCTCGCCACCATCCCCAGTCACAGGAGGCCGGGTGCTTTGATCTCTCAGGTACAGCCTGGGAATGGATGAGCACTGCCAATAACTCAGCCATCATTGCACCTGCTTTCCACTGGCACATGTGTTTGGATCCTTCTCTTCGCACCGTCACCTAGGAGCCAGCTTGCAGCCAGCCTCCACTCCCCTACCAGTTGCCATGGCAACACATCCAACGCGGGGCTGTGGCCCACAGTCATGTGGCTGTATGCAAGCAGGGGAAAGGAGCCGCAGCGGTGCAGAGCTCTCTGCAAAGGGAAGCAGCAGGCCCAAGCCAAGCCCAGTTGCTGCCCCCTTTAGGCTGCTAGAACGAGCCAGGTGGGAGATGCAAGTGCCCAAGAGAGACAGGCTGGTCTAGAGGAGGGGCAGGGATTACCTGAATGGTATTAGAGAGTCCAGGCTACATTGTATTGACTTTCTAACACAAAGGACCTTGCTGGTTTCTGCATCCCAGCGGGATTTTAGGTGTGGTGCTTTAGTGGTTCACTTGGTCCCCTTAAAGGAGTTGCTTCCAAGCGCTGTCAGGGAGGGTGCCGCGAAGGAGGTATCTCCGTGGATCCCAGGTCTGGTTAAGTCGCAGGCAGTGATTCTTTAACCAATTATACGTGACCATCTTGGTTATTTAAATATGGCACAATTAATTATGCAGCAGACAAAAACAATCAAAGAACCAGACAGCAATCATTCAGATAATCAACAGAGAAATGGGACCCATAAAGACCAAAACTATAAGGAGGCTCAGATTTTACAACCACAACCATTGATAAGTGATTCCATGCCAGACAGAATGCTTTCAGACGAAGTTTCCTTTAAACATTGCGAGATCTGGTGGCGGTAGATACCATTAGTCCAGCAGCACTCTCTTACCAGCCCGATATTACATTGTCTTGATATAATTTATCTGAAATGGAGGATGTGTGACACTTGCTACTTGGCTCATAGCTGCTGTCTCTCCTAATGTGGTGGTCGTTGCTTAGCCCACGAATAAGGCCGCAGACTTTACATTGCCCAAGGGCTGTTCTTCATGCTGCTGCCCTGCTCTTCTGCCTCCTTAGGATCCACATCACACCACCTCATCAGCTTGTAACTGACACCACTGTTCACATCCACCCTGTCCTAGGTCCCTGGCTCAGCCTCCCCACCTGCACTGTGGGTTTAATGATCCTATTGTGTCCTGGCCCACAGTGGGAAGAAATGGTTCATATCTGTGTAGTGTTCTGAACATCAACCATGCCCTGTTAGTTGAGATCTCTGCTGCGACAGGCTGATGGGATTCCCTGAGCCCAAGCAAGGGGACTGTGTGTGTAATAGGGACCAAATGGGCTGGAAATAAATCACTTGGGCTCTAAAGAGACTCTTTCAATGACTTTCACTAAGGTATTGGAAGGGAGCTGAAGGAAATGGGGCATAGGGAGCAGAAGGAAACTGGGCATGGGGAGCTGATGTGTTCTGTAGTGAAGACTGCAAAGGAATGGAGATGTACTTCACTCCTTGGGCATTACTTGACCTGTCTTTCCAGAAAGCTGGTGCAGTGCCCCGAAACATGAATGACCCAATCTCTCAGACCTCCCATGTCTCTTCTTATCCTGTACTGCCTTGAAGAGGGCTCCTTTGGGACCTGTGGCCAGCCAATGGCCATCATAAGCTAGTCACTAGTTTAGAGTGGGGCAGCCAGGACTTGAAGCTGAATTATTTTCCTTAAAGCAGTAGGGTTTTGTTGCCTTGCGTGGCAGCACTCAAATAGGAGATGCTCCTTTAAATAATTTTTGGCCTTGATGAGCTTCCCTGCGCTATCCCTTGACCCTCTGGGTTTTCCAAATGACTGTGAGTTGTGCAGTCAGCCGTGAATGATTAATGAGTCTTTAAGGGAGCCCAAGTGGTAATGAGCAAGTCTCTTCACCCACAGCTTCCATCAGGCTTTTCCAATGGCTGTAATTTTAATCAATATAAAATAAACAAGACGGCTGCATTCTGCTTTGAAGTGTAATCACCTGTCCTGGCAGAGGCACTGTTGTGTTTGAAATTGGGGGTGTTTGTTTCAGAGCTAGTGATTTAAGAGAAAGGCAGGCCTGAATTGCAGTGTACTATGCTCTGTATAATTCCTCTAGTTCATCTCAGACTGGCAGTGCCCCTGTTTAAGGCCGGTGGGCCCACACCGCTTAGCCAATACATCTGAGTCCTGACCTGCAGCCTCCCTTGCTATTCCAGTCATGGGGTACACATCCCGAAAGTGTATGGAATAAAAATAACCAAAACAATGGGAAATATAGAGCGGGTTCCTGACACATCCAACGGGTGGGGGTGGTGTTTTGGATTGTTAGTAGCAGGGAAGGTTTAGGATTTGTATCATCAGGAAACAATTGAACAGATTATTTCAAATATACAGTATATTTAAAAGAAAGATATGGTCTGAAAGCATTTCTGGAGACTGGAGATTGATCTGCTTGTCCTTGTTCATTTAGAGACCAAGCCAACCCCAGTGAAAGCTATGGAAAATCCTCTGGACTTCTGTGAGAATTGGATCAGGCATTTAGTTCCTCTGCCTCTGCCCTCGTGTCAGACCCTCCTCCCCACCTAGTGCCGCAAATGGCTTTTCTGACTTCCATCCTTTCTCTTGGAAGTGAATGTAGCACTAGTAAAGTGTGGAGTCTGGGTGTGCGGTCCTAGCCACTGACCTCCTCTGCTTGTGCACCGAACATGAACTGCGTGGGCAGCAATAGAGTGAGCTCCCCTCACACACTGACCTGGCTGATGTACTGGGGAGGGGAATTCAGTCTCCAGAGCCCGTGCTCTTTGGCCTCTCTGCTGAAGCTGCCCACCAGTTCATGTCAGTCGAGTGGGAGCATTTTATGACGTTGACAGCTGCTGCTGAGACCCATCCACTCGTGTCATGCGCAAGCTACAGAACAGCCACTGGACAGTAGCATTTCCCCCTAAACCAGTCTGGATCAAACTGAAACCGAGACCAGAGTGATGAAAAGCTCTGTTTACGATTATCAGTGCCCTGTTTTCCATGATGCAGCACTCACTGTTTAGTAAATTACCCTGTTCTCTTATTGACCCTCATTATTTCCTGATATTGTAGCTAATGTAACTGTTTCTCTTGTATGTTACAACAACCCTTCCTCCTTCTTTCATTCCCTTCCCAGCCTTAAATAGTCCTTCCTCCTTCTTATGTCATTATAAAATATCCCCTGGGGTTACGCTTTATACAGCACAGACCAGGTTTCAGTAGCGCCCTGAGCCAACTGCTGCTTCTGAGCTTGGGAGCTCAGCAAACAAGTCTATAATTGAAATTCTTACAGACATTTTGAGTGGAAGCAAACTACCAATTAAACTTATTATCCTTCTCAAAGCGCAGGGAGAACAGCCCTGTGACAGCGCAACTGGGAAAATAGCAGGTTGTTATTTCTAAAGTTTGTGTGTCATTTGCACAGAAAGCGAGAGGAAAGTTTTTAGAGAGTCCCAAGAAATCAAAGCTGGGGAAGAAAATAATAAAGCAGGAATCATTTTGGCTTTTGCTCTGTTGGAATGGGCTGCAAAATGAAACTTACTGTGTCCCTTGTTCTGGAATGTACGTTTGTCTGTGTCCCTCTCCCAAGACGGTAAAAATCCCAGTGACAGTTTGCCAAACATACCATTTCTATGATAGTTCACAGCTATGACCCTCTGGGCCAAAGCTGGCATCCTGCCTAACACCAGTGGAGTTGGTGGGGGGGAACCAGTGAAGAATACAGCTCCATAGCTGAACAATAGGACACTGCTGAGGTATAGCTACACAATCCTTCTGAAGGCCAAGGAAGAAATTGATCCTGTAAGTCCTTGCTCACACAGATAATCCTGTTGACTTTGAGGAGTACTTGCACATGTCCACATTTGCAGGATTTGGTCCTTTGCTAGTTTGGGGCTGCCTGGGACTTATCCTCTGCTACTGTGCATATTGGATGGTCATTTACACCACTGCAAGGTGAGCGGGAAAGGCTGCTGTTTTGAGCTAGTGGCATTGTGTATCCACCTTGCACTCACTTCGCTTGCAGGAAATGGGACCCTGGGTTCTCTTCATGCATCATGGCAAGGATATTAGTCTGCAAATACGTCTAGTGTTGGGCTGCCATCTGCAGTTCTTCGTTAGGGCCATAGGTCTCCTTTCTAGGCTCGTCCATCTTGCTTCGTGTTTTGCACAGCAAGCAAAAGGATTGTGGAAGGGAGTATGCAGCTCACGCTCTGAGGAACGGAGGCAAAAGTGGATCTGCATTTTCTGCTTTCTTAGGAGCCATTTTTCTCTGCTGCTTCTTGTAGGCAGGAGGAAAGCACTACCATCCAACCTGTGCCAGATGTGTCCGCTGCCACCAGATGTTCACAGAAGGGGAGGAGATGTATCTCACAGGTATGGACACCCTAGTCATGGAGAGAAAGCTCAGGTTGTGGGCTGGGCAGATTAACACCTCCTCTGTGCCTCACATAGGACTGAACTCCGCCTGTAATGTAATCTGTCAATCCCAGCACACATCAGGAGCGTGGCCCTGTGCAAAGCTGTCCCACCAGAGGGTTTTTCCACTGTTTTCTAAATCAGCAACATGGGGATGCACCGAACAGGGAGCAGAGTCATACCAGTGTAGCAGGTAGATGGGAATTGATAGGTGACTAGCCCCAGAAGGGCCCTCTGGAGTCACTATCACTTTAGGCTCTTTCCTTGCTGGCTCATGCAACCATATTCCCAGAGCTGTGGCTAACTTTTGGTTAATGCAGGTTTGCTGTGTTCCAGTGGTGTCAGAGAATCTCCCACTGGATCTCTTTGGGGATTAGACCCACTTCTCCTACAAGCCCAAGCTCCTGTCTTCTCACTGTGGACTACCCAGGGATATGGCTCTCTGGGCACAACAGCTGCTTTCACCAGCCACGCTGGGGAATACAACAACTTAACAGTCACCTCTTTATGTGGAAGGTTCCTTCTTGGTGGAGGTAGAGAGAGTGACCAGACGGGCCCTATCAGAGTCTTGCATTCACCCCATTCTTCCCTTCCTCCCATGCGCCTGCTGAGAGATTCGGGAAATGCTATAGATCCCATGGCCAGGAGGGACCGCTGTGGTCCTCTAATGTATCTGAGCTGTAGAGCACAGGCCACGGAACTTCCACAGAATAATTCCTTGTCCGGGCCTATCTTTTAGAGCAGAGAAGGAAGGTCTCAGGGGTCTGGAGACATTTTCCTGGAGAACAACTGTCCCTTCTCTCATTCAGTCACCTTCAGTAACGCATGTGCACAACATACTAACTTCATCAACACAGCTGGAACATGACTGCGCTGCCCTGGGCCAGCACTCTTTGGAACACACAAGACATTGGGCCAGATGGGGGATTCCCAGCCATGGCTAACGAACCACCTATCTAGGATCCAGTGTGGCCTCCAGCACTGTGGTGTCTAACATTTCACATGGTTTCCTAGGAGGCAAGGAACTGCCTCCTTGTTCCCATTTCACGGCAGTGGAGGCTGAGGCACAGAGAGACCAGGGTCAGCATTTTCAAAAATGGTCACAGGTTTTGGGTGCTCATCTTGAGGAACAGACACACAGAATCAGTGGCTACTTCTGGTTGAAGGGATGTGTTCAAGATTTCACCGTGAGCCTGAGAATTGAGCCCAGATCTCTCAGGCCCCACTTCAGTGCCTTAACCACTCTGTTTCTGAGTTCTGCGGAGTACAGTACTGAAGGGGTTAAGCCATGCAGTGTGGGTGGCTGGATTGACTGGTTTCAGCAAGAGGGAAATAATCGGGTTTTGAAGGGGTTCAGCCCTTGCCTGAAGCTGCCTGTGGGGCTACTTCCAGCTCTGAAGGAGGGTGTTTTTTCTCTTTGGTGCAGCTGCCTGTCACCCTGATTCATTAATTACCCGTGTAGGTCTGTGTGGTAATTGCAGAGCAGGCCCTCGCACTGCAGGATTTGTGGCAGGAGCCCTCTGCTGAGGGTTGACTGACTCCTCCATGAGACACTAATCATGTTGGCTTGGACGCGGGGGATGTCCACGTCATTAGTGTCATGCTGGAATGTCAGCCAGCCACTCCCCGCAGAACACCCCTTGTTTGGCAGGGAGGGTGAGGCATTGTGTGAAAGCTCTGCACCTGGCAGTCACCCCAATGCGTGGTCTGTGACAAGCCAAGGCTCCAGGGGCCCAAAATGTGACCCCTAAAAATGGGAGGCAGGAGGGTTAGGTGGAGAAGGGGGTCTGGTTTTCTGGCATTAATAATCTATGATCCAGGATTGGGAAGTGAATAGCAGATGGATTGTGTTAGGTGCATGCCCAGTCTGGAGCGACACTAGAGTTACAGTCTCACCTTGACTCTGACCCTGAATTCCCTGAGGGCTGTTTCCTGGTCTTATAGGGGAATTTCAAACATTACCAGCCAAGACCTGAGTTCAAGGTTCTATGTTCCCCCAGGAACAGCTGATTGCAACATGGCCACCTAAAGCAGAGAGGGGGCAGGAGGACAGTTCTCCTCTGCGTCCAGGAGAAACACAGAATCCTGAACTCAGGTCTTGGTAGGAAGGTAAAAGGGGAATGGACTCTCCAGTCAAGGTTTGTTGTTTCTGTTGGATTTCCACCTGCAAGTTCCCTTTATTCTGTTTGAAAGTTTGTTTATTTTTAAATAATCTGTTCCTTCACTTCTGAGTGAGTTGTGTCCCTACAGAGTTGTCTGGCATTTGGCCGATGGTGTCTTTGTGTGGATAGGTAGATAGAAGACTCTGAGATTCAACAGTGACTTGTGTAGCCAAGAGAACAGAGGGTCTGTGAACTTACCCTGACCTTTACCAGCCAGTAATCACAGGCTGTGGGAACTAGAGAGACTGCAGTGGATTAAAAGGGTGATTTTTTTCGAGGCACAAAGGATCATGTTACAGCACTTGTGCAGAGCCTCTGCCCTGCCTTCCTATACACCAGCCCCACTCCAAGGACGTTCCTGCGGCCACACTAATGTAAAAGGTGCCGAGGAAAGTCAATAAACCTGATGAATCAAGGTTAGCAAAGACATCACTGGCCTGGGTGCTTGTCGCTTTCCTCCCATCCAGTAGAAACTGTGAAGCTGTGCAGTGCATTCCACCGGTGAGTGCTGCATTGGCATGTCTTGCTGATTTAATGCAGACTCCCATCATTTACAGACCCACGGATGTAGGAAAGGGTTGTTGCACTGACCAGGAGTCAAGTTCAAGTTTACATCACAAGTGAAAGGAGTTTACTGGTCTCCTAGTTCTGCAGGGATGTTCTCATCCTTGCTCATTGTTGTCATGTGCTGGCACTGTACAAGATTCAGATCTCAAAACTGCCCCTGCCCCATGGAGCTGTCAGTCTAAGGACACATATGACTTGCAGTCTTTGCTCCCAAGAAGTCCAGAACTGGAACACCAGCAAGCACAGCAGACGATGACTGGGCATTCAAAGCATAGCTGTAGGGGTGCACTGCAGGACTAGAAGAGTGGGGTCTGTTTTAGGGCAGGACTGAGGTGTACCAGCAGAGCTGAAGGCACGTTCAGGGCTAAGCTACGTGGGTGTGCTGCTGGTCAGGACAGAGGGGGGGTACTGTTACACCTGGTTCTGAGTATTAATAGAAATTGTGTCTTTACAGTGGAGAGTTGAAGGGCTCTGAACCTCTGCTGCTTTCTTGGATTTCAGGTTCCGAAGTGTGGCATCCAATCTGTAAACAAGCAGCAAGGGCAGAGAAGAAATTGAAGGTAAGCTGGAGCATCGGAGGTTCGTGATGGAGTTTCTGGGACAGGTAGACAGGAGGGCACTCTAGGGGGCCTCCAAGACAAGCAGACATCTCTGAAAGTGCGTTTCTGGTCCCTGGCCAGAAATTAGTTAAGCTGGGGGTGTCTGATCTGAGGGGAACCGGCCATACCAAAAATGCTGCAAGACCGTTGGCACATTCTCAGCCTCCTGCTTTCCAAAGGGTCTTCTGCAACTCAGAACTTTGAGGATCTGCTTCTTGCTTCAGACGTTTTTCATTGCAGCCATCATCGTTCTAGCCATGGGGAATTGTGGGCAGGACTCCAGGTGGAGACCAGATGCAGCTTTGTAAGTATCTGCAGGGAGAGTTGTTGAGCAGTGTGAAGAGGAATCATTTCCTACACTCCGTATGTCACTTCCTCCTCCCTAGAGAAAGATGCTCCCAGCCCACAGAGTCAGAGACTGGCCAGACTTTCTGTGTTGATGGGTGGGTGAGTGTTTGGTCCTGTCGTTAACTGCAGATAAACACAAACCCACGAATGTCCCAGGCCAGGAGAGCAGTCACCATGTGGTCCATCAGAGCTGCCTACTCTCGCACACGTCGTAAGATAGAGATCGGCCCCTTGCTTCCCCGCTGTTTCCGTGACACTTTGACAGCCACACTGCAGGATGCAAGCTGCTGTAAAGTCCCTTCCCCTGCTGTCAAGTCTGATTACTTGGCCTGCTCAATCCCTTTGCTGTGCTGTTCAGAAGAAGCAGTCAGCACTGGGAGGCCTTTTTCCATGTCCTGTGGACCCTGACAAAGGCAACTGGCCATGCTCACAGTCCTCAGGTGCACATAGAACATGCATTGCTAGTGGCCGTGCAAAGATGCCAGAGAAATGCTCTAATAAACCACACCTGCCTATTGACTGACAGCTTGTGAGTGGGCTGAAGGAATCAAGTCACCATTAGAAACAAACTTTATAGAAGCAAACCCACAGCGTGTTACAGTTCTCCACTCTCCTGCCTCTTCTCTCTTCCAAGCCCACCCAAGTTCCCCTTTCTAGCCTTACTGCACTTACTCGCTGCTGCTCTGTTCAGTTTGCATTAGATACAATTAATAGCTGCGTATGTGTGTCTGCAACCAGTGAACAGCATGCCACATGTCTCAAAATCATTTGATTTTAAAGTGCGGGGCCTGTCTTACTGGAGCTGAACCTAGCCACTGAAGTAGGCTGCACATTTTGGACTATGCAAGCCCAGAGAGAATTCCAGTCTACAACCATCTTAGTGACTGGCAGTGACTAGGCGGAAGCACACCGGCTGTTGTTGGGCAGTTTCACAGATTATAGCCTGCTGCTGAGGAGGTGCTGTCCTTGCCCTAGAGTTAGACAGTGGGAAAAATCAACCCTGATATAAACCAATGAAATTCAATGGCGTTGTGTCTGCTTACACCATGGCTGGATTTGGCCCCTCGTCTCCAGGATTTGAATGAAGGCCAGTTGAAGTTCTGATCCAGTGTGTGGTTTTCTGTCCCCACAGCACAGAAGGACATCAGAAACCTCCATCTCGCCCCCAGGTTCCAGTATTGGCTCCCCCAACCGAGTCATCTGTGTAAGTATGGCTTGCTGCTGGGGAGTAGTGGTGGCTGTGTGTGTCTGATGTGGTGGGAGAAGGGTGCACCGTACATCCCAGCAGGGACAGCTGGAGGAGATCTTTCTGCACGGATCAGGTTCCTGTTCAGGACAAGAGTAGCCTTGGGAAGGGGAAGGGGTCTTGGTGGGTAGGTCCAACCTGAGTGTCTGTCAGCCTTGACCTCATCAGGCCCTCTGTGATAGACATTGGACAGGAGATCTCGGAGGAGTATTGCCAAGGCAGTTCAGCACCATAACCCACCCAACCCTTTCCCCACTGCTGCCTCTTCTATCCTTGCGAGACTGTTGTGCCTTTCAGGAGGATATCTCCTTCCCTTTTCCCCTTTCCTGTGGTAACAGACTGGTTCTGTTTGCTCTGATGGGAGCTTCGTATTGCATGTTCCAGCCTCGCCTTTCCTTTCTCCTTATCTTTCGCTCTGTCGCTATCTCGCTGTCTCCATCTCTCCCTCTCCTAGGCTAAAGTGGATAATGAGATCCTTAATTACAAAGATCTGGCAGCTCTTCCCAAGATTAAAGCCATCTACGAGGTGCAGCGTCCCGACCTCATTTCCTACGAGCCCTATCACAGATACACCTCAGACGAGACGTTGGAGAGATATAGCTATGGGGAGGTACTGAGTCTTGGCGTTTTCCAACAGAGAACGCAGGATTTGATGAGAGTCTTGGGGGGACACAGGTTCTAATTACAGTTCTATGAGTGTAAATCCTGAGTAACTCCATTGACTTTAGTGGGTTTGCTACAGATTTACAAAGGGGGGAACCAAGAACAGAATCTGGCCTAGAATATCTCCCCAGAGGATTTTTGTCTGTCATCTGGAAATCCAGGAAGGGCCTGGACAGAAGAACCTTGACCCCAGCCTCCTCCATGGTGGGCCACAAGAATGAGAGCCAGAAAACTGCTACAGCATCAGTTAGATACAATCCATGACTCTGCCCATGCTGGTGGAGACCCCTGGCACTAAATCTCACACACACACACCCGTCGCCCCCCGGTAATCTGAAAGGGCTGTTTTGAAGAGAAATGGCTCCTCTGGGGAATGTCCTCCAATGAATCTGAGACCCTGGAAGGGGAAATCGCAGCAGCCCCCACTACCATCAGGTCCCTCAGGTCTCCAGGGGGGGTCACTCTGCATGCCCCTGAATTACTACCACACCAAGTGGCACTGTTGAAAATCTGGTCTTAATTGCAGCTCTTCGCCCTGCAGTACCCTTTCCAAAGAGCACCCTCCCTGCTTAGACGGGGCACAGGGCAGACTCCCAGGTCTGTGGTGCAAGGGACTGTGCAGGACAGCCCTTATCTAGCCCTGACTCCAAGGGGTGGGGAGAGGAGGAGTTGAATGGTGCCATCCATGCTGGACAATTTCACCCACTGAAAGGGGAGGGACACGAGTGGATGGGTTTGGCCTGGAAGGAAGCATTCAGCTGTCAAGGCTGACGAAGTGGGTTATAGCCCACGAAAGTTTATGCCGGAAGATATCTGTTAGTCTATAAGGTGCCCCAGGACTCTCGTTGTTTTTACTCAGCTGTCTAGGCGCTCAGTGCTGAGGAGGGAACCTCGACACTGCTTTACGTGCAGTGTGTGGGAGCTACGTGTAGCTCTCACCTGTCCACAAGGCAGGTTGATGCAGAGGCTGCTGTGTTGTGTTAAGTCTCCTGTTGGCTTCAGATCAGAGCTGTGGGGCACTGAGGACCGGATTCTTCTCTTCTTACACCTGTGTACATTGAGATTTAGTCCATGGAGGTCACTGACATTCCCCAGGGGTAAAACTGGTGTATGCAAGAAGAGAATCAGGGGCTGGATTATGGAAAGCACCCTACAGGGGAAGCTAAGAAAACACCCCTGCTGGCTTCTGGCTTCTTCTGCTTCTCCACAGTGAGATCTTTGTCCCATGTCTAAGGCCTGGTCTACACTGACGGCTTAGGTCGATGTAACACTGCTTACTTTGACCTTCTACAGCCTGTGGACACACTGATGCGGCTGCGAGGTCGAAGTCAGTGCTGTTATAAGTTGATCTGGTAACTCCACCCACCTCAGAGGCATAACATTTAAGGTGAATTTAGTAATTCGCCTTAAAGGCAATGTGGACAGTCCCCACCACCCCGTTGTCCCCGGAAACCCCACAGCCAGCACCCCTGCCACTCCCCAGACCAACGGCCAGGGCTACCACTGGCCCCCGCAGCCCTGCTGCAGGCTGGGCAGCCCCAGTAGGGGGCTGCCGGGGGCTGATGCGGGGCTGCCCAGCCTGCAGTGGGGCTGTGGAGGATGGCGGCAGCCCCAGTGGGGGGCTGCCCAGCCCATGGCAGGGCTGCAGAGGGCTGGGAGGGGGCTGCCCAGCTTGCAGCAGGGCTGTGGAGCTGGCGGCAGCCTCGGGGTAATGGGAATGCAAAAAGCTGGAGCATGGTGTTTCGTGTGGACACTCTCCTCCAGTTTTATTATGTCAGTGTATGAACATCAACTTTAGATGGTGCCCAAGTGTAGACATGGCCTAAGGGTGGCCAGCTTCTGAACCGGCTAAAGCAAGTGCCCTCCTGCACTGGAGGTTCTGCAGCCTTTGGTCCATATGAGCTGCAAAAAAAAGAAAGCAGAGAATGCAGGGTGCCATGTCAGGGTCTCTTGCGGACAGCAACGTGGTCCTGACATCAACAGGGAGGGCATGCAATGGTGTTGACCTCCAATGCCAGGGACAGTGCATCTGAGATGTAACAGAAGGGTAGAAAGGGAAGCTGCTCTGTGTTGGATGGCTCACCAGTATGCTGTTACCCAGGGCTTCCTATGCAATAGATCAGGCTTTAGAGCCTTTTACCTTGGGTGTGTCTCACTGTCTTCGCTGCTGTCTGCTGGAAATCCCTTGAGTTGATGCAATTTCAGTCTGTTGTACACACAGCCCAAGTCCTGCTCCTGCATGTGCATGGTAGCTCACAAAGCCGTATGTCATATTGGGATGGTGTGAACCCATATACCTCACTTAGCCCCCATCAGTTTTCATCCTCCTCATGGAGTTGGTTGCTGTATTTCACCAGCTCCCTGGCAAGCATCCGTGAGGAACTTTCATAGCTAGACATTAGCATCTCCAGAACCTCCTGGAGCTTCCCAGTTTCAACCCGTCCTTTCTCATTCTCTGAGGGGATTTCACCTCCTCTCCCCATCTGTGCAGCGACTGTGATGCCACTATCTGTATATGAACGTAGGGATGAATCTCAGTGAGGCAGGAGAGGAAAAATTCCCTCTGAACCCTACAGCACTGGGTTAGCAAGAACAGGACCCTCTTGGATTTAACATTGTATCTGGAATCTTGGTACAAGAGTGCAGAGCCGGCCATTCTGTGAACAGGTCAGATTCTGTAGACATGGTATGCGGGGAAGGGGTTGATTTATGGGCTCCAAGGGCTGGTTGTTTCAGTTGTTTCCAAACTGGGAAAGCCAAGCTTGGATGGACTCCCTCCCTCCCACACACTTGCAGTTGCTGCATATCCCAGCATGAAGGAAACCCCAGCATGGCCATGGAAATGCCTGCCTGCCAGCTGCAATGAAGGGTAAAGGAGATGGGGGATATTCGGCACTAACTGAAAGAAACTGAAGAATTCCCCCAAAGCCCTGCTCTCCTTCCCCAGGAGATGGGGAAGGTGGGATCAAGGCAACCCCTCAGCCCCTCCAGCCTGACTCTGAGTGGCTGATGTGGAGGGACAAGACCATTGATGGACTTTTACTCCCAAAGGCTTCCCTCAGTGCTTGACCATTTTAATGAGGCTGTCATTTCACTAAGAGGATAGTAATTTTGGGGCAAATGAAGTGGTCTGAGACCCAGGTCAGTCATGTGGCCATTAATCATGTGTCCCTTTCCTTTTCTGCCTCCTGTGCTGTCTCTGGACCTCCTGCGACCTGCAGTCCCTTGGAACGCTGTCTCCATATTCTCAGGTAAGTGCACTGTGCTCCAGAACTGCTGGGCTGGAGGGGGGTGAGACCTGCATGGAATTGTGAGTGGGAGATTTGGCTGGACTGAGGGGACCCTTCATGTCTGCCAATGCGGGATCTGAATGGATACAGCTGTGAGGCTGAATGCCTTTCTTGGAAGTCAGTGAATCTGGCTTGTGATGCTAAAGAAGTCATTATAAGATATAGAAGTCACTTCCTTTAAGTTAGGATGGTCATGCCAACCCCACCATCCTGCCAGGGAGCAGGGAATGGGGCCAATGCACTCAGCCCTGTAAGGGGATGGGGGGTGAGATCTTCGTTACGCACAGGCGGCCCCATCACTTGTATCTTGGAGCAATGGTGACACGCTCTGGAGAGAGCTGTATCCAGCTCTTGTTGGCCGAAGCACTCTGTGGTGGGGAGGGGTGTCTTATTTGGGGACTTTGGGAGGGGAGCAAAGCGGGGATTCTCCAGGCACCAAGAGAGTCAAACCCACCAGGGAATGGAAATTTGGTGTTTCTGAGGCTCTCCTTGCAGAGATCCATTGCAGGGGATGCCAGATGGCTGCTTTGCACTAGACACCCATTCCACAGCCCCACGCCTGTGCACGAGCCCACCCACTGCGCCTTGATATCCCAAAGGCTTCATGCTGCCCCAGCTGAGAAGAGTCCATATCCCTATCTGCCGTGCCTGGCGTGCCCAGGGCTTTGGGGGGCAGAGGGCATTTCCCTGAAGGAAAGAGAAGACCCTGAAATAGATTCTTTGCCTTCCTGAAAGCTGTGACTCTGCCCATACAAATACCTCCTCTCCTGCTGTGTGACTCTTTTGTGTGCCCCCCAGTGCCTTGTCTCCACGCCCTAGAGCCTGAGGCCCATGCACCTTCTCCATTCCCTTTTTCCATTCTTCATTCTTCCATCCATTCATCCATAAAGCGTCTGACGAAGTGGGATTTTCTCCCACGAAAGCTCATGCGATTAATAAATCTGTTAGTCTTTAAAAGTGCCACAAGACTCTGTTGTCTTTCTACAATAGACTAACACGGCTACCCCTTTGGAATTTGACTTCTCCATTCCCTTTATTCACATCTCCTTTCACCCATCCAGGATATCTATGAAAGTATTGACATACGGCAGAGACGGGCCTCCAGCCCAGGCTACATTGACTCCCCCACGTACAGCCGCCAGGGCATGTCTCCCACCATCCCACGCTCCCCACATCATTACTACCGCTCAGGTAAGGACGCCAGCTCCCCCGCCAGGCCTGGCCTAGGATAAAACAGCCAGCGGAAAGCAGCGTGCTGGAAAAACAAGGAGGTGTGCTCTTCTCCACAGCAGTTCCTTTGGCGGCAGCACAGGTTGTGTTGGGAAATCCTGACTCCAGACAAGGAAAGCCAGTTTTGAGAGCACCTCCAGGATGCTGGGAGGGGGATTTCCTCTCTGAGGGTTGTGAGGCCTAGACAGAGGAGTGACCTTGCTCATACACAGGCCAGTTCAGCTAATTCTGCTCTCCCAGGCTCTTCTCCTGTCTCTCAACCAAGCTCAGTCACAGCATTGCCCCATCACCACAGAAAATCCAAGAGGGTGGCTCCATGCTAGAACTGGAGGTGCAGATAATGCTCGACTTGCTTCTCATCCTGGGAAGTGAGGGTTGCATTGGAAAGCATGTACCCATCGGCCCCGGGAGTGAATGCCTCATGCACCCCATCTTCTGGGCAGGCACATCTGGGGGTGAGGAAACCTAGAGCTGGGAGTGGAATGGACAGGAAAACCCAGAGAGAAATGAGTCTAGCAGGCTTGCCCTCTGCTGGGTTTCCCTCCATGTTGTTCAGGAAGGATAAAGCTTGTAGATAAAGTGCCTAGCACAGTCTCCACCAAAGACTTTGCCATGCCAGTGAGAATGACAGGGAAATCCTGGAATTTCAGGGCATACAAATGGGTTCTGGGCCTGGCTCCTGAATGGCATGCACCTGTGAATTTTCCTCTGTTCCCGTCTGTCCCTGTCTGTTAAACCCTGAGTTCCTCCCTCACAATGGTATGCAGGAAACCACCTCCCCACATCCATCCATCCCCCAGCCATTGACTCAGAGGTGGTTTGGTGATCTTCTAACACAGTTGCATTTAACACTGGTTTTCTTCTGCCTCTTGTTCTCTCTCAATCCCTGTCACTCCCTCTGATCTGCACTTTCCAGGCACAGAAAGTGGGCGCAGTTCCCCCTACTATAGCCAGTTAGATGTGAGGTCTTCTACTCCAACCTCATACCAAGCTCCCAAGCATTTCCACATTCCAGGTAGGCTCTGGATACCTCCAGCCTGTGGGGAGCTCTGTGTCTACTATTGCATGCCTGCATGTGCTGTACATGTATATCGCATGAGTAGCACCACTGCCTGCCTAGAGCCAGCCAGCAGCAGGACACATCCCATGGTAGAGGCCATCCATAACCAAGACCTGCCACTTTAACCCCACCTAAACTTCCCATCATCCAGAGTCTGCTTTACCCCCCGCCCCCATTTCCCACTTCCAACCAACCCCCCACAAGTAAAATTCCCTGCAATGATCCGTCCTTCCCTTCCTAGAGCATCACAAGGCAAAGCTTTTCTGATTAGAAGCTTTTCTACACCCACTCTTTACAGATGATTTATTTTATACTCCTCCTACTCCCCCCTAGGGCCCGGTGCACCCTTTCCCCAGAGTCTTCTAGGCTTGCCAGATGGCTGCTTCCCTCCAGCAGGGACTCCAGGGGGCCACCAGGTAAGGCCCACAGCCCCCTCAATCCATCCACAGATCTTTGGGTGGGTCGGGAGGGAAATAAGCACCTGTCCCGCTCCTTCATGTTATGCAACAGGGCGATAAGACAGCACTTGCTCCCCATCCCAGCCACAGGGACCATTCGTCAGTTCCTAAGTCAACCACTCAGTCCATGTAAAATAAACCCACATTCAGAAGTTCAAGAAATCGTTGACCTTCCCACCCACCCAAAGCCATTTAACTGGTCTCAAGTTCACCTTCGAGATGCGCCTACACCAAGCCCCCAGACTGGGGGGGGGGGGGGTTCAAACTGCAAACCCAGAATCCTTATTGTGCAGTTAATCCTGGTCTCTAGAGTGGGCCAAGCTGGCAACCTGGGACCAAAGACACTTGGATTAAGCATCTTCCAAGGCAGCTACTGAGGATCTGGACTGGAGTTGTAACCTCCCAGTCTTCTCCTCACCCATGTAACTAATCCACGGCCATAGCCATCATTTCTAGGCATGTAACTCCACCCCGGTAACCAATCCACAGCCATAGCCATCATTTCTAGGCATGTAATTCCACCCATGTAACCAATCTATGACAGCAATGACCAGCTCTACCTGCTCCTGCAGGGCCCCATGCTCCGTACAGTGGCTCTGTCTCAACCCTCTTCCTGTCCTGCCACTCCACCACCACAGCTGTGTGTGCTGACCAGAGCTCCCCTGTCCCTTTGCTGATGTCTTTTATGGATGGCTCCCTCCCTGCTCCTCCAGCTCAGCTAGTGCTGGTTGGATAGTTGTAGGTACAGTCTCCAGGTAGCTTCCCTCTCCCAGCTTGCTCTATTTCTCCCTTGCTGAAAGAGACTTTGGCTGATGTTGGTTTGCTCTCAGGTGGATCATGGATAGTTCTGCTAGACCCCTGCACTCCCAAGAAATGAACTCCACCCTGAAAATACATAAGAAATGGCCCAGGCCATGGGGCTGATTGTCAGGGAGGTACCCCAGATCCTGGGTCTCCAGGTGTCTCATCTTCCTCTTCTCCTCCAAGACAAGAAGAGCCAAGTTGCCTGAGAAGAGCCAACAGTAGGAGCAAGAAGGAGACACATCTGCCATTCCGTCAGTGCATGTTGTTCACTCTGAGCATGCTCACTGCATGCCCTTTAGTGCACACACTACCTCTACCCTAGGGTTCTCTGTAGCACCCATCACCATAGTATGTGGGTGATCAGCTTCCAGAACAGGTTTAACACTCTTTCTCTCCCCCTCATAAACCAAACTATGCCCCGACCCATCTTTAATGAAATTGCCTTGGAACTAGGTGGCGTTTTTTTTACTGAAAGATCCATGGAGGTGAAAAACGTTGAACATAATAGATGAGTGACTAGGAGTTTATATCTCTGCCTCCATGTCCTCTCCGTATCCTCTGCTCCCAGCAAACACATACTGACCTCCATCTTTTCTTTTCTTTTCTTTTCTTTTCTTTTCTTTTCTCCCTCAGCTGCTGGAGAGAGTAACATCTACCGGAAACCCCCCATCTATAAAAGACACGGTATAGTTTGAGTGTTCCTTTGGGATGATTGCTAATAACTTAATAGTCCTGGGTGACACTGGAAAGGCCAGACAGATTAGGGACCAGTTGCACTGATAAATAACTCCATGGACTGGAACAGGCTTACTCCAGATTAACCCCAGTGAGAAACCAAGATTAGATTAATCTAGAACAGAGGAGAATGGCATCTTTAGGCAGAGAATCAGGTCATGGGGCTGCCCTAACAGGAGTGGGAGGAGGTAGTGAGAAAGGTTGGAGACGTTGGCAATGGTTGTGGCTGGCCTTCCCCAAGAGCAGGAATCAGCGAAGGCGCAAAGCAGTGAGGTTTCATTAGGCCTTCAGCAAAGGGGCCAGGAGATGGAGTGAGAAGTCTGATGGCACAGGAGAGTGATCCACTCACT
This sequence comes from Pelusios castaneus, assembly GCA_007922175.1. NCBI lineage: Eukaryota > Metazoa > Chordata > Testudines > Pelomedusidae > Pelusios > Pelusios castaneus. The sequence continues at coordinate 6,067,551 of ML685833.1, forward strand.
TGTTACTAGGGGGTTCAGTCTCCCCTCTAATAGAACGCCAGGTTGGGTTCACATCTCCAGTGCTCAGCAATTGCCAAGGTCAAGACTGAGGGACAATACCAGAGTACTGGGTGGGGCATTGAGAGAAGAGTACAAGACGGGGCTGGAGTAGCAGGGGTGCTGCAGATCAGGGCTGGATGCCCTGGCAGAGCTGGGGGTGGAGGGAATAGTATGTGCTTTTTGACACTGGGAATAATATAAATTACCTGGAAGAAACTGAAAAGGGAATCCCAACTTCACGAAAACCTCTGCCCGTCCCAACTGGACATTACAGCATGAAAGAGAGGGTTGGAAACCTGTAGAGAAGGATCTGGGGCTTTGTCGGGGGGCAGCTGGGGTGTGGGGAGTTCTAGGGGTGCCTGGCACCAGCTAAGCCCTTGCTGAAGTGGCTTGTCGTGCGCTCACCAACTTGCTTCCATTCATAGAAGTGTAGCAGCTTTCCCTGTGAAACCATAACTCAGTCTCTCCTTTCTCTTTCCGTGCGCCTCCTCTGTCCTGTCTGCCTAACACCCCTAACATCCCCCGCTGGCTGGCTGCACCCCCCTGCGCTGTAAGTAGCCGCCTTCACCGTGTTCTCTGGAGTGACCCCCCGCACGTTACTGGTGGGCTTTGAGTACTTGTAGCTGGCCAGACCTTGAGCTTGAGTCTGGCATTGTCTGTCTGGGTTCACCGAAGGCCAAGCTGGCAATCTTTCTGCAGGGCTGTTCTCCGCCCCTCACACGCTTGTTGGGGAAGAGATTTGTTCTGAAGAGCCATTTTGTTCCCTGAACAGGGGAGGAAGAGCCTCAAAGGTTTGGCTGTGAGGCCTGAAGCCAACGTAGAGTCCTTGTACGCAGGAGCATTACCTCATCACACTGCAGCTCTCCAGGCACAGGAGCCGTGGGCCTGTATTCTTGGCTCTAACTAGAGCCAATGACATGCATGGGGCTCTCCTCCCACGTACACTACCCACAATGTCCCCTTCTCATGGCTGGGATTTGCCAAAGTCCCCTTCCTGTATCCCTTCAAACATGCCCTCTGGGAAGCTCACTTTCCCTCTGCCCCATCCTGGGCTGTGTCCCTGGCCCTCTGGATCCCTGCTCAGACCTCCAGGTCCACAGGGCACTTTTACTGCCCTCTTCTGGTGATCACATTGCATTCTGATGCAAGGATACCGCCTGCCTAGGGAAGGAGGAGCAGCTGGTCTCAATAGCCCTTTAGTTTTTCTGCTCCCTTGGCTGCTGCTGCAACCTAAGAAGAGCAAGAAATGGGTATCAGCCAACATCACAGTAGGCTGTGACTCAGCATCATCCTAGCTACTTTCCTTGCAACTCAGCCCTGACAGCCAGAGGCTCTGCATCTGGGTGTCGTAGCATTTGCACCAGAATTCTGCAGTCTCTGGGCAAGATGCAAGACTGGCATGGAGAACTGGCGACAGAGCCCTTCTAATCAGAGTGCTTGGCAGCCTGTTCCGACCCATTCTGCATTGAGCATGGGCTGATGTCAGGAGCTCCAAGGTTCTGTTCCCATTTCTAGCACTGCCCTTCTGAGTGACCTTGAGGGGGGTAACTTCCCTTCTCTGCCTCTGCTTCGCCAGCTGTAGACTGAGAGGCAATGCTACCAACCTGCCAGGGGAATGAAGTTTGAGCACTTAGCGTCTGTCGAGCATTTTGAGCATGGCCTATTACCGATTGGGACAGGAGATCTCCCAGCCTGGAAAAGAGTGGAGCAGGGGATGTCCCATGCCCCCAGCTTGATCTGCAGGTCTGGCAAATGACCAGAGGCGGCCTTTGGCTATTGGGGGCCCTAGGCGAAGGCCCATTGTGGGGCCCAGTGTAGGCCCACAAGACCCACTATCGGCCTTCAGGACCCCCTCTGTGACCCTGTCTCCCCCACCACTCCAGCCCCAGCTCCCCCTACACGGCCCCATAAGCCAGCTTCTCCTTCTCCTGCGGACCAAGGCAGATGTGACTTTTGGGGTAGGCGATGGGGCCCCTTGCAGTTCGGGGCCCTAGGCGTGCGCCTGCTTCGCCTACCCCAAAAGCCACCTCTGCGAATGACTCTGATCATGTGTGGGTCTTCAACTCAGCCGGAGCCGGCCAGAGCAGAGCTCCAGTAAATATTTCCAAACCCACGGGAGCCCCCGGTGCCTCCCATACACAGAGGCACCAAGTCCTGAGGGCTCTGGGAAATACTCAGGGAGAATTTAACCTTGTGTAACTCATTGGTGGCCCCCTGCTTGGGGAACATACGGGGGCCCTCAGGCACTGGGGTGAAGTTGCATTTTACCTCACACTGCTGTAACTGTTATCTGCCCATCCGGGGGCTCCCCCTTACAGGAGCTGAGAGGCCCTCGGTTGTCTGTGTGGGCTGGCCCAACCATGGTGACACAGACAGTGTTTCCTCCAGAGCTTGAGTTTCCTTCCTAAATCTCACTCCCTGTTGCTTTTGCAGACAATCCGCCTGCAGCTACAAAAAGCAAAACCAGCGAAGATATTGCCCAGTCCTCCAAATACAGCCCAGCCTATTCCCCGGACCCATACTACCACTCAGAGTCGGAGTACTGGCCTTTCCATGGTTCGCCCAAAGGTAATGCAGGGAGCCAGGACCTGCCCTGGGTGTGGCTGAGGCCACAGGAAGCCCAATAAAGACCCCTGCCTGTGTCATTTCTGGGAAGGGTGGGCTTGGAGCCCTGACTCCCCAGGCACAGCCCAGTGCTACAGGCATGAAAGTTAAATGGAGGGGTTGGCACTGTTTTTTGATGATGACGCATCAGAAACCCGGGACCTGAAGGTCCCTCAGCCTTTGAGTTATTTGCCATGTAAATCCACCCTTCAGCTTGTTGCTGACAATACTGCCTGGCTGCTGGCCTGCTGTTTGTATTTGTCCATGCTGTGCATTTGACTGGCCCTGTCTCATGTGTCCTTGCAGCTCCACGAGCCCGCAGATTCTCATCAGGGGGAGAAGAGGATGGGTTTGACCGGGGGATGCACAAGGTGAGTGGTTGTCTCCATCCCTTCCACACCTCTCACTGGCATCTCCTCTTCCTCCCCCTCCCCCTACGCTGCCCACGCATGAGGGAAATGAAACAGAGGAGACAAGAGGGGAGCCAGCAGCAAGGTTGGAGGCCACATGCCCTGGCATGGATAACAGCAGAGAACTCATAGACTGTAAGGTCAGAAGGGACCCATATGACCATCTAGTCTGACCTCCTGCACAATGCAGGCCACAAAACCTCACCCACCCATTCCTGTAATGAACCCTAACCTAGGACTGAGTTATTAAAATCTTCAAATCATGATTTAAAGGCTTTAAAATACAGAGAATCAACCAGCAAGTGAGCCATGCCCAATGCTACAGAGTTAAATTCCAAAGGGGGAGCCGTGTTAGTCTATTGTAGAAAGACAACAGAGTCCTGTGGCACTTTTAAAGACTAACAGATTTATTTATCGCATGAGCTTTCATGGGAGAAAATCCCACTTCGTCAGACGCTTTGAAGATGGGAAACTTACAGAATGGGAGGAAATTAAATGCAGGGAAGTGACCTGATCCTATGTCATACACTCCCCTGCATTTAATTTCCTCCCATTCTGTAAGTTTCCCATCTTCAAAGCGTCTGACGAAGTGGGATTTTCTCCCACAAAAGCTCATGCGATAAATAAATCTGTTAATCTTTAAAAGTGCCACAGGACTCTGTTGTTTTTCAATGCTACAGAGGAAGGCAAAAAAAACCCCAGCGCCCAAGCCAATCCTGGCTCAGTCTCCTTGTTTGGCGGTCACAGCTGCTGCAAGTCTGGGGCACCTGCCTTTTCCAGATGTTTCTGCCCCAGAATGGGTCTTGTGCCATCCACGCACTTCAGGGAAGAGTCCCTGCTGTGCCCGCCCATTCCAGGCTCAGACTGTCCCAGGGGAAACTGATGCACTAGCTCACTCAGGCCCACCTACTCCTGGGTGCCGTCACAGACCCCAGAGACCTAATGAGCTTGGCCAAGAACCCACCTATGCAATGTGACCAGGGGCTGCATGGAGGGTGGAGCTGCCTTATGGGACAGATGTTGCTTGGGGAGGGAGATGCTGTGCTCCCCAAGAAACATTGAGCCCTCTTTGCTGGCTGAGCATGGGTGCTGGATTGGATGGGAGACCCACAGGGAAGACTGGGAGTTCCTGCTCTAAACACAGGACCAGGAGAGCTCAACAGTAGTGGGCACTGTGTGCTGACACTGTGGCATGTTGGCACTGCCATGGAAACGTCAGCAGCAAGGCTGCTACTGCTGGGTGGGAGAGACCTTCATACCTGTGTCTGAAGCGTATTCCTTTCCTTCTCCCCACATGGTTTCTAGATCCAGAGTGGCATCGGCAGGTTGATCCTGAAGGAAGAGATGAAGGCACGATCCAATTCCTATGCGGATCCCTGGACGCCACCCCGCAGCTCTGCCGGCAGCAGAGAGGCCCTGCACACCGCCGGCTATGAGAGCTCACTGAACGGCTGTAAGGCAGCACCATGCCAGTGGCTTTTCAGGGCACACAAGATGTTGTGTCTAATTTGCTGGGAGCTGGTTGACACTTGGGGTTGTGAATGAGATAAATATTTCACCTTCGAAGCTCAGATCTACACAGGCTGGGTTGGGTCCAACCATGTGAGCATGAAAGGATCCATGAGACTCACCTGTAATCTGTCTGAGCTGGCAGGGGCTGTTCTGCGGCCTCAGTGGGAAATGAATTGGTGGGTCTCAGACCATGTGGTCACATCATAAAAATCAGCCATTGGCTTGACCATCTCTTTTCCCCACCTCATACCGTATTCCCACTTCTACTTCCATCACCAGGGCATGACCTGGCCTTAGGTGTTGGCCCAGTGGGAAAGGAAAGACACCTGAACCAGGGGCTTCCAACAAGGCTGGGGAGGCTGGATGTTTGTGAGGGGCAGAGTTTCGCCGAGAAATTAGCCTTGGACAATTCTTTCCCATTAGAGAACCATCTGTCCTTTCCACACATGTCCCTGGGAAGCAAGGAGGGCTCAGCGTTTGTGTCTGTGCTAATGGAATTCAGTACTTGTGTTTGGTATTTTGAATGTCTCAGGGAACCAAAATAACTTCCGCTTTTCTGTCAGGGGGTTAGAGTTCCTAAATGATGGAGAAGCTTGAGGAGATGAGAGGGCATGTTACTTTGATCCCATAACTCTATCCAGGAGGCAAAGAAATGTTCATGGCAAACATAAAGAAAAATATAGCTCCCAAGGTCGTTGGGGTGGTTTGAGTCTTTCTCAGTATTGTAGGTTAGGGTTGCACATGTGCATACCCTGCGTCACACTCAGGATACAACATGCATTGGACTCCCTAACAGCCTGAGCCTGAAGCAGCCTTCCATTAATCTTCAAGGAGCTGCCATGCAGTCCCACCTACATTTTCTGTGGACGAGGGACTTCAATACCTACAAAGGAATTACACGCCTGCAACTGCAGAGGCTACTCGCTAGATGGCACCATTGACAACTCACCAGTTCATCCTTCAGTTGGTGTCTTGGTTGGATGGAGTTCATATTGAGGCTGCTCTGGCCCTGATGCCCCTGCTCTGTGGGGTCTCAGCATTGCCAGTCTCTGAAAACAGGGATATTTCAGGGCTGCCGGGGGATATAAAGCACAGGGGCGGGAGAGATGCCAGCCCATGCACAAGCCCTGCCACTCTGACTGAGGTCCATAATAGCATCAGCTCTCTGATGGAGAGAAAGATGCAGGGCAGATCCTGCTGCCACTCCGAACAATGGGGTTAGCAGCTCTCAGAGTAACTGGGGCCTTAAAAGGCAGCTCTGAGCTGCCGAAGACTGCCGTCCTCTCTAGGCTTTAGATGCAGTCTCCCTCTGCAGATGGGCAGTGCCACCTCCTTTAACCCCAGTGGGCAAGCCTGCATTGCTACCAGTGAGACGGATGGGCTGTCCCGCACTCCTGCTCTCAGTCTGTTGTAGAGAGGGGGTGTGTTTAGTGGTCACAGTAAGGATCTAAGGATCATAAGCTCTGGATCCTAGACCCCACTGTGCCACTAACTTACTTCGTGGCCCTTTCTCACTCTGTGCCTCAGTTTATCCCTCTGTAAAATGAGGACCAGTGGCGGGAGGTATTCATTTAGATTAAATAAAGGGGCACAAAGAGTCAAAGGTGTTATCCTGATCTGGTCTCTGGCCAGCATTAAACAGTGTTAAACGAAGTCTGGAGTTTAGTATCCAGAGACCTCAGTCAGCCTGCTTAGGATCATGGCAACCATCCCATTAAAAATCCTTAACAACCTGTTTTTTGAGAGAGAGAAAAAGACTGAAAGCTAGAGAAAGCATTTGAAATGTCAAGTGTTAAATTAGGCTTTTATTGCAGCTGCTGTTTCCTTTCCCTTTGGCTAGAGAGTTTTTAGAAGGAAAACTCCTCTGTTTGACAGTCTTTTAGGGGGTATGAAAGATCACAGTAACTGCTCTTTCTGGGGAAAAGAGAAGAAGCTAGTAGTGCTAAGCTAGAGCTGTTATTGTTGAAGTCCAGTCCCGTTTTCTAAGAAGACAAAACAAGATCAACATAAAACGGGAGAGAAAAGAACAGCAAAGACTGAAAATGCAGCTTCCATCTCTGTGCTGACTTTCAACCGCTCTGCAAGCTCTCTCCTGGAGAAACACAAACACAGCACATGGTCTTACCAGCCACTCCAAGTCCTGGAAAACTCATACCACCATTGGCCTTTCTAGGGCATTGCTTCTAGCTGCTTCTTTCTGGTAACAGGCTTACAACAGTGCTGAAAAATAAACAGTCTTGGTCAGCTAAGCCAGACTCTAATTAGACAGAGGGGGAAAGAAGGAAAGAGCTAGGAAAGAGAAGAAATAAGGTGGGCAAGGAAGAGGACCCTATCCTGGGTGGAGAGAGAAAGTCTCACATCTCGAGTGTTGGATGGTGGAGCTTGTGAGAGTTGCAGTGTAATCTGAGTCCCTCTCTCTGACCCAGTCTGGTCAGGACATCTCTGAGGATCAGGACAAAGAAGATCCAGGGTCCCAGGAGATGGTGGGGTTGGCAGCCATGATGGTGAGGGTCTCTCCAGTAATTAATAATTCCCCAAAGTCTCTTTCATTACAGACCCCAAAAGGACTGATGGGTGGACTAGCCCATCCCTTCATAATTTTGTCCACCAATTAGGTCTACTTTCTGACATGCCAATTTTGGTTCATTGATTTCTGGCTCCAAACTTGTCTATTGAGCATGAGCGCAACCCAGCCCTTGAGTTATATTCACTAGATCTTTGTATTTAGACTAGTTCAGTCTTTCCGTCTCCCTATCATACCTGTTCCCATCAAGATTTGTTGTTCCCGGTCGTTGTGACCTTTTATAAAATGTCACTCACTTGATACAGCTGAGCTTACAGTTCAGGTAAATCTATAGGCCCATGTCCCACAACAGGCTAGAAGGCTTAGCTCACCAGTAGCATAGAACCCTTTGCGATCCTCACCTGGAAGGTGTTGTGAAGGGAAAGGGTAAATGTCATGGAGATGAAAACGGCTGGAGGGGGTGGGGTAGTCTGGGGGAAGCTGAGAATGCTGTGGAGTGAGTTTGCCCTTGGCCATGGAAGCTAGGTAGGAGATATCAGCCTCTGCAAACCTAGATCCTTTTACCTGGTAGGCTTTTCATCCCAGTAATTGCCTCTCTGCCGGACATGCTGACTTCCTGCTTTGTCTCATTGCAGCTCCCCGGACACATTACTTGGCTGACAGTGGTACGTATCTCTTTCCCCCTCCCCCCCACCCTTCTATTTTGTGCTCCTCATCTGCAGGCCTTGTGACAATAGGGGCACATGAGTCCATTGCAGGCGGAGAGGCCAGGGTGGCTTTTCCTTTAGGAGAGGGTGTGGTCTGGTGGTTAGAGCGTGGGAGTGGAAGTCAGGATTCCTGGGTTCCATTCTTTGTGTTGCAACTGATTTGCCAGAACCTTCAGCAAGTCCCTTCTCTCGGAGTCTGTTTCTCCCAAGGAACATGGTGATGTTCCTAGTGGGAATGGGAGGTCTCTTTCATTAGTGCGAGGGACAGAGTGTGTATTGCAAAGCCTTCTAGGTCCTGCTGAGAGGCCGACCCACTACCTGTGCCCGAGAGGACTCAGGGCTTTGCGTCTCCATCCTGGGAAACAGCACATTCAACCACTGGTGGGCCCAAGGGCTCCAAGGAGCATCCAACCTTCAGCTGGTAGAGAGATGACTGGGACAGGGACCTGCAAGGCCAGACCCAGGAATATAAAAGGCAGCGGCTCCCTCCCCCACATCAGTGTAACAGGCAAGGTGTCCAATGGGCTACTGTGTGCCTGTGGAAGGGGCCAGCTGCACGTCTCCTTTCTCTGATGCACTGCTGTTGCTGTGCGGGAGCTGTGTCCCTAGCTAGGCCCTGCAGGTGTCCATCCTCTTCATAGTGTTTGAGGGCCAGACTGCCTCAGTAGCACATGAGGCCAGTTTCTGCTCTTGGGAGTCTGCAGATTGGTTTTTCTCTTTTCAGATCCCCTCATTTCGAAATCTGCCTCCCTCCCTGCCTACCGGAGGAACGGGCTGCACAGGGTGAGTGTCACTAGCTGCCCCTGACCTGCCACCAGGTGGTGGTGTTTCAGAATGTCCCTCCTTGGGGCGCGGCTGCACAGGTGGGGTGCACCCCCCTCCTGTGGTACACGGGGGAGCAGCCCTAGGGCAGTCACCTCATGGCCATTATAACCTCTTTGTGCTGGCGTTTGACATCCTCAGTCAGGGGTTCAGGATCCCTGGGAGGGGGGCTGTTCTCTTTGGAGGTTCCTGCATTCCCCAAACAGAGGCACCCTTGTTACAGCACCCACAGCTAATAACATCCAGGAATTCCCAGGTGTATTTTGTGTGGACTCCTATGTCAACACTTTTTAAGCTAAGTCAACCTTAAAGTTGACCTTGTTAAGTCGACTTAGAGTATCTATACTAGAAACTTAAGCCAGCTGCCTGCGTCCACACTACAGGCGCTAGCTGGACAGAGGAGAGCCTCAGCCTCTCCCGCCACAGAGGAGCCCCAGCTGTGGGGGAACCTTCATGGCACCGGGGCTCCAGCAACAGGGAAACCCGCCGCTGCCCTGGGGCTCCAGCAGTGGGGAATTCCCCCACGGCCCAGCCGGGGCTCCAGCGGCACCAGGGCTCACTGCACGGCAGAGGAGCCCCAGCTGTGGGGAACCCCTGGGGCCCATTTCTCCTGAGCTGGGCTCCCTTGTCCCCAGCCCATCCCCCCAGCCTAGAGGCCAATTAGGTCGACCTAGGGCGTCCACACTGGTTTAAGTCGATTTAAGGCTTAAGTTGACCTTCAGAGGTGGTGTTATTAAGTCGACTTAATAAAAGCCCAGTGTGGACACGGCTAAGATGTCAGTGTAGATGCACCCCTAGAAACCAGACAAGCCGCAGCTGGACGTGGGAATCCAGGTGCTTCCTCTGAATGTATAATCTCTTCCAGATTCCTGGAGTTCAGAGGCGGGGAAAGAGAACCTCTGCTTCGAGGGTCGGGGTGGGGTGCTTTCCCGAGTAATGTCTTTGCTGTGTGACTTTGAGCAACAAGGATTTAAGAAATGGTCTCATGATTGATGCACAGGGCTGGGAGTCAGGCCACCTGCGTTGTATTCCTGGCTCTGCCACTGATTCACCTGTGACCTTGGGCAAGCCATTTCACCTCCCCGTGCCTCAGTTTCCCCCCTATAAAATGAGGGGAATGACTCTTACCTTGGGGTGGATCAATTATAACACATGTCACATGTGTTGAGATCCCCAGATGGAAGGTGTTTTAGAAGGGCTGAGTATTTCTATAGGCTCCCCTCCTGCTGACCTCTTTGTGTGCTCATTCCTCCTGCAGCCTCCCAGCGCTGAACTCTTCCACTACGACAGCACAAACGCGGTCAACTGGGGGATGCGAGGTAAGCATCCGAAAGTGTGTGCCGCCAGAGCCTGTGGCAAAGGGACACTGCCCTTCTGCTGAGGAACTCAGTGTGGCCCCTTTAATGGGAGCGAGAGCTTGCTAGATATTCTCCTCCAAATCCTGTACCTCAGACAAAGGAAGCTCTGAGCTCTGAACATGATAGCCCCAGGAGACTCTCTTTTGTGCTCCTGCCTACAACCCCTGGCAGGCCCTGCACTAGCAGCTAAGGGGCGCCCTCACATTGCTAATGCTCTGTTACTGATGGCACCCGACACTGGAGAACCGCACCATTCCTGCTCTTCACTTTTTGCATTTCTGCCAGCTTGGGGAATGAAAATAAGCTAGTTATAAGATTTGTCAATCTTTAGTGCCGGTTGGTTTTTCTTTCCAGCTTGCATTCCCTGGCAAATTCCTGCAGTATTTGGGTTGCAAACACAGCAGGGGAAGGGTTAAAGCTAAACCACAGCACTGTTGCCTTTGACATGTAAAAATGAAACTATTTCTAGGAATATGGGGCCTAATTCATCTCTGCAGCAAGGGGCTTCAATGATGGTGGAGCCATGGTGCAGGGAATTCTCAAGTCAAGGGATTTCCCTCTGATGAATGGGGAGCCAGAATAGCCAGCTCTGGGATACCCCTAGCACAGGGAGCATGTGAAGGGAATTTCATATCCCCTTCACTGAACATTTGCCACCCACAATGGCTCTTTAGGGCTGTTAGCAACAGGGTCCGGTTCCACTGTGGGCTCCTCTTCCCCCTGCCCAGTGTGGAGTTCAGCCCCCATGCACAGACAAATCGGGCTCATTAAGTTGTGAAAAATATTTTAAAAGCTATTAAAAGCAGCAAGTACTTTTGGGACCTAAAGCACTTGGTGGCATCTCTCTTAGGGCCCAGGCTGCAGGGAGCTGCTCACCCTCCACTCCTGGGAAGTCAGTGCCACAGAAGGGCTCTGAGCACCCCGTAGGATCGGGCCCTGACTTCCTCAGGGGAGCTGTGCTGAGCTGAGCTGTCATCAGCGCTGCTGGTGCGTCAGTTCCTTCGTTAAAAACAGCGAGTGAGACGCCAGCTGAGGGGTGGCAGTCAGGATGACTGGGGCAGTGTGAGTCAGAGACAGCAGTCTGGACGCTGGATCCCCACCCTCAGGGCAACTCCTGGGACAGACATGGGGAACACAGATGGGGCAGCATTTTCTGCAGGGAGACAGCACTCTCACCTGATGGCAAAAGGGAGTCTTGGAGGCTGCTGACTGACTAATTTTTGGTCTCTTTCCTTTCTCTCCCTACAGAATACAAGGTAAGACTCTCTTCAGAGCTTGGGCATGCACTCCTCAGAGTGGGAACAGCTGCCATCCAGTCTCCAGTGAAGCCATTTTATTTTGAGTGCCATCAGGGTGGGATCCTAGAGGATCGCCCTTCCATCTCCTGTGTCCAGGGTGACCTCTGGAGCCCTTGTTTGAACTGAGGCCTTTCCGGACACCTTGCCTTCCCTCACAGAAGCCCTGGATTCACTTTCCCTCAGTCCCAGCAGCCCTGTCCCTCCTGCTGTTATCAGCTCCAGCAGGCTGGGGCTGCAGTTCAGCATGGTTTATGTCACCGGTGTCCCAAAACGCTTTGCCCAGCAGAGAGTCGCATGCTGGGGAGAGAATGGAGGAGGTGGGTGACCACAGCTGTCGTGCTGGACTCATCAGCAGTAGTTCCCACCCAGCTCTGGAGGCTAGACCTAGAAGGGGAGAGCGGATGATGGGTAGGATGCTAGGTCATCATCTATGCCCAGGTTCCCCAAATGGTGGGTCTTGGCACACTGGTGGGTGCCTGGAACGTCTTAGCTGGGTTTGCGATGTCGAGAACCAGATTAACGCATCACTGGGTGCTGGCCTAGGCATACGTACATTTCTCCTGACCTGGGGCAGAGTGGAGACTCTGGAGGGGTAGTGGGTTGGACTGAGACCTCATTGCACACTCACCCCACAGTGGTGGTGCCTGTCCCGCACAGCTGGGCCCAGATCCCCACTCCAGATGTTGTGACATGGTGCACGGAGGGCTGCTGCAACCCCATGTTCCATGTCACAACGCCCAGAACAGGAACCTGGTCCCAGCCTCACGGGACAGGAGCCACCCACTGATTGGGAGGCTGGGTAATCCCCCCACCCGCCCAACACCTCCTCTACACTGGCTCAGGTTAGGGTTGAGGTGCCAGGGCAGAGGGCACACATATGTACTGGTGGGATGCAAAAAAAAAAAAAGACACAATGTGGGTCGCCTGAGTAGAAAGTTTGGGAACCACTGGCCTGCTCTGTAACAAGCCAGAAGGGCTTCAGCTTCCATCTGCTGGTGGGTAGACAGGGTGCTAGGTTAGTGCACCCCCAAACTCCACCACTCCATCAGAGCAGCACCCCTGCCTTGCAGCATCTGCTTGAGCTCAAAGTCCTGCTAGGGAGCTGGGCCTGCCCCTTTCTGGTCCCCAGGGAAGCAGCACCCCGAGCAGTGGCGTTACTGGCCCTGAGCACACGGGGCACGTGCCCCAAGTCCCAGCACCAGCGCCCCAAGTTTGACAGGGATCCGGGGCCCAGCTGCTGCCGGCCCGATGCAGCCCCCACTGTGCTTGGGGCCAGCCACTGCTGGACTGATATGGCCCCTGCCAGGGCTGGAGCTTCGGGGCCTGGCCACCGCTGGGGCCGGCGGCAGCAGGAGCGTGATCCAGCCCCAGCCGGGGACCCAGGGGATGGAACAGGCCCTCCAGACGGATCAGGCCCCTGGGCCTGGGCCCCAAACCTCTTTTTGGTGCAGTGCCACCCCTGCCCCTGAGCCGACCTGAACAGGCCCAAAGACTGGCCATTGTGTTGTGCTGTGGGTTTTCCCTAGTGGTACCCACCTGAGCTGCTCACTGACCAGAGAGCCTGCCCCTCCCAAAACGTTTCTTCCTCCCTTTCTTCAGATTTACCCCTATGAGTTGCTCATGGTGACCACCAGGGGGAGGAACCAGCTGCCCAAGGATGTGGACAGGACTCGGTTAGAGGTAAGGCGCTAGGAATGTGTCGCTGGGACACTCCCGTCTCACACTGTCTCCCTCTTCCCCCAGTGCAGTAGAGCTGGGGCAGGAGGTATGAAAGGGGCAAACATGGCTGCCCTCCTGCCTTTTAGGCATCACTTCCCAACATGAAGAACTGATGTGTTTCACACTTGAAGTCCCTGCAGATGGAGCTGGGATTAGTGGCCGGACAGCACCCTGTGGGGCGCAGCATCACTGGCGCTCTGGCTCCTCCCACTCCTAGGTTATGTCTACACTAGAGGCTCTGTTAAGTCGACTTAGAGCTTCCACACTAAACACTCCACACAACTGCCTGTGTCCACACTGGCCGGTGCTAGGTCAACGGAGGATATGTTCCCTCTAAGCTGCGTGGGTGCGTGATGGCGCAGGGGCTGCCGCACACCCGTGCACCTCTCACAGACACCCGCACAGCCTGATCCCTACGTCCCTTCTCCCCAGCCCAATGCTCGGCTGCAGTTCTCTCCAGCCTGATTCCCCAACTGCGGCTCTCCCCTTCTCCCAAGCCCATTTCCCCAGCTGTGGCTCTCCTTCTCCCCAGCCCATCTCCCTGGCCCTGGCTCTCCCCTTCACCCCAACCCGATCTTCCCCGGCCAAGGCTCACCCCTTCTCTCAAGCCTGACTCCAATTAAGTCAACTTAGGGCTATTCCCTCTCCACACCTGCTTTAAGTCAACCTAACAAGGTTGACTTAGGCATTAAGTCAACCTTTAGAGTTGGAGTTAAGTCGACTTAAAGAAGGGCTTAAGTTGACTTAAGGAAGGTCCCAGTGTGGACGCAGCATTCTGTAGGTCGACTTAAGTGTTGTTAAGTCGACCTAAGGTGAAAGTGTAGACATACCCCTAGAGATCAGGGACAATTCAGAGGGGACTGCCCCACTGGACACTGCCCAAGCTGCCCCCATTTGAAAATCTCAGGCTAGATGGTCACTAACCCATTGGGCGTTTGGCTGCCTGAAGCCAACAGAAGCCCCTAGCGCTGGGTGAGTGAAAGGTCACCACCAGCTCAGTGTTCAGGGTGGAAATCTGGGCCCCAGCCGCAGGCCACAGATGGGGTCATTTATGTGTACACTGGCACAAGGTTTTGCTCCTGCCTAGCCACGGATACTCACGCACAGTTACACTCCCACACAGCCACAATCTACACATCATGCTCACACAGCCGCCACCGCACACATGCAGCCCAACGTAGCTGCAGTCCCTCGCACTCGTGTGCTCATGCAGAGTCACAATTGCCCCGGTCACATTACAATTTCACATACACAGAGCTGCACACTCAGTAACACTTGGATCGTCACACGTACACATGTGCACACACTTGCAGGCAGTGCCTTGCGTGTGCTCACACAGAGTCACAATTCCTCTCAGCTCCGAGCAGCGCAGCCGTACTCCTTCATGCTGTCACAGACACACACGCCCAGTCTCATGCCTCTCTCTGCCGTCCCTCCAGCGCCACCTATCCCAGGACGAGTTCTATCAGATCTTCGGCATGACCATTGCAGAGTTCGACCGCCTGGCCCTGTGGAAGAGGAACGAGATGAAGAAGCAGGCGCGGCTGTTTTAAACGCACTGCACTATAAATATATACATACCTATAAATATATATGTATATAGAAAGATCTCTATATTGAAGCTCTGTATAACTCTCTCTCTATTGTACAATAGAAGGTGCGGCCACTCTCTTTGGAAGGAATTGAAGGCGCTCAGATATTTTTATGCTCTTTGTTTCCTTAATGTTCCTTTTTTTACTCTAAATGCGATTGGGTGCGGGGGGGCGGATACTGTCTGTGTATTGAACCTACTGTCCCTTCTGGAATCTCAGGCCGCCTCGGACCCCTGCCTTCCCTGCAGCTGCGTCAGCGGGATCTGTAAATCCCAGCCCAATGGCGGTGGGGGCATCTGCCGCACCTGTTCAGGGAAAGATTGGCCACTGTGTTACCCTTTTCCTTCCCCTCTCCACACCATTGGGCTTCTGGCCCAGTATCACGCACTCACGCTGAACAGCCAGGTGCCTTCAGGAGCCAGAGGAAGAGGTTCCGTTCCTCCCACCAGGGCCCTGCCATCTGATTCAGCCAGTGGGAAATTCCTGGTATACTCAAATGGCCTCTCTGAGCAGGGGCTGCATTGTTTATACCCATAAAGGAAAGTGAATGGAGCTGGCCTGGCCCACCTCACCCGTTGCTAACAGAGATTCCCTTCCCACAGGCCTAGTCTGGGTTGGCAGCTAGTGGAAATGACATGGGCCATGATCCCAATTTGCCAGAATCACAGTTTTGTTCTCTCACTCCTGCTTTCCCATCCCCAGCTGCCAGAGGAGAATACACCTGTGTTGGAGCTCAGGTCAGGGAGGTGGGTACAGAACTCCCAAGGCATTGCCAATCCAGATCATTGCAAGATGTGTCAGATATGTATCATCTTCAGTATTTCCAGGGTCCAAAGCTGAGCCTGGGACATCCTCCACCTCTCCCTCATGAGGGCTCACTGATGAGCCAGTCATCACCCTGTCCCTATCTAAAGGGCCACCCACCTGCCCTGGCAAACTCTGCAAAGCCTTCGCCAGTGGGGACAATCCTGCTGAGAGATCCTGTCTTCCCTACATCTCTGTCACCTGTTCTTAATTACTGGGGACATTTGCATGCAAACAAGATCTCATCCCTTCAGGGTCTTACTTTCCCTTACTGCTTATTCTTTCCCCTCTACAAAAGCACACATCTGTTCGTGTCATCACATCTCTCACCACAGAACCGTTTTGTGATATCACAAACAGATGATTACAACTTCAGAGGGAGGAATAGTGAATAAGCAGCAACAGAAGCTTCCAAGTGACGTGTTCTCCCACTACCTAAAAACAGTTCCCAGGAATTAAAGCACAGGGGATAGGCAGCAGAAGCAGACATGTCTCTGGGTGGAGTATTTGTCACTAGTTTCCCAGCTGCTGAGGGTGGCTCTTTCATAACAGGCCATTGCAGAGAGATTTGACATTGGTCACAGGATTTGTTCTGTCAGGATTGTGCTATGAAACAGGTTTCCCAGCCTTCAAATTTCCAAACCACATTATCCAAGCTTCTTCCATCCAACCCTGCAAAAGTCAGCAAAACAATTTCACCTCCTACAAATATCAGAATGGTGGTTTGTCCTCATCAGAATATCCCCCTCTTCCCATGCCCCAGGACACTGTTATGAACTTTGCAACAGAGAAACAGATCCAAGCCCTTTACAAAGTGCAATGCCTAAATCTGAGGTGGATATGGCCCTGTCAGCACGTCTGCAGAGCAACTGCATGGCTGCACAAATTCGAAGTGGGCCTGAACAGTTCAAACCATAGATCCAACCTGGCCTGGACTTTGGGGAAGTTGGGATGCTGCTCTAACTCAGAGCTCTAACTTAGGCCCTATTTTTCTGGCTAGGAATTGTCCTGAAGCAGCTTGTTTGGTGTCTACTCATGAGATTTTATGGGGGTGGGGAAGTAGCTGGTTGTGGGAGCTGTAGGAAGAGGGGAAGGAGACATGTTAGACTTTTGTTAGAAACTGAATCAGCTGCATATCCTTTTTTTTGCTGGAGTTTTCCTGATTCTCTCAGTCATTAGTAATGTACCATGTCCCAGATCAAACTGCTAGAGCAGCCTCTTGGAAGAGGGCAATAGACATTTGCAAAGACTCTCCATAACTCTGGGGGAAATTGTAGAGTTTTGTTGCTTGTTTGTTTTTTTACTAATATGCTATTTCAACACAAATCCATTTGCCTATTGTCTTGTATGTTTCTCTGATTTCCTGTTTGCTCTCTTGAGCGAATGTTCAGGCAGGTCGCAGGACTGCCCACCCATGCTCTCCAGTCCATGCCCTGCAGAGCAAACCCACTCTCTAGTGTCTGATCAGTTGATATGTTCTCTCCTGTGGGAGTGGAGGGTAATGTTCTGCTCTGGCAAAGGGGAAGGCCTCCGTGTCCTAATGGGCCTGTTCCAGCTCTGTCTCCAATGACCATCTTTAAAACCTGCAATGGGAATTTTCCGTGCTGGTTTCTATCATCTGCTGGGTTTCATCCCTTGAGCACCACCTCTGAGGCCATCTGCCTGTAAATTCTTCCTAGGGAAAACCAGCCTTTTGCTGATGATTGTGCTGCCTCGTGTAACTGTCTTGGCTGAGGCCACCAAACTCATCACATACAAAATGGCATCATATTCCCAGTGTCTGATAGGGGAACAACACACTCTGGCCCACTGCCCTTTTGTGCTGGTACATGGCAGCACTACACATCCCTCCCCCCCTGGCTGGCACCATGAGCCGGGAGCGGCAGGAAGAAAATCCGTCTTCAGCAAGGACCAATAGGTCTTTAAGCTTTAACATCAGCATGGAATGGACTGTGGAATGAAGTGAAGACTGTAATATTGTGCTGGTAATTGCTTCTGTCTACTTTAGCACATCAGTAAGTGCAGTCAATTGTATTTATAATGATTTCGCCCACATAAAACTGCACCTCCCTAAATCAAGCTTAGCTATTTGAGACTATGAGAAACCTCAGTCTCTGACAGCAGCTCCAATGATAATCCTTTGAGGATTCAGAGCTTCAAATAATAATAATAATGCTAATGCTCAGCACTCACAGCGTGCTTTTCATTTTCAAACCACTTTATAAGTATTAACAAAATATTTGTCACATCCCCCTGCTGGGTGGAGAAACTGAGGCATGGAATGGTTAAGTGACTTATCCAAGGTCATGCAATGTGTCAAGCAGAGCCAGGTTTAGAAATCCCCAGCTCCCAGCCCTGTGATCTGTCCACTAGTTCACACTGGTAGACTATAATTGCTGATCCCTGCTCCTGGTGGGTATTTTTCATATTTATTTGGGGGGGGGCACTGTAATAAACTGGTTTTGTGGGGCAGGGAAGGGGGGTTAGGGTTTTCCTCCAAGTTTTTGTTCTTCCAGGGGAAACTTGCCAGGAAACACCCTCCCCAGGAGCCTGTCAAAATGGAAGAAGTTTATAGCTGTTACTATTGGTCTTCATTTTGTTTCAGAGGGCTCTTAGTAAAGATGCAGGGCTGTCATCTATTAGGTGCTGCGATTGGGTATTATCACTGATTAATACTGTACTTATGTGGTGCACCCTGTGGCTCGTCCTGTAGGGGATCCCAGGCTGATCCTTCAGAAGGATGGGAAGAGCTGAAACCCAACATCCTGCCACCCTCCTCTTGTCGCTTGTTCCAGTGTATTGTCATTATACTGCATGCAGCCTTGATATTTCTGCTCCACTGTCTGTGGCAAGGGAGACCAAGAACCCCATTCTCCCACACAGGCCTCCACTTTTAGGGTGAGTTGGGAATGGAAGCCTTGGCAGAGGATACACAGATTTTAGCCAGCAGGCCTCAGCTGATGGAGGCAAGGCACCTGTCTTCACTTATCTAACCCTATCCACTTAGTCTCACCCAACAGCATAATATGTGTGAGTCCTAGGGGGCCAAACCAGCTCTGACTGAAACCAACAGTGAAATGACTGTTGGGTGGGGAGAAGAGGACAGGAAAGGACAATCAGTAGAAAAATAGAATAAAAGGACAAATGGAGGCAGCTGCCTCAGAAAGCAAGGAAGATGCAAAGGGTCTGGCAGGGCTGCTCAGGGCTTTGATAAGCAGGTGCTCTTAAGGAACCAGGCAATTTACCAAACACACCGGAATTTCCTCTGCTGGAGGAGTGAAATATGTTCCTAGCAGATGTGCTGTTCCTGGATATACCTGGGGGGGGGGGGGCAGCAGATGGGGCTGTCTCTGTCACCTTTGTGTATGGCTTGTGTGTCCCCAATAATACCTGGGCTATATTCACACCAGGTCCTTTCTCCTACTGAACCTGAATAAAAAGCCAGCAAGCTGTGTTTGCCTTATGCTCTGCTCCTCCAGGGGCTGTCACCACCAGGAGAGGTGTGAAATGGGGGTGTTAAAGCCTTTCCAGGAAGGCCATTGTTCTGGCTGGTCCTAAACTGCTAATTTTAGTGCTTCACAGGCCACAATCACAAGCCTCTCTGGGCCTCGCTGGCTGTTCGATAATTGCTTTGAAGGCAGTGCCCTCTGCATGCCCTCCACAGCTAACCAGAATCTGAGCCGAAGGAAAAGATCTATTTGCAGCAAACCCACTGTGCTCTGAGAAGAGAAAGCAATCTGGCTTCCCACATGGGCATGGAGAAGGAAAGTGTCTGGGAAGGCAACCAACTTCTGTGAGGGCCCAGTGTGCTCTTGGGGGTGCTAATGAGATGTGGACTTGTGTGTCACCAATTCAGCTCTGGCCCCAGGTTGGTAGTGCCCAAAAGTCATGAGGCTCTAAAACAGGGGTAGGCAATCCCCGGCACATGTGCCAACAATGGCACATGAGCCCATTTCGTGCGGCACTCAGCATCCTCTGTGGTGCCACAGAAATTGCCACTCCTGCCAGCAAAAGACACTCCACGTGGCTTCTTTCAGGGGTGGCTGCAGTGCAGAGGTCCCTGCCACGTCCATGGCCCAGGCACACCATGTAAAGAAGCCGCCCAGACCGGCTCCTCTCTGTGGTGTGCCGCTGCGGAGAGGAGTGACTCCAGATAGCTTCTTTCCATGACGGGATAGGGGTCCCCAAGCACACTGCCTAGAGGAGTGACTCCAGATAGCTTCTTTCCCTGACGTGCCTGGGGATATGGGTCCCCAGGCACACTGCCGAGAGGAGTGACTCCAGGTGGCTTCTTTCCATGAGAGGGCCTTCGGCACCAGCTGAGGGTTGAGGAGGAGGGGCAGGCACAGGGATTGGCCAAGGTTGCTGCCCCCTGCTCTAAAAGGTCACAGCATAAAATGAGTCTGGGTGTTCTCTGCTAACAAAGGGGCACCCCATAAAAATGACTGCCAGGAGAGACGCTACCTAGCCTGCACCGAGGCGGTCTCAGGAGAGAGGCTGAGGTTCCAATGGGCCCTGGAGACTGCTCTTCCCGAGGCAGAGCTGGTATTTCCAGAATGACTTGGAAATGGGAAGGCAGGGTTGAGGGGTGGGAAGTTTCCACTTACGCCTCCCTGGTGTGTCTGTTCTGGGTGTAGAAAGTCACAAATCCAGCTCTCCTGAACACGCAGCTGGGTGTGGTGGACTCAAGCCATGGCAGTGTGTTTGGCTGTGTAGGCAGGTGCTCAGAACTGTCACTGACCGGGGGCTGAACTCAGCCCCTGGCCCCAATGCACCTCCCAAAAACACTAGGGGAACTCTGCCAGGTGGGTCTGTTCATTCCCAATCATCGGCTCTGGTTATCAACAACATACCCCACCTTAGTCCATCCTGTAAAGCCAGCAGAAGATAAGCAGGTGAAAATGTCTCAGCCCACACCTGTGGCTGCCTATGGGAATTCTGCTAGTCCACATGCTGGCCTACCTTATGAGGTCTCGGCTCCCCCTCCTCGGGACACAGGATCCTGAGTACAAGGGAAACACCTCCGAATCCTGAAAGGAAAAGCAGCCGGGCAGTTACAGAGGCGGGGAAGAGTGATTAGGGTTTCACCTGGGAGGAAACTGAAAGCTGGTCTGCTACTGGGCCTAGGAAAGCCTGGCTCCTGCCCCTGCCACTCTGGAATTGGGTAAGGGGGTTATTTGGGGGGTTAGGATAATGGCAGGGCAGAGGAGAATTGCCTTACCACTGCCCGGCACTTTAGGCTCAGCTTTCTCCATCCCATAGGGACCTGCACCCACCCTAGCATGGTCCCTGGGGGGATGTACTCTAGAAGTGCCGACTCAGGGAGCCCCAGGCTAGAAGAGCTGTTTTTAGGCCTGGTCCTTGGTTTGCTGGTGTCCCTCTTGGCTCCCTGGTGCCCCAGGGGTGAGATTTGGCAGGTGGACAGGTATGGGGGGAGGAGCCAAGCTGGAGTGTGTCTGGGGGGCAGAGGGTCAGTGGGGATCTCCGGGTGTGGGGTGGGAGGGATGAGAAGGGCTGGCTCCGCAGGAATGGGGGGGACAGCTGGGTGGGCGGGGCGGGGTGAGGTGATGGACGGGGGGGCCGAGGTGTCCTGTCCTCCCACAGCTGAGCGCTGCGCTAGGCGGGCGCTAAGACCCCGCACCCAGGCGGGAAGCGCAGGGCGGGGCCGGCCGGTTTAAAGGGTGGCGTCCCCGTGGTAGGCAGGCGAGCCTGGCGCATCCTCCGGCCGGACCCCTGCGCCCGCAGCCGCCGCGAGCATGGACCGGCTGAGCGGTAAGCGCGGCTCGCTCGGGCGCACAGGGGCGCTGCGCTCTCCCGGCCGGGGAACCGGTGCCGAGCCGGTCCCAGCGCTGCGCTCTCCGCGGGGGTGTCTGGAGCCCGGCACGGCTCGGGGCCCGCGGGCGTTGTTGCTGCGGCTGCAGATCCGGGCTGGGGGCTGTCCCCACGGCTTCCCGGTGTCTTTGTCCCGGGGTGTTGTCCTGGCCGCCCCGCCCCAGCACCTGTCTGTGCCGCGCTAGCGATCTGGCCGGCTCGCCCCATGCTCTTCGCCGGCTGCCGCTGACCATGTGCTGGGGCTGCCTGCTGTGCGAGGAGCCGCCCGCGGCCCGGCTTGGGGATCGGGTCCTGCAGCCCCTCTCGTTCCGGCCGGGACCGGCTGATTTTTCCCTTCTGCTTTTCAAGGGGCGCTGCTGGGCCAAGCGGATCCTTCCATGAACGGGGCCAACCTGGGGGCTCTTCCTACTTCGTTCAACCCCCCCTTGCTCAAACAAAAGCTGCTTGGCAGCCGATAGCAATGTCTTGCCAGAGCAGGACTTCAGATTTGAGCCAGTCTCTGCAGGTGCGTTTAACCGCACCGGAGATCTGGAGGGTGGGCTCTTTCATCGCCGCCTTTTGTATAGTGCAGGGCCGGCACCTTGAACGAACACCCCTTCCCTTCAGTATCTGCCACACACATAACACAGCAAGGTTGACTAGAAACAAAGGTTAGTGGCTTAGGGTCTCTGTTTCACGGTGCAAATTGGGAGGAGTAAATCTGGGAGAGTAACCTGGCTTTTAAAGAGACTGTTTTCAGAATTTAAGGGTTGAACAAAAACAGTAAAGAAAATAATTAAAACCGTGTCATAGAATTGTGTTCCTGGCCTGAGCCAAGAGTGAAGTGTCTTCATATGAGACCATCTGTGGAAGGTGCTTCCACACCCAAAACAGAACAGGGGTGCAGGTAACTCTGCTGCAGCTGAGGGTGTTACTGCTCAGGTCTGGAAGTGCTATGCTATCTCCTCTTGTGTGTATATATACATTCCAAAAATCAGCCTATGGAGTCAATTGCATTTAGCTGTGTGACTTTGTTTTGGAGTTATAACTAAACCTATTGAAGTCCAAAGCAGACTGCAAAAAATTACAAAAAGCTCTGACAAAAAACTAGGTGCCTGGGCAGTAAAATAGCAGATGAAATTCAGTGTTGATAAACGCAAAGTAGGGCATGCTGGCAAATGTATAAAGTGATGTGGTTTAAATTAGCTGTTATCACTCATGAAAGATTTTGGGGTCATTGGACAGTCCTCTGAAAACATCCACTCATTGTTCACCAGCAGGCAAAAAAGCTAACAATGTTGGGAATCATTAGGAAAGAAAGAGATGAGACAAAATATTAGATTGTGCCTTTTTATAAATGCTTGGTATGCCCATGTCTCATCCTGAGTGCTGCTCTGGTCACCCCCTTCCCCCCCCCCCCCCCTCAAAAAAAAAATTGGAAAAGGTACAGAAAAGAGCAACAAAAATGAACAAGGGTATGAAACAATTCAGCTTGAAAAAATAGTAGGGGTGTATAAAATCATGACTGGTGTGAAGAAAGTAAATAAGGAATTATTTACTTGTAACACAAGAACTAGGGGCACCGAATGAAAGGAATAGGTAGCAGATGTAAAACAAATAAAAGGAAGTATTTTGTCATCCAGCGGTCACCCTGTGGAGCTCTCTGGCAAAGGATGTTGTGAAGTTCAAGGCTAGAACAAAGTTCCAAAAAGAACTGATACATTCATGGAGGTTAGTTTTGTCCATGGCTATTAGCCCAGGATGCCAAGCCATGTGCTAAACGGTCCCTAGCCTCAGTTTGCCAGAGGCTGGGAATGGGAAGAGGGGACAGATCACTTGATGGCTATCTGTTCTGGGCATTCCCTCTGAAGCACTTGTCTTCGCCAGAGTTGGAAGACAGGATGGTGGGCCCAGTGGACCATTGATCTGACCCAGTGTGGCTGTTCTTAGATTCTGACACTGACTTGTGCTGAAGATCCCAACTTTCAGCTCTAGGAGCAGCATCCCTGGGTTGGAGAGGAGCGGCTGCATTCATTTTGTAGTGCGCTGGCCTAGGGATGAAGGCGAGACGAGGACACTGAGCCACAAAGGGGTCATTTCTGCTGCCGAAGGTGGAAGTGCTCTGAGGTCCTAACTTAATTAACACAGGGTCTGAGGGTCAAGTGTTTCCCTTCCCGTGCTGTAAAAGGATGGGTGGTGTTTCCTCAGTAGAAACTTGTGTGGGGATCTATTAGTATTTTCACTGCAACTTGCTCAGTGTTCAGAGCCCAGTGTCCATCCACCATGAAGGACGGGGCACGAGGGGAAGGTGGCAGCCGTATCCTTTGCTCGGATGACCCATGTTAGTTCTCTCAGCTGGTACAAGGAGCTGCCCTTGCCTAGTAGGGATGCTCTGTGAGAGCCTTGCCAGCTATGTGGTGGTCAGCAAAGCACTGAGACTGGTCAATCCTTGGCTGCTTGGACCATGTCTCTCTGTGATTAGAGCAGGGAATTGGAGTCATTGGCAGAGCTGGGAATAGGATTTCTGGGTCCTCACTTGCTCTGTGAATTGGTGAAAGAGTTGTGATGCCTCTCCATGCCTCAGTTTCCCCACCTGTGCAATGAAGCTAATCCCAGCCTCACAGGAGAGGAAGAGGTTGAAGTTCCTGTAGCTGATAGAATAGTGTGGTTGTGACTGTAACTTCATGTATATGATCATTTTATTAGCTCTTTTGAAGCCACAGTTAGAATTTTTAAAAGTTAATTTCTCCATCCTCACCTTTCGTTGATCTCCGTGGAGTCCTCTGTGTTCCTTGTGCTGTCCGAACATGGGCACTCCTGTGACCAGCTGATCAACAAACTAATGAACCGAAGGATTGAAAGGGCTGATGCACAGAGCTGCCAAAGGAGGCTGCTGATCTTGGGTGTGCAACTTGACACCTGAGCCCTGATTTTTTTTTCAGGCATCTCAGAATGGGCACTCAAACTCAGTGGCCTCCTAGAAACGTGGTTGAATATATCTTGTGTATTGGGGAAATTATAGCATCCCTAGGGTTTCCTGGTAAGATGAGCCCCCAACAGGAAACTGAGGTCATATATACACTGCAGTTGGATGCTTGCAGCTGGCCTAGACCAGCTGGCTTGGACTCATGGGCCTTGACCTAAGAGGCTGTGGAACTGAAACAGAGCTATGCCAATGTACTTCTTCGGTGTAGACCAGCTCTGACCCTCCAAGTGAGATCTGTGGTTTGCCTGTGCTGTGAGCTCTGCTTTGCTGCTTCTCTCTCCTAGGTGCCTTCTATGGTAACTTCAACAGTAATTGTGCTCTCTGTCTAATGTTTACAGTAAGTTGCTGTTGGCACCCAGGCTCCTCTGTGCTAACATAAACGTCTCGCTGCCCTTCCTTTTATCATCGGCAGGCTCTGCAAGCCCTCCATGCTTTGTGTAGTTTCTGGAAGGAGCATCTGGGACTGGAGAGAAATGTCAGATGTCTCTTGGAGTTCCCAGTTCCTAACTGCAGGGCTGGGTCCTTCGTGTTGGCTACAGAAGTCATGCTCTGCCGTGTGTGCGTGCTCACAGTGACTTCCCTTAGTGACACAAGTCAGTTTTGATCCTTTAACAACAAGCCATGAATAGTGCGGGAAGGCAGCTGTTTAGTTCAGTCCATCATGCTGGCCGGTCTCTCATTTGGCTGAGCATCATGTTGAGACCGTACAGATGCAGCCCTCTTGGACCCATTGATTCTTGCTCTTTCCTGACTCTTTGGCCTCTCTAAAATTCCAGTTCACAGGCTAGATTCATCCCTGGTGTAAATCCACTGGTGCCGAGGGAGATGCACCAGGGATAAACAATGCACCACAGGAACAAGGAGGCTCTGGGCTTGGAGGGAGGGACCCTGGGTCATACTTGATCTGTTGCCTAAAATTCTGCTGCAGGAATTTCAGCCTCTACTAAAATGCAGCCCAGTAGAAGTGGGTGTGGAGGGGGTGAGAAATATAGTATCAGCCCAGCTGTTGGTATCCAAGGCAAGTGGTGAGCTCTCCCCCACATTGCAGCCATTCTTTCCTCTGGAAACTAAGATGCTGCCCGTCCAACAGGAATAAAAGGCAGCAGCTTTTTATAGCTCCATGCAAACCAGAGACGATCAACGGAAGCCCTTTCTTTTGGATGGGTTTTCATTGCCGCACGTGCTCCTCTCCCTCACAGAATAGCGGCCTGGAGTGCAGCAACTGCAGGCTAATATAAAGAGAATAGGCCAGATACTGTGAATGGATTTGGGGGCAACATGGAGCCCACATTCACCCAGACGTTAGGATCTCCATTAACTTCAGCAGTCCATGCTGGAAAGAAGCCCTTGCAGGGCTGGCCTTACGGAAAATGGCTCCTGGGGTGAACTTCTTTACCATTCCAGACCATGCTTACTGCTGCTGGTGGCACCACCGCCTTTGGAGCTGGGCACCTGGCCCAGCCAGCAGCTACCCCCTTTTGTGCTGGGACCCCCAGTCTGAGAAATACTGCTCTAGACCATAGTGCGCTCTGGGTGATTGCCCACCCGTAAGGCCGGCCCTGCCTCCTACTAGTTTCCTTCCTCCATGGAGAGACTCCATCTTCCAGTTCCCCACCACGTGGGTACCTGGTTTCTTCATGCTCTCGAGTCCTTGGTCCTCCTCCCATAGAGGCAGCACACGCTGGCCAATGCCAGTGGCAATCCGTCCTGTCCTGCTGCTCAGCTCCTGTTTCCGTGCAGAGTTCAAGCCCCTCTAGCTCCTGAGCCAAAATCTGCGTCTTGCTTTGCAGCTGCTGGCTCTGCAAGGAGGTTGTAACTGGAGATGTGACAGACCCACGTTTGGGGGTGTTTAAACTGGGGTTCTGGTTTCAGGCCCATCTCTAGTTTGGACAAAGACACTTCCAGCATGGGGGTGGGGGGTGAATTTTTCTGGAGCACTAAGTTCAAGCCAGCTTCAGAAAAAGCAGTCCTCTGAGAAGAGAAACCGCTTGGCTGTGAGTCCAGTGGCTGGGCTCCCTCCAGCACCTCAGTCTGGATATCTGGGTGACCTGTCCCCCTAGCTCGTTCTGCATGTTGTTGGCCTTCTCACATTGACAGAAGCTCCTTGGAAAGGCCGTGAACAGATCTGTGCACTCTATTACTCACCTGGCAATGGGTATCTGCATTGTTCCACATTCATCAGGCTACTGCAGGCCAGGCATCTTGTCCATCAGAGGGCTGTCCCACAGTCAGAGTGGTGTGGAAACCATGCCCGGTTTCCAGAGCTCACCGTCACCTGGAAATGCTGCTTTCCGAAGTAAGCACTCCATTAGCGTCAAGGCCCTCTGACTCTGTTGTTCAGCTGCAGTGGATAACATAAGCCAAGTTACTACCCTACCGGCTCCTGCTGGCCGCCCTAGCAAACCCCTCCAGGCTGGAGCATTGCATGAACGAACCCCTTCATATCTGGAGTTTGGGTCTGGGTTATTCTATAACTCTTTTTAAATGGGGGGAGGTGGGGACAAGGTCTCACTTCAGTGAAGTTTCTGACCCCTTGCTGATATTTTGCACAGGCCTAGTATTTTACAGATAGGAAAACTGAGGCACAGAGGGGACAGAGACATGCCTAGGACTTGGCAAGTCAGGAATAGAAATTACCATAAGATCTCACTTAGGGTGACCAGATAGCCAATGTGAAAAATTGTGAGGCGCTGGGGGGGGGGTAATGCATGCCTATGTAAGACAAAACCCTGAATAGTGCAACTGTCCCTATAAAATTGAGACATCTGATCATCCTCATCTCACCCTGGACTCCAATTCCTGTCCCCTGAGTGGCCCACTAGGCCCTGAAATTAAATGCAGACAATGGATCTGGGTTTTTGTATAAACCTTCCAGGCATGCCTGACAGCCAATCGGAAATCTCCCACTGTGTCCAATACTGTAAAGAGTTGTAGCTTTTTTCCTAGTTAACGTCGTCATAAGCTAGTTTCTTCTCTCATCCTTTCCAGTGCATGAAGGGTTAAGATGATCTGAAATGCTCTCTCAGTCCATGACCTTGCTCCTGCACCTGATTCTCCTGATGGCATTTGGCAATGGGCGGAAAGGGAAGGGCTGGCCTCAGCTGAGAAAATACCCGTATCCTGCTCTTAGCTAGGCTGGAAGAAGCCTACATCACAGGCCATGGTATCCCCTCAATGTACGCAGTCATTCATGGGAGTGTCTTCCTCTGTCACGCTGCTGTCCTGGGGGCTCTGCTTTCCTTTTATTTGTGACCCTCTGATATGTCAGCTTTCCCTGCAGCACGCTAATGCTGTACCGTGATCAGTGGCCAAAATACTACCTGCCTGTGTTCGCCACAGCATCCTGCCTCCATCCTGCTCTTTGCTGCTTGGATCAAGGTGCAGGACAGTGTGGTGACTGTGACTGCAATCAATTCCATCTTGTGCAAACCAAGAGCAGCCCTTGGTCTCCTGGTAACTTGCTAACTTGGCTTAGTTGGGTGTAGTGGGAGTGCATATCTGCTGTATGCCTGGGAAGGACTGGTGCATACAAGGTAGGGATTTGGAGAGCTTTTTTCATGTAGCTCTGTGCATCCAAATTCTTCTTGGTGTCTTTCTTCTTGTTGTTCTAAACGGAGACTCTGTCTCCTCTGAGCTCCATGGCTCAGGAAAGAAATCAGTGGTTGGCAAAAAGAGTTCAGAAAAGTAGCTCTCACTTTGGCCTAGAAGGTGACTGCGCCACTGACAGGCTCGTGCCACTCTCGTGTGGTGTACACACATGTCTCGTGGCTCCCCACTTATTCTCAGGGTGGGTTTTTTAAATTCTCCAGGGCTTTGCTGACCTCATGGGCTGGATCTCATGCAGTTCCACTGTCTGCTCCTTTAGCCGCGGCTTCATCTCTTCTGTTCACCCATACGCTGCAGCCAGCGTAAGAGCCTTCTGCTATGCAAACCTGGACCAGCTTCCCCATATCCCCTCACTGCCTTGGCCTCATTTAAAAATCCTACTGGAACCTCCTTTGCCTCTTATTTTCCCCTTTCCTGGTCTGTTCTCCCCTGAAGTTGGATTATTTAACACTAAGCATTCTGGGGAATTGTGTGAGATCTAGAAAAGCCTACTCCTGCAGAACTAACAAGGAGTCCTGTGGCACTTGCTTGTTTTTCTGAACTAGACTAACACAGCTACCCCTTTTGGATCCTGCAGAACTGGGAGTGCTTTCAGCTCCCATTGACTGTAATAGGCCTGGAGGATCCAGCCCTTCCAGAGAATAGACAGATCCTACAGGATGGCAGGAGCTCTACTTTATAGAGCCCCACCTTTGCCTCTTTCTAGCCATTGAGGCTGGGCCCTTGTCTCTGCCACAGGAAATGGTGCGCGTGTGCGTGCGCAGAATTTCCACTGCAACAAATACAATTAGCTGTGATCTGAGCTGTCCTGGCGTTTGAGGTTGACTGGGAGGGTGTGGTGGAGTTGACAGGCTGCTGAGGGAGGGGTAGGTAAGCAAAGACAAACCCAGTACTTCTAGATTCTCTCCCAGTGCAGTGGGTTAATGGCTTTGGTTTGGACAGTGCAAGTGAGGAAGCTTCAGCCTGGAGGATTTCCTGATCTGGCATCCAGGTTCTCGTAGTGCCTGTAGAGAGGGATTTTCATCCTCCTCAGCACATCTGTGGATCCTGGCTCTTGTGATCACTCTGCCCAATGAGTAGAGTTAAATCTACTGATGAGCCTAGAGGTTTTCTGTTAAGGTGACCTTGGTGAGAGTGGTTAGATGGCACTCCCTTCCCCCCCCCCCACCCCCCAGCATATGCATCCTACCTGCACCTTTAAAGACTAACACATTTATTTATCGCATGAGCTTTTGTCTGGCAAAATGGGGTTTTTCTCCCATGAAAGCTCATGCAATAAATAAACTAGTTGGGTTTTTTGTGTGTGTGTGTGGTTTTTTTTTTTGGCTGAACTAAACTAACACTGCTTCCCCTTTGGAATTTACCTACACCTGTCTACCTCAGTTTCCCCCTTTGTGAGGATGCAACTAATGATTTTGAACCACCTTTCCTTCCTAGGGGGTTGTGACCACTTACAGCAGAGTTAGTCACAGCATGTTTTGAAGGCATAAATAGCTGTGTTCTCATGCCACTGGGCCATTCCTGTTTGTGTGTGCGTCCTCTGCCTCCCAGGGGAGGTGAGGGAAACCTCTCTCCTTGTCTGTTTGGCTGCGGCTTCCTGGACGCTCTTTGAAGCTTCCTCGTCTCCTGGTTTTATTCATGAGCTATTTGTATCCTTTCGTTTCCCAAAATCAACACCAGTCCAGGAAAGTCACGTCTGTTGGGACTGTGGGGAGCTCGAATTGGTGGTTTGAAAAGGACTCCAAGGGGGGGTGGGGGAAAGGCATTTCCCTCCCAGCAGGGGATCTAGCTCTCTGCCTCAGCTTCCCTGCCAGAACTGTGCCACTGAGCAGCTCCCACTCCAGACTCTGAGGTCCTTATCTCCTCGTCTCTTATCTAATGGGAGGGGTGTGCACTTAGGCTGGGCCAACCTTCTGCTTCTACACTCCACAGGGTTTGTTTTGAAGAGACAGAGGCCAGGGTCTTGCTTGGGAAAGAGAGTTTATTCTAGGTTCTGAGTAATCCTAACAGACTCTCTCTCTTTTGGGCCTGAAGTTTGTTTTTATTCATTACTCAGCAGGTCTGGACTCTGGCTATTTCTTTAAAAGGGCATTTCAGCCCTCCCTTTCCATTCATTGTTTGACATGAAGTGTTCTTGAGCAAGTGGCTGTAAATACACACACAGATTCTGATCTTCATTGCACTTGATTTATACTGGGGTGACTCATTGGGATTACCCCTAATTCTCACTGTTTCAGATTATGGTTTGCTCTCTGGCCCAAACCTGTAATCTGTACCTGGGCAAAACCTATCTCAGTCATGCTATGGGCCATGGTTACAATCCAGCCTACACCACAGATTGAAACCAGGTTGGGGAACAATGGGGCTGTATGCAGGTTCTTTGCATAGATATCTCTGTGGTATGGGTGAGGTTGTGGAGACAAAGGCTGCTATAGGAACTGATCAAACCTGCGTGGTTCAGCACTGATTAAACCCACTCCACACACTGAGGCTTTGAGCAGGAAGGCGGGACAGACAGGAACAGCATCACTATTTGTGACTATACAGGGCAGTCCTGGGGTCTTTGTTTTACTCAGCCAAAGGAAATCCAAAGCAAAAGCCCCTTTCTGATATCAACAGCTGCAGCTTGCCCGTTTCAGTTGGCTTCCATTTGCTTTTTCTCCTTGGTTTTTTGTCGTGTTATTGCTAACTTTTCAGAGCCTTTTAAGAAACTGCTCATATATTAATCCCTTCTTTCTCCAGCGCCTCCGCATCATCGGATCGAAAGGTCCCTAATACAAAGTATAGTATTACAGCATCTATCAAACCCTTAGCAGCAGCAGCAGCCATCACCACCACCCCTTTGTGTATCTAGCTGTGTGTGAATTTAATTTATTTTTTATATCTGATTCAATTACTGGGGATGTTTTGTGAGTTTAATTGACCTGTTAATAATTATCTGGCTACCTCCTGTTTTGGATTTGTGCAGCTATTCTGTAATGAATATCTATTGCGCACGGGAGAATATACCCAAGGGAACAATTCTCCAGTGGCAGGGGATGGATTAGGCAACCTAATGGGGCTTTTCCAGTTGCATGAATCAATGTGAAGATAGCTGTATTCTTGTATTTTTATTAGGGAGACAAGCCATGTGAAGTAATATCTTTTATTGGGCCAACTTCTCTTGGTGAGAGGAGAGACAAGCTTGCATGGAGCTCTTCAAGTCTGGGAAATGTACTCAGTGTCACAGCTAAATACAAGGTGGAAAAGATTTAGCATAAGTCGTTAACACACATTTCAAGGGACTAGTAAAAGAGGAAGTAGCCCATTAACACCCCTTCAGTCTGGACAATACCCATGGGAGACACGAAAGCTCATGTGATAAATACATTTGTTAGTCCTTAAAAATGCCACAGGACTCCTTGTTGGTTTTTTGCTAAACTCAACTAAGGCCTTGTACACACTACAGCCTTATCATGCAGTAAGGAGCTTTACCGCACAATAAGGCTGTGAGCGTACACACTACGCTCTTGTACACACTACAAAGTTATCGTGCGGTAAGGCTCCTTACCGCGCAATAACAGTGAGCGTACACACAGGAATGCTTCTTGATACGCGGCAACAGCCCTCTTGCCACGCAACATGTAAACCACCCAAATGAGGGTGGTAAGGCTTACCATGGTACAGCCTGTGTGTACGCTTCTTGCATTATTGTTAGCCTCTGGAAATGTCCCAGAGTGCCAATGGAGGGGGAGCTGTCAAATATGTCAATTTCACTGCTCTAGCAGAGCTGTGAAACTGACTTTTTTTTTGGAGCTGCCCTGGCGGTTCGGGCCAGCCCCCTAGCTCAGCCTCTGGGCTTTGGGTGGCGGTGGGGGCTGCGTGCCACCCGAAGCCCCGGGGCTGAGCTAGGGAGCTGGCCCGAACTGCCAGGGCAGCTCCAAAAAAGTCAGTTTCACTGCTCTGATAGAGCAGTGAAATTGACATATTTGACAGCTCCGGTGTCCCAGAGTGCCCTCGATTGGAAGCCCTTAATACATACAAACTAAAGCCTAGTGTAGCCATGGCTTTAGTTAGTTTGAACTAAGGAGGCTTAATTCGAACTAAGGAGGCTTAATTCGAACTAACTTGCCAGTGCAGACATAGCCTTAAAGACTAACAAATGTATTTATTGCATGAGCTTTTGTGAGAGAAAATCCCACTTTCAGATGCCTGAAGATGGGCATCTTAAGCTTCCAAATGTGAGTCCCTTGTTTCTTAGCTCAGACCATCTGCCTGGAGTAGCATGCAGTGTCCCCTTTCACCTTGATCGGATGTTAATTCCAAACCAGAAAGGTGACTATAGAAAACAACTCTTCCTAGTGCTTTAAGGCATTTATTTACATGCACAAACTGGGTAACTCCGCTAACAGGTTGTGCAACTGCAAACTAGCCACATCCACCTGTGCACCAAATGCACAGGGCAGACAGCAGTGGCCAGAACCCATCCTCTTCACCCCTGTTTCCATGAGGTTTGTATTGACTCCATAAGAAGCAGCCCCATTAGGTCACTTCCTTGTGGAGATCTTCCGCTTCAAATTCAGAGAAATGCACTAGAAATGCCAGGGTGCAGCTCTGAATCACTTGAGTTTGAGCAGTTGTTTTTGAGAGTTTGAGCAGTTGGTTACGCTGCCAAAGAACAGCACTTTTCTCCCCAAGGGTCAGGGTGCTCTAAGCCCGGCGTTTCATTTGTTTTAAAAATTATCACAGTAGCTAGACTATTGAAAGCTAGGCAACATGAGACTCCTTCAGCCAAGTGCGTCCCTGGCACAATTCTATAGACTTAAACTGATCTCTCAGTACTGTAATGCCAATTATCTACTGAACTGGAGAAATTCTCATATGTGGAGCCAGGGGTGGTAAACTCAACCATAGAGCTGAAGATTTATCTCTGGAAATGCAGAGAAGTGACAAAAGTCATTCTGTGAAAGACTTGCCTACACCTCATCCAGCCCTGAGCTAAGGGCGCATAGTGTTACTCTGAAGTCAAAAGGAGTGGGGTTTTTTGCCTGCTTTCAGGCAGTGTGGATCTAGGCTGTCTGCACAGGCTGCTTCCATGCATGAACAATAAACTGATGAGCGATTAGCTGAAGGATGACATGCCCCTCTTGCGGATCAGTGTGAGAAGCAGTAATATTGCTTTGTGTACTATAGAGTGAGCAGTGGGATTCAGATGCATCCAAGCAGCGGGGTCACTGCGTCCCCATCCTGCAGGGCTTTTCCAAGGCCGCTGTCCTGCCTGGAGGGGGCAGGAAAGATGCTAACTGGTGACTGGGGTTTTTTTTGTTTATGAATGATTATTCCTTCACTCTTCATAGGCCAGCAGTATTTAAGCCATGTGGTAACCCCTGGTCCAGCAGACCTGTGTTCCTTCTCCCTCCCTTTTGTTGTGTCTCAGCCTGACGCACGGCACATGCGCTTGGTTTTGTGAGCTGGAAATAGCAGACCCTGTTTGTTATACTGAGGTCCCTTTTTGCTGCTTGGGCTCCGTAAAGGTGGAACTAACTCTGTCTCCTGCTGGCACTAGGGGCCTCTCTGGCTGGTGAAGGGGCTGAGATGACTGAAAAGAAGAGTCTAACCAGCACTGTTCCCTGGTGTAGGAAATGGAGCAGGGGAGGAGAATGTTGGCTAGGGTGGGAGAGGATATGGCCAGACCTTGCTGCACTACAGCTATGGCTTATTAAAGCTATTTTGCCTTCCTCTGCCCCCACCTCTTGGTCCTACTGGAAGTTCATAACTGAGAATTGGGACCAGCATCTCTGCATCTTCCTGTGTGCCTGAGAGAATGGCTGCTAATGAGGCGATAAGAGCTCCCTAGCAAAAGCCCTATTTCCACTAGGGAACTGGCTCATTGCAAGCAGTAACTTGTCAATAGTGGAAATCCTGGTCCCCTCAACTAGTGCTGAAAACAGCACTCCTGCTCCTGTGGTCAGGAGCCAAAACTCTCTTGAATCCAGTGCAGCCGGCGGGACCGAGGCCCCAGACGCCGTACAACATCGGGCTCTGTAACACTTCTGAAGATGGTCTGGGCCCATCTACGCTAACAGTTTGAGCAGCCCAGCAGGTGGCCCAGAGGGGACCCTATTGCTGCCAGCCGCTCTCAGCAGTGGGCCATGTTCCTAGGGCAGGTGGGGCAAAGGGTGAAGAAGAAACGTGTCAATGCTAGTGCATCTAGTCTCTCTGGCTCTCTCGTTTTTTCTCCTCACATTGGAACAGGACCAGGGGACTGCAGGCTCCTTCATTCTGTGTAAAAAGACAGACAAACCGGCAATTCGATGACACTGCAAATTCTTCTCCCCCTCCCCATCCGCTGCCTTTAATGAGTGGGTCTCCTGTTTCTTTCAAGGTGATTTTTCTAGGGTTCCCCAGTAAGGCTGAGACTTGGCCCTCTCTTCATTCATACGAGGTTGGTTTATGGTGGAAACTTTTAACCTGTTCTGAGAGGTAGAGCTGATCCTGTTTGGGGAGGCTGCAGGGAGGGTTGCTGCACATGTGGGGTAAATTCCTTTCTGAGGTGGTATGATGAGGTCTGAAGGGCGGAAAACCCCCTGCTGGCGAATGGCGATTTGGCTTTGGTGCCTGCTCTGTAATTAGGCACTGGAATGCAAGTGTGTCTGGGCCAGAGCCCACATAAGGAGCACAACAGCTGCACAGAAGCTCTTTCAGGGCTAGCTGCCTCCAATAAGCCAGTTCTGGCAAGTCATGATTGGCTTTTTCAGCCCTTGAATGCTGAAATGGGGGCTGGGTTGGGGATGTTCTCTAGCCATGATAATCTGGATGAACCTGAGTACTGCAAATACCAGAGGAACAAGCCTGCAAACTGCTTTACATGAACTTTAAATCATTTGTATGTATGTGATTGACTTTGACCCTTTGACATCTCTCATACTTTGCTTCTTTTCATTTTATATTAAACCTTTCGTTGTAGTTGCTAAAGGATTGGCTATCAGTTTGGTATTTTGGGTAAGATCCAAACCTATATTGTCCTGTGTGCTGTGGCTGGCCCTTTGGGGTCAGGAGAACCTATTTCTTTAAGGGACCATGTGGCTAGGTGGGAACCAGAGGAGCTGGAGTGCAATAAAAGGAGCTGCTTCTATTTTGGGCAGATTTCTTGGTACCCACTGTGGGGAACCAGAAGCCTATTTGTGACTGATAGGGACACTGGTTTAAGTACCACCCATCAGTGTTTGGGGAGTTTGGCTCCCGGTTTTGCAGCTTGCCCTGATTTTTGCACGTTCAGGAGGCCCTGGTCACAAGGCCTTTGGTTCTGGAAACATCCTGCAAGACTTAAGTGGGCTAGTTATTGATTGCTTCAGTTCCCAAGGTGCTTCGTAGCCTGCATGCATGCCTCTCCCCTGAAATGTAGCCCTGGGGCTTGGCTGACAGCCAGAGTGCTACCTTGTGGGAGCAGGAGCCATAAGGTGGCACCACTGTGTGTGTGTGGAGGGGGGGAATAAGAGGGGGGTTCTGAAAACCCTTCCTTCTCCCCATTGTGTTTGAGCCTGTTTACGGCTGTCTCTCTTCTTTTTCCCCCATCTGTGCCTCTGGCTTTCCTAGGGCACCCATCCCCACCCGTGACAATGGACCTCACTTGAGAGGGTGGGGCAGCCTGTGGGGAGCAAGCGTTGCAGGTTCCCAGCTTCGTGGCCATTCTTCTGGAAGCACAAGAAATGCTGCGTGCACAAAGGAACAATGGTGGGAGAGCCCTGCTTCCCTGCGCCAGGGAACTTCCTCGCTGGTTGGGGCCTGTGCGTTCATCCTCCTTCCCCATTGAAAAGAAAGTCGCTGGTGAATGGAAGAGGCCTGGGGAACCACCAGGGGCTCTGACCAAATTGCAAAAGGCAGCAGTTGCTGAAGCAATGAATAAAGGAGACCTTGAATGCTGGCGCATGGCCAGGTGGGGAGGGAGGTAGCAGGAGGACTAATGTCCCTGGCTTTTGCAGCGTGCGAAGCACTGAACAGCCAGGGAGGGAGCTGGGCACCCATTTCAGGGGCCTGCGTGGTACCAAATGTGATGCTTCTCCAGGGAGCTGTGCAGGTGGATGCTTCAGATCCAAGGGCACCTCCCAAAACCATAGGGAAGGACCATGATCTCCTGGCTTGTGTTCTTGGCTGGAATAATCCAGGCTCTGGAGCTTGATGTGAGCTGCAGTTAGGGGTCCCTGCACAGCCAAAACTGCATATTATGGGATGTGGGGCGCTCAGGGTGCAAGACCTCGCTTCTAGTCAGAGGCATTCCGTGTGTGCTCGCAGGCTGGCTGTTCAGGGCTAGTTTCTTTGCAGAGCTAATCACTGTCAATAATTTATCTGCTGAAGTTGGGCACATTTCACTGAATAAATTATAAGCAAATAAATCTTCCTTTCATTATCAGAGCTACTCTCTGTGCATTGCAGTAGCCACGCAGCTGAGGAGGAGGGGTAGCTTGCGGTTCCAGCACAAGCCACTCTTGGGTGAGTTTTCACCTTCTTTGTAAATGTGGGCTATAGCAGGCTAGTGCCCTTCCATGGCTGTCCCCGGATGCCTCCTGCCTATTTATGGCTTTCCAAGGGTCAGCAGTGCTATAAATGTTTGTTTACTGCTGGTTTGTCTGCTGCTCTAAACAAACCTCCTCAGGCTGCTCCATTGTCTTTGAGGCCCTGCCTACAGTAACAGGAAAGGAAGTCTATTTTATTTTAGCTACAGAAAATAGTCATCATTTTCCCCCACTTGCTCTCCCCCTCTGGCCTTCACCTGGGACTGGAAGGAAATGCTTGTAAATATCCAACCCGAGGAAGGAAGGGACAAGCTATCAGGGCCTCGGCATCTTGATAATTCTGCTGCTGCAGGCCTGGGGCTGAGGATCTGAGCCCAGGGAAGGTGCAGGGAGTGTCTGGAGATGCTTTCTCATCCACCTTCAGGGCAGCTCTTCCTTTGCCAGCCAGGCTTGGGCAGAGGCAGCTGGACCACTTGCCTTTTGTAGGGGCAGATAAGGGGCTCCATCTCCTGCTTGTGCCCTCCAAACAGGATTAGAAGCCAAGTGAAAGGCCAGTGCCTTAACCAATGAGACCCCTCATCCCATCTTGGTCCTGTCCTTGGAAGTGGCCGGGTCTTATCACATAGTAATTTCATCAGCCCGTGTATATGGATCAAGGCCACTGCCACTTCCATGTGCAACAAACCTCCACAAGCCACATCTGGTTGGAAAATGGCTGCAAAAACTGTGTCCTGCAGGTTGAATGGGAGTCTGCTTCCTCCTGTGACAGTGTGCAGGACACAGGGGGACCTGTACAGCTATCCACTCCCAAACAATGTCTTTATGACCCATCAGTGTGGAAATGGGTCTCCCCAGAGGAAAATAGCAGAGAGCCAAAAACTAGAGCACTCTACACTGCAGAAACAAAGCCCGGAAGGATGTACACCCAGGATGGCAGGATAGATCAGCCGTGTTGGAGTGACGGCACAGCCAGCAGGGAGACCATGGCACTTATTTTCTGGTGGGGAATTTCTTCATCCAAGAAGGCCAGGGGCTGATAGAACTGGCCAGAGTCGGGTATGATTCTGTCCCTCCTCTCCCTGGCTTTGCCAATGCATCTCCATCCTGACCTGCTACTCCAGGTCTGGGCTTCCCAGACAACACAGCTGAGTCACCACAGCTCCCCTGCTCCTGCAGTCAGATCCAGCACTGACCCGCCATTCGTACTACCCCCTGTCGCCTGCAAATGAAAAATCCTTACTACATCTTTGGGAACCCAAAAGAAGTGGCTGGAAACCATCCACCTCTTGCTGAAGGCCCAGGGTGCAGAGGGAATGGCCAGGCTATCCATGCACTAGGAAAGTCTTTGACATTATTTTATCGTAGATCCACCTGCTCCCAGGGGTATTGCAGCTCAGTGGGGCACTACATAATAAATGACCCATTGCTCTGGTGTTTAAATATAAGCACTTGCAAGAAGAAACAAACAGGTGAGAGCAATTCATTAAAACTGGGTAAGGGGGGAGCCCCCAATAGCTGCCTCATCATCAGCTAGCTACTCCTTAGCAGTGAGGGTGTGAGGTCTCCTTTGGCTGCATTCACCTGTTCAGGCCCTCTGGCCTGCTTTGATGTGGAGTTCAGTTTCTTCTCTGGAGAGCAGAGAGGCCCTTTGATGTCTCAGTTCCAGGGTTCTGTGGTTTCAAGGCTGCAGCTGATCAAGCCCTGGGGCTAGAATTGTTTGTTGACACAAATGCTTTCAAGGGAGAACACCAGATGCCCAGCCACTCTGAACATTAAGCCCCCAAAACATCAGCCCATTTGCTAAGTCCCAGCATACCCCCTTCCTCTGCTCGGGTTCCAGAGGGGGCCCCTGATCTTAGTCTGCAATTTCTTGGGCAAAGAAAACTAGTGTGTTTTGCTTTTGTAACTTTAATATCCAGGAGGAAGTGCAATTGAGGCCCGTTCCAGGGCACCAACTTCCATGGGCACTGAAGTGCTTGCCACCAATTCCCCCTACCCCCCCCACCTTGATTTGTCCAGCTCCTCTGTTTGCTTGGCCACTTGAAAGTGGCTGAAAACGTCTTCTGCCCTGTTGGCAGAACAGCTCTGATCACTTCAGAGCACGATCTAAAGACCAGAAAGATTCCTGGATTCCCTGGATCCACTGTGTGAATGTGAACAAGTCATGTGATCGCCCTGTGCCTCAGTTTCCCCATCTGTGAAATCCGAATACAACTACTTGACTACTCTGACAGGATTGTAGAAGCATTAATCAATATGTGTAAAGCGTTTGGGATGGTGCTTGACTAGGGCAAACTATCACAACGTATTTTACAAAAATTAAATCTCTGCTTACTGGCTGTATGCTGTCTGAAAGCTGTTTCTGTCCTGCTATTGAATCATTTGTCTCTGGGTGACTAATCACTTGAGCTTCAATGCTGGGAGGCAAGACCCTCCGTTGTGCGAATGCAGAGTCCATTTATGCCAACCTGGGCACCTTTTTCTTTTCCTTACTCCCTCCAGTCTTGCCAATCGTATCATCTAGGGAGGACTTGTACAGGGCTGAGTGGGGCACAGGAACTTGGGGGGCCTACCTAGGATTTGTACTACAGTCTGATGCTAAATTGAGGTGCAACTGTGAAAACAAAACGGAACCCTTGAGAGGGTGTGGGAGATGAAGTGAATGGCTGCCTGGGTTTTCTTAGCATTAATATGAGCTGTGTGGTTCTGGGCTAGTGCCTTCCAGGAACAGGGGAGTGCTCAGCCTGAAGCTCAGCCAAAGGACATGGTAGAAACCTCATCTCTTGAGCCATTTCAGATGGGCGAACGTAGTGCATGGAGGATTGCTGGTAGAGGAGATGCAAGACACCCCTGTTGTCTCAGCTTGCCCTGTCTTAACTGGGACTTTCCTTCATGCTTCTTCCTTTCAGGAGCATGCCATAAACTACCTCATTTCCTTCCCCTGTACCCTCGGCTACAAGTAGGAAGGTCCTGGCAAAAAGCGTTGCTGCAGCATTTCCTGCTACCATATGCTGCCCCACTGTAAATGGGAAGGTGGGAATGAATGTGGGACTCCCCACTATCAATGGAGATTGGTTATCAGCCTCGCATGCCAAACTCTTGCAGA
The DNA here is from genome assembly GCA_007922175.1 of Pelusios castaneus. Taxonomy (NCBI): domain Eukaryota; kingdom Metazoa; phylum Chordata; order Testudines; family Pelomedusidae; genus Pelusios; species Pelusios castaneus. The sequence continues at coordinate 6,106,941 of ML685833.1, forward strand.
AACTGCTGGAAAATGGTAGGGTGGGAGGCAGGTGGGACTCTACCTCAGGCTTGGCGTCTCAAGGGGCCCAATCTCCTTTCTCATTTCCTGCAGACAACCACCACATGAGGCTTATCTGGCTTGAGAGCTTAACAAGGTTGGAAATTAATTCCTTCCCCTCCTCCGCTCCTCTGGGGCAGACTCAGTCAGTGACTCACATGCCCCCAGCTGGCCAGGATCACAGGCCTCTTTGACTGGATTTCCCCCCCCACCCCTTCAACTTGTATTTTGGTGTCCATTTAACAAGGGAGGTGGGAGGGGACATCTCGGCTGTGGGGAAAGACAAAGGAGCCCTCAGTGTTGGTCTGGATCTTCGCTTTGTGCACCCCAACTCTGGAGCTGTCAAGGCAGCAGGGGATGAGCTCACCCGCTTGCAATGTGGTGTTACAACCCTCGCTTATCAAGTCTCTGCATGTAGTTTGTGTGCGTGCCAGGGTTCCTGGACCCCTGCCCATCACACCTTCCCAGCCCCTGGGGCTTACTTTGACAAGCCGCTTGCCCCTTCACCCTCAGCAGCCTGAGACTCGGACAGGAGCTGGTGGCCGTAACTCAGGCTGGCAGGAGGATGGGGCCTAGCCTGCACCAGTGACTGAGGTCTAGCACCTGGTATGGGGCTCTGAGTGGCCACTAGGGATGGGGAGATGATGGTTCAGGGCAATGGTCCCACTTCTTGGAGTGGCCTTTCTGCCTTTCTTATGCCCCAGGGACCACTTTTCTCTTTCCCACCAAGCGCAAGATCAGCTTTGGAAGCAAGGCACTCAGGCATGTGCGGGTTGTTCTGCAGTGGGTGACGCCAGAGCCATGGCTGGGCTGGCTTGTTCCCCCTTCCCTGCTGACTCCCCAAGACAAGTTGTACCCTAGCCAATGGTGGGGGAGGGGTGACAGGGCCCAGTGCAGGTGAACCGTGACTTTCATGTCTCCTGGTGCTTTTAACTGAGTAAACCACTAGTAACGAAGGTGACTGAAGGCAGGGGTGCTGGGCAGATGTGAGCATTCCTCTCTTCCAGAAATCCTGTTAGCTGGCAGAGTGAGTGATGGGGCAATGATTGTGGGAGGAGGGATGGGGAAGGCTGGATGAGGAAAGGAAGCGGTCTAGAGTTGGGAGGGCCGGGCATGTGGACTCTTGACAGCAAACTTCCCGTCCACGTTGGGGTGCATGACATGCTCCCCATGCTGGCTGGATCGAATTTCCTCTGCTGCTCCTTCACTTGCCCAGGAGCCATGTTGCTAGGCTCTGGGACCAGCCATGTGCCAAAAGACAAGTGGGGTAAGATGGACAGGGAATCCCAGAGGCTTCATTCAACCAGATTGAGCTCTGGGGGAATGACCCACTCAAGTGTTTTACTTGCATGGCCCAGCGAGCAGCCTTGTATTTCTGGGTGGTGCTGTTCTGTTGCCCTAAACCAACAAGCTTCCCTGATGGCTATTGCAGTGTAGACATCCAGGGGATGTGGGGAGAGCTTGCTCCACTGGGAGGCACACCCCTTATGGGCCACAGGTTCCCGGAGAATGAAATCAGGGCAAGGTTGATTGGATGGGAGCTGAGCACTCTCCTAGCCCAGTCTACTTTCTGAACTCCTCTGCCCTGGGCTTGGCTGCCATTGTGGTTTGAGAAATGCCTTGTGTTTTGTTGTTGGCATTTGGAGTCTGGATAGGGATGTTGGCCCTCCAGGATTGTCCTGGCGTCTGCAGGAATTAAAGATTGTCGTGTGATGGGGACCTCTGGCACCTCTGCGCCTGGGCACACTGAGCCACGTGGGTGTGGAGGGGGCTCAGCAGTAGCTTGACTCTGACACAAGGCCAGCCTGCTTAGCTCTTCCCAGTTCAGGACAGAGCTTTGCTGTGTTTATAGTGCACAGTAGCCCTGGTCTCCATAAGCCAATGACACACTCCTCCCATCATAGATCAGCTGGGTGGGCCCCTTTGTGGAACAAGTGTGGAAGGTGGGGTGGGACTAGTGGTAGGGTAGGGTCCTGCAAGCCCCCTACACATAGGCTGCTGGAGAGGAGCTGACAAGTCCATCTCTGCTAAGGGGTTAATATTTAACTTGGCTCCGGTGAGGGAGGAGGAAACAGAAGGTTTGTGGAGATAGACCTGCATCAGCTGAGGAGGCAGGAAGAGGGTTGTGGGGGCCATATCCTGCCTGCATCCTGGACAGGCAGTGACCTGGGGCTGGGAACCTGCATCAGAAACAAGAGTTGTAGGAGCTTCAGGTCCAGCCAGAGAGGAGCTGGGGAGAGTGGGGGAGACCTGGGTGTGTCTGGGCCCCTCTCTACCAGATTCAGCGCTGGCATCCATTCCAGACCTGCAGAATCACCAACTTTAATGACTGAAACTCAGTCAGGCCCCCCACAAACAGATTTTGAAAATGTTTTCTTTGTCTCTTGGTCCATGAGCCTCTAGAGCTCCCATTTCCCAGCTGGTGTCTGCTCTCAGGAGGCTAGAAATGCGCTCACTTGAGAAGGAAAGCTGAGATTCTCATGTACTCCTGTGGCTCCGAGAGCTAGGGCTCTGAGGAAAAACCTGCCACGGGGCCTGAGCTATATTATTTCCAGCTTGGCCAGGGCTGCCTGCTTCACACTGCTGCTCCACCCAGCCATGGACTGCCTCCGCTTAGTGCCATCACCAAAGCTGCACGAGGCTATAGGCTTCTGCGTTGGCCAGAAGCATGACGATGGCACCAGCTGGCTTCTGTCTTTCCATCCATAGATCAAAACAGCTGTGAAACTATCATACCTGGACAGAGTATCTGAGACCAGAGCACCTTCAGACAGCAGGCAATGCTAGAGGAAGCCAGTGTTTCTGGCCATGTCCTCTCTGGGAATAGAAGAAGGATGGGCTCCTGAATAGGATCCCTCCCTCGTGAGCTGGCCCAGCATTCCCCTATCCGCTCCATTCTCCTTTTGGGAGGAGAGCCTGGCACGGGAGGGAACCTGAGCTGGAGCCACCCAGGCTCCAGCAGCTGAAGGATGATGAGCTCATACAGCCCCCTCCATGTGTGCTAGGGTGTAAAGGGGATGCAGGAAATTCCTCCAGTACAGAACTGCCTTGGGGATGGAAGGGGCAGGTGTCAGCAGCCACAGCACAAAAAAGAATTGGGTCTCGAAGCAGCAGCCAAAACATCTTCAATGGAAGGCATGGGGGGAATTTAGCCACTGTAGACAGCTAGCTGACTTGGCATTTGGACAAGACCTGGGGTTTGCTCACCAGTGATTGCAAGACGCCCACGGGGTGTGTAATGAACATTAGCTATTGGGATCCTTCTTCTCCAAAGCCGCCTCCAGCACAGCACCTCCTGGCACCATCCCACAGTGTGGCCATCATGCTAAGCCAGCAGGAGGCGGTGCCAGGTGCCCCCCCAGCCCCCCACTGAGCTCTGCCTGGAGCGGCTGGCTCCTGCTGGCACACACTTACCACAGGTGGCTCGGTGCTCTGGCAGGTGACGTGGCCGGTCCTATTCACAACCAGCACCAAATCCCCACTGGCCGGGTGGCTCGCTTGGTTTCCTTTGCTACTGCAATGAGAGGCCTGTGTAGTTTGGGGCTTGATGTGCGGGTATCCTAACCTGGGGGGGGTTGGATTGCTCCCCTCCCACTCAGGAACTGAAGCTCTTTGTTCTGGGTGGGGCTGGTGCATGCACACAGGCTGAATGTCTCGACCCTCCCCTGCCTCCATTCGTCAGTGTGTTAGAATCTCTCTGGGGTCAGTCCCAGGAACTTGCCTCCCACCCTCTGGAGACCTGGATCTAGCTGTGAAGCTTCTGTGGTCAGATGTTGCTGACACACTGTATGTGCATTTCTAAGAACAGGGTCTGGCTAGGGTTTCTACTGCTGCAGGATCACTTTCCTGATCCCTGACAGAATGGGGTTCGCTGGGGATCTCTGCTTTGCAACCCTGATTGTGTCCTTCCCCTTGCATCAAGTCTGTCGTGGATCTCTTCAGAGCCTGACTCGTGTGGCACCCACTACTGGTGCACTTAGTCCACATACTCTCACCCCATATGGTGACCAGCTGGGAGGGATTATTATTGGGTTCCCAGGACTCATGATAAAATCAAAGGAGAACTTGTTTTTGACTAGTTTGTTCTTGTTCTGTTCCTACTCCAAACCTCCTGTAAGCAAGACAAGAACAGGGTGTGCTGGGGCGGGGGAGGATTTCAGCAGCCAGGAAACTCATCCCACCATGGCAGACTAGTTCAGGGGTATTGTGTTGCTGTGCTGAGGACACACTGTCCCACCCCTCACCCCCAGAGGAAGAGGGGAAGGTAATGGGCTCCAGTAGCTTGGAAAGAAGAAGGGCGAGGCGAGGTCCCAGGTGGGGGATTTGCTGAGCTGCTGGACATAGCAGGGAGCTCTTATTGATCACCTCTGCTATCCGCTTGGGAATGCTGCTTTCTACCTCTGAGCAAGCTGCAGTCGCAGGAGAGTGCGAGTCCTTTCTCCCATCCTCCTCAGTGCTTTCCCCAGGGAATCTGGGCTCATACAGGTTGTTTTCTTTTCCTGAGGTGCCTGTTCTTTACCACCTGGATAACTGGTGTAAGGAGATGCTGTGACTTACCCTAATGACTGGCCAAATTCCAAAGGGGTAGCCGTGTTAGTCTATTACCTAATGACTGGGTAACTCAACTGTAGCTCAGCTCACTGGGTTCTCAGCGTTTCCCTCCCTAGCCAACATTCTGCTCCCAGATTTGCAGGCAACAAGCGACTGACAAGACGTCTCGTGCCTAAGGAGAGATTCTTCCGTTTGCTGTTCTCTGGCTGCAGGCTTTTCCTGGCCCTGTATTCTTTGAATTAGACTTGCCTTCTGCTCTCAAAGACCGGCCTTTTCTGGGAAGTGATGCAGTCGTGACTGTGCCCTAACTAGCCAGGGGCAGACCTTAAAGTTTAGTTTGGAACTTGTGTGGTCACCAGAAGTTCAGATGTATTTCCAGCCCTCCTCAGACCTTCTTGAATCTGTAAAATTGGGCTGAAAAATCTTGTGTGAGGCGTCCACACAAGATTCCTGGGTAGATGCTGCTTCTACTAGAGTCAGGGATCGGCAAAAATTCCCTCGACAATCAAGTGTTTTGAGAGCCATAATGGGGGTAACCTCCGGGTGGAGGGAGCTGGGCCAGTATGCCTGCTGCAGGGTCCCTTGGTGGGGGGCAGAAGGGAGCCCAGAACCAGGAGTGCGTCCCCCAGTGGGGGGACAGAGCCAGGAGTGGACTGCCCACACAGTCCCCCAGTGATGGTGTGGGGGGGTGGGCCCTGGAGCCAGGACCAGGCTGCCCATAGGGTCTCCTAGTGGGGGGGAGGGGCCAGGAGCCGCAAGGAGACAACCGAAGAGCTGCATGCGGCTCTGGAGCCTCACGTTGCAGACCCCTGTACTAGATCCTGGGACAGCATGAAAATAAATAGAAGAAAGTAGAGGGGCAAACCTTTAATGCTCAACAGCTCGGGGTGCAATGTTTGGAGCTTGTCCGGGTCTTCTCTGTCCCAGCTCTCCTCTCCCTAATCCTGCATTCCCCATACAGGCTCAAAGCTCTGTGCTGGGGAGGGGAAAAGCCGTCTCTGTGTGGGAGTGCACGGAGCTGCCTAGCATAGCAGTGCTATGAAAGCTGTGAGGCGTTTTGCAGCATAAACACTGGTACATATGGCTGGTTAAGGTACTGTCTGCCTTGGGGTGCATGGAGATGGGAACTCCAGTGAGGAACACCTGCTTGTTGGAGTGCCCTTCACTATCTAGCTAGATTCTTGTATCCATTTTTCCATGCCTCTGCACATTATCTAAGCACTTCCCAAGCCCCTAACACCAGAAATGATGTCTTTCTTCCCGGGGCAGGGTCGAGAGAAGGAAAGCTAAGTTCCAGATATCAGTCTTGTGGTCAATCTTATGCTTGGTGGCCAGGAGTTCTATAGTCCAAGTCCAGCTGTGCCTGAATCTGAGGGTCAACAGGTTCATTGTTCCAGTGGCACATAACTTTCTTTGCCTTTCCCCATGACCTCAGCCTTCAGTCTCTCAGGTAGCTGGGCCAATTCGACGGAGAGCTTTGGATAACAGAACATAGACCTCGAACTGGGCTCTGTAGTGAATGAGGAGCCAGTGCCAGGAGCAGGTTTGTGCCAATCTGTATAGCTAAGCAGACACGCTGCTGAGTTTTGTTCCAGCTGGAATCTCTTTCATGTCCCAGCACTTGATATGAGTTGCAGTAATAAAGCCTGGAAGTCATGAAAGCCTAGATCAAGGCCGCCAGGCCCGTGTCTCACAGGTTGCAATCTTCTGACTGGATGCAAACAGAAGTGGGCAAGTTTTACCACTGTGGTTATTTGGGCATCCAGTAGCCCTGGGCAGTCCCAAAGACCCCTGCATGTGTAGTGACGTCCCCTCCTGAGGGGAGATGCCCTCAGAAGAGGGGGAATGCCATAGGGTTTCTATGACTAAGATTTAAAGGTGCAGTGTTAGCTGGCACCTTTTCACGCAGTCGAAGGGTACAGCTACGCCACAAATGAAGGTGTGATGACAGCGCAGGTAGCCGTGAACACCAGCGTGGGTAGCTAGCTAGTACAGCCAAAAGTAGGAGTGTAGATCTGTTGGCACAGGTTTCAGCGGGCTCACCACCTGTCCGCTTACCCTGGGACCACAGTGAGCTTGTACTCTGGTTGTTAGCCTGTGCTGCCGTGTCTTCCCTGCTATTGAAATCTCACTTTCGTTTGCTGTGTAAACGTGCCCAAAGTCTAGGGCAGCGGAGACTTGTATTATGTCTCCATTCGAGTTGTAGAGCTTGTTGCCACCAGCCTCTTTAAATTCCAGTCGGGGTCCATGGAGCAGGTCTTGTGTTTTTGTTTTGTTCTAGCTAGTATCACCCTGGGATCCATTTTAGCAGCTGTTCTTCACCTAGGCCCTGACTTTGGCCAGGTGTGGAGGAAACTGGACAATGGTACTGTTTCCATTGCACACACCCAGGTTATAGGGCTGGGTGTCTTCTTTGTACTTCTCTCAGTTCCGTTTAGTCCAGGGTGCACTGTGGACTGCTCTCCTGGTGGCTTTCTGCAGACACTGAATAGTACCATGAGCCCTTTGGGGCAGGGATTGTCTGTCTGCACAGAAGGGGACATAGCAGGCCCTACCCTGGCTGGAACCATTAGGCACTATGGTAATATGGGTGACCAGTAATAGACAGGGAGTGTAATATACTCCAAAGTTGAGGAAGGCCCTGCTGAGCTATTTGAATTATGATTTGATAGGCCAGAGTTCCAGTGGTGGGCTCAGCAGGTGGCCAGCTATTTCCGGCCTGCGAGCAGGATCAGAAGAGTGTGCGCGTGTGCGCATGGTGAACACTATCCAAGAGGTGTCTGGACATGACAGGAGAATAGCCACTCTTCTGTCGGAAAAGGGTGCCCTGCACAATGTCAGCCTCGCCCTTCAGCTCCTCTTATCTCTCTCCCTCCCTGCTCTGGAGCTCAGCTTGAGTTTAGCACTTCTGACTAAACCAGCTGGCCTCTGCTGCATTCCACGCAGGGGTGTGAAAAGCCACAGGAGCTCAGGGAGCTGAGGGGGCTCTGGCCTTGTTGAAGCAGAAGCCATAAAGCAGAAGGGGCTCCTAAACCAGTCTTGTTTAACTCTGAAGCAGTTCCACTCTCCACTGAAGCAGGGAAGCACAGAATGTGAGGCTGCAAGGTCCATGGGAAGTTCTCTGTTTTCCTTCCAAAACAAATGTTTTGATGCTCCGCCTCTAAAAATTGCTGCCAGCACCCATGAGCTACCCTTCAATAACAGTTCTGTGCCTGTGTCCGCCGTGGGGGGGAGACTTAAGCAATGCAATTCCTGACCTTGTAGGGAGGGAGGAGTTATTTTAAAAACCATGATAGGAATTGAAGATTGGTTTAAAGTGGGGGTTGGGGGTGGGGGGGTTGGAAGTGGAATATCCTTGTTTGCAGCAGAGGCTTAGAATGAGACCCTGATCTCCCATCCTTCCCTCTGCTCTTTGCCTGCAGTTGCCTCCGCTTTTAGGCGCGCTCGCAATAAGAGTTTTAGTTCTGTGTTTGAGTGCATTTAGTTTACTCAAGACTATTCATCTGACGTCACCTTTGCAACCTCAGACCTCTGGGATTCTGAAAAATGGGCCCTGGCTCCAAACTGGCATGAGAATGACATCTAGAAAAGGACTTCTTTTGTATAGGATTTCCAAAAGCAGTGAGCAGGGTCACCTGCTTGCAGGTGGTGATCAAGTGACTTGACAGGTGGGGGTGCCTTCTTGTGGGACCAGCTGGAAATGGAGTTATTTGTTCTTCAGTTCCTTCCTGGGGTCTGATTTCTATCAGTCTCCAAACACTCAGGGGGTGGTGGCATGTGTTTATTATTCATAGCACCTAGGAGCCCCAGCCATGGACCAAGCCCCCATCATGCTAGGTGCTGTACAAACAGAACATAGACACTCTGCCCCAACTTGCTTTTTCCTAGTTCCCCTCTAGACTCTGTAGTAGACCAAACTCCTGTGCCTTGGTGGTTTCGCTCTCTTATCCCCCAGCTGGCTCCCTGACTCAGTGTTGTCTCTGCTCCTTTCCCTAGTGCTGGACCAGCTCCTCCCAGAGCTCAGCGTGCTGCTCAAGTTGCTGGATCATGAGTACCTGAGCTCCACCACCATGGAGAAGAAACTGACAGTCTCCACTATCCTGCAGAAGCTGCAGCTCCCCACAGGTCAGTAATCTCTCTTTGCCCCTCCTCTACACACCCACCCTCCATTTCTTCTTCCCCTGATCCCCCCCCCCCCCCCACTTCCCTTCAGGTTTACAGTGAGGTTTAATTGGCTTTAAAAGGAGGCCTCTGTCCCCACCTGGAGAGAGTGTCATGCTTTCAATCTGCACAGAGTCTATCGGTGCAGTGCACTTGCTTTTACAGCAAATAGGTTTGGAGGGTGGCCTGGACGGGAACAGCCTGGTCTAAATTAGACTGGACTTCAGAGCCCCTCTTGATGCTCTGGGGTGAAGCCTGCCTGTAGGCTGCAGGAGTGCCTGCCTGCCTCCTGAGGCATTCGCAGATCTGTCTGGAGCTTCGGGTCCATGCAGAGAGGGAGCAAAGGGTGGCTTATCTCAGCCAGGGACTGTTGATGGCACACAGATGCTGAGGTCTCCTGGCTGTGGACCGAGGGAAGATCCAGTTCAGGTGCTTGGACTCTTCCGTGGCAGCTAGGGAATCTGGAGTACCTGTCAATGGCCATTTCATGAGCAGCTGTAGAAACTGCCTTTTCCTTTCATCCAGTGCAGAGAAAACAAAATGGGGACAGGCGACTGGGGTCAGGCATGAATGAGCTAGCACTGGGAAAGGCAGAGCACCCAGCCTTTGGATCTCTCCCAAGAGAGTCATTTATTACTCGCCTCTCCAAGTCAGACCCTTTTATTGATGAGGCGCGTGACTCCCTCTGGTGGTTATCTTTGCACAAAAATGAGTCCTCCAGTTGACCTTGAATGGCAGAGATACCAGCATTGCAAGATAGCTGGCAAGATCCCCCTGTTCTACCCATTTGATTTGTTCAAGCTATCTGGATCCTGCTGAATGCTGTGTTTATTGCTGTTTTCCCTGTTGTGCAATGGCAGCAGCAGTCACTCTGGGATGGAAAGTTCTCTAGTTTGTGTTTAAGGGTCTCAATATCCTCTGCTGAAGCTCTTCTTCGTGTCATCCTTTGGCGATGCTCCTTGGCAAACGCAGGCAGATCCCTGCAGAAGAAGAACCCCGGCAGACCTTTCCTTCCCCTTCCTCCAGCTGTCGGACGTCATAGCAGCGCAGCATATATCTGTCAGGCCGACTGGCACGCTGCGTACGGCCACCGGCAGCTCCTGTGCAAACAGGCCCAGCCCAGGGAAGGGAAGTGTTGCGACTGGGCTGGAATTGCTCTGCATTTCCTGTGGAAACACTCATTCCCACTGGTCTTCCTGCTGGCGGTTTCTGCTGAGAGGGGATTTCCCTGGGCAGGGAAACAGGCTTCACACCTGGAGGGCTGGGCTAGGCTGCCTCCTCCCCTTGTTAAATGAATCTCAGCAGGGGTCACAGTAGGATGAAGATTTGTAGTCTTCCCCCCCCCTCCGACCCCTAATCCTTGTTCTGTGCACTCCCACTCCCCTCCCCCTCTCCAGGCTGCTCCCTTTGGGTACCAGATGTCATCAGGAGGGGGGCTGCAGGTGAGCAGGCCCTGTCTGATTGGCTGGTTAGGCTCCCTGGTGGGTGTGATGGTCTCCTGGGTTCGGAGCTGGGCGTGTGCCCAACTAATGAATAGAGTCCCACAAAGAGAGATCCCTGCACTGGTCATGCCATCCTACCCTGTCCCTTCTTTCAGACATTGCCTTCACTCCTTCCCAGAGGTAGTAATGTCCTTTCTGCTTCCCAGGGAAGGACCTGGACTACATGTATGTGAACACAGCGGCCCTGCACAATGGCACCAGCTTTGTGGAGTCCCTCTTTGAAGAGTTCGGTACGTATGGCTCAGCTAGCTAATTGTCTGTACAGAGACCCCTCCACAGCACACTGGCCACGCAGCTTAACTGCTGTGACTAGATATTGCTCTTGCCTGCAAGGCTGAGATCCACTTCCAGGTGGAGGGCTGTCTCCTTGGCACTGGTAGGGAAGCCCCATCCTTTGGAAGGCATGTAGCTAAAAGAGCTCTTGCCCCTCTTTGCTGGCAGCCCAGGTAACAATTAAAGTTCCCAGGGCAGTTATGGGAAGAACAGGCTATAACCTTGGTACAGTGGAAACATTCCTGGCGCCAATAAAACCAGATCCATGCCCAAAGTGCATCATGGGCCATTGCTGTCACACTCAGCTATGCAGTTTCTTCACCCCCAATATCTCTCACTTCGGGGCACCCAGCTACACAAATGCCAGTAGATACCCCAAAGCCTGTTCTACTTGTGAAAATGTTGTGGCGTGAAGGGGAAAACAGATGATGTCCTTGTGATAACAAATGGATTCTGGAGGGGCTGAGTGTGTATGTGGCTCTGAGGCAGAGAGAGGCCTTCCCTGAATGATGCCTTGTCTCTGGCATCATTGCTATGCTTTAGCATCTCTTATCTAAACCCTCTCCAGACTGCGACCTACGGGATCTCCAGGACATGCAGGAGGACGATGGAGACACCAGCGAGGGCATTGGCGTGGAGGTCCCAAAGAGCCATCCATCCACAAATGTAAGTCCAGCTGCCTCCCAGGCTCTGTCACAACAGGTCCTCGAGCTGTCCAGAGCCTAAGCCTTCTCACAGCCGCATGATAGCAAAGTGACCGGAATCGGAGGCTCTTGATCTTCTGATTGGATTGTCATGGAGCCATGGCAACACAGTAGAACCAGCTGGGCTCCTGGGTGGCTGGGCTAGGGCTTCTCAAGGCACCGTCCCTGTATCCTCTAACAGAGTGCAAGCAGACAACAGAAGGGTGAAGGTTTGAGACATGCACCACTGGACTCTGGATCCGATACCCTCATGGGCCTGCTGTGTTTAAGAAGGGGAAGCAGGCCTGGTCCATACTTGTAGAGGCAAGACCTGGCGTGCCCCCTTTGGGGAACACTGCTTTGAATGGTGAGAACTGACTGTGGTGTGTCGGGTGAGCAGTGCACCCCTGAGGAGGGATCATCTGCTCTGTGGTGGTGTCTGGCTGTGCTTTCAGGAGGCCTGTCTCAGGCATGGCTGGACCTGATGTGCTGGGGTGGGCAGCTGGCGTGTGGGCTTGAGCATCAGGCTCTGTCCAGAGCAGTCTTACAGTGAGGGAAATCCAGTCAAATCAGTCCTCTTGTTCCCTCTGCGGGTACCTAGCTCATTAAGAAACCATGTCCCTGTTCGCTGAGAATGTCTCTCTGCAGCTTCTGTTGCCTGCTGTAGTCAGTGAAGGGCTCCAGGCGGTTCCTATGGCAGTGTGGGGGTTAAACAGGAAGCAAGGTCATTCTGTTTTGGGTGGACCATCAGCCTTTCTGTGGCCCAAAGAATATGCAGGCGTTGAGTGGAGAGGGAGTGGGACCCACAGATCCAGAAGGCTGGGGAGGAGACATGTTACCCTTCTCTTGCCATTATGGGAACAGCTCTTGCTGATGGTTCCTTAGACACCCCGTAACTCAGCCTTGCCCTGCTCCTTTAGTCTGTCTAATCCACACTGGTCTCTCTCTGTCCGATGCAGGTTCCCAGGGACCCCCCTCCACCACTTCCCACAACCCCCCCACCTGAAGATTACTACGAGGAGGCCCTGCCACTGGACCCAGGCAAGGCCCCTGAGTACATCACCTCCCGCAGTGAGTCTGACCCTGGTAAACAGGAAGCACCTGGGACAAGGGGACTAAAGAACAGCCGGCCGACTGGCCTCTGGCATGTGTGGCTCAACAGCTCCATCAAAACCAGAGTCCCACACTGGGCAGATCCTCATTAGCTTGTCTTGAGAGGGTGGAGGCACTGGCCCTGCTGCCTTCCCTTCCCATCTCCATGTGGCAGTGGTCCTCAGTCAGAGCTGAGCAACCAGAAGTATTGATATAAGATAGTCTCTCCCACCGCTGGGTTAATGGTTTGGGACAGGGGTGTTCAGTGTGAGCTGGCTTTGATCTGCGACAAGTCCTGGTCCCTCCCTGATGCCTTTGGAATAAACTAAGTCTTGTGCTAATCCTGGGTCCTGCTGTGCTCAGAGAATGAAGGATGGTCTTTCACTGGGGGTGGCTGTCCCCAGTAACCACACCTGCCAGCCCCTTCAGGTGTGATGTTACTGGGCTCCCAGGGAGACCCTATCCAGAGCCTTAGGGCAGGGCTGCCTTTAGTCAGGGGCTCCAATACCCCCAAGGGAAAGATGATGCCAAGGGGGTCTCCCCAAGGTGGGAGATGTTGTCCTCAGTGTAGGATTCAGCCCCTTAAATGCTCCCTTCTCTCCCATCTGCTGAGCTCACTGCTTGTGTGAAGGGCCGCCCAATGGGAGGGGGAAGGAGCACTCCCAGGCCCTGTGTGTGAACTGAGAATGTGTGTGGAACCTCCCCAGGAGTGGCCACGACCTTGGAGGAGTGTCAGGAAAGGAGCTGGGTGCAGCCAGCTTTTCCCAAACCACATCACTTGGCACCCCATATCCTCCCTCCTATAGGCTGCATTCCCGGAGAGTGGGCAGAGGAGGAGAGGGAGTTTTCGGGTGCCGAGCCTTTTTCAGATTAGCCTGATTGTGGACAGAGTCCTTCTGTGCTTCCAGCAATAAGTGCAGCCCTGTCCTAGCCTTTCAACTTGGCCCTGCTGCTGAGTGGGAACTGGTGTTAGCAGCTCTGAGAGCTCCGAAATGTGGCATAATTTGCTCCCATGCAACCTTTTGACGGACCCTTTCCCCTGGACAGTGATCTCCTTTGTCACAAACATCACATCCTCTGCTCTCTCTCTACAGATAGCTCCAGTCCCCCCAACTCCATTGAGGATGCCTATTATGAGGACGCAGACAGCAACTACCCTGTTACTAGGATGAATGGGGAGCAGAAAAACTCTTGTAGGTACCAGAGCAAAGCCTCTTCAAGACGGGTGCCTAAGCAGGGGGAGGAGCCAAAGGGGAGGAGCCATCAGCATGATGGGTGGAGATGGTTTGGGGAATCCTACATAGAGCCAAAGGGTAGTGCATGGACCACAGCCCTGTGGTAACTATCCATGTAGTTCTGTGGCCTTCCAGACAGGAATCACTATAGGTCTTCCAAGAGAATAAGGAAGAAAGTCAGGCTTTTTATTTCTGACAGCTTATAATCGCATATAAGAGGCACCCACCTGCTGTTCTGGGAGCCCTTGACTCTAGTTAAAATAATAGTACAATGAAAACAAAGCCAGCACATTCCAGAAAAGCTTCAGATCTAGCACAACCCAAGAGGTGGGACTTTCCTTACGAGTGTCTCCAGCTGCCTGGCCAAAGAGCTGCGTCCCAGGGCATTCCTGAGAGAGCCACAGTCCCTGAGAATTTTAGACCCACATGCTGGTCATAAAGCAGCTGCTCAATAAATGTTAAAACCTTTGGCATGTCCTAACCACTGACTTCCCTGACAGCCTCTCTACATCTAAAGAAGCAGATTTGTCAAGTGGAAGAGGTCACTTAGAACTCTCCCTTTGCATATTTAATAAAGATAAATGCCAGAGAAACTTGGGAAGGAGCTGGAGGAAAATGGAAATTGTCAGTGACAAACTGCTGCTGTTCCAGAGGTGACCCTCCATCTCCCTCACCCCTGAAGGCTTTCTGCCCAGGACACGGCTAGGAGAAGGTGATCCTGCAGGTGGAAATCCCACTCCATGTGCAGGGTGTTGGCTGTCAGTTGTCAGTAGCATCCTGGGGTGACTGGAGGCAGCTTCTGCTTCCTTTCAGACAATGATTCTGATGCACTGAGCAGCTCCTATGAGTCATATGATGAAGAGGAGGAGGATGGGAAGGGCCAGCGGCTGACACATCAATGGCCATCAGAGGAAGCATCCATGCACCTGGTGAAGGACTGCAGGATTTGTGCCTTCCTGTTGCGTAAGAAGCGCTTCGGGCAATGGGCCAAGCAACTGACGGTTATCAAGGACAACAAACTGCTGGTGAGCTGGCAGCTTTCCAAGTGCAGGGGGGTGCCAAGGACCCAGGGTACAGGAAATCGGTGGGGAGATCTAGTGTGTGAGAGAGATCTGGGGCTGAAGAAAGGGAGAGCAACCTGTGTATAGGGTGCGAGTGAGCTAGGGGAATCTTGTTTGACGCTGAGTGCCTCAAAGGACGTGCAAGGATGGGGAAAGTTGCTGCTTCCGAGTGGACTGTGTAAGAATGAATTGTGTAAGAGTAAATGAAAAGCTATGTCTTCCATTGGGGAGTGAACGGAGCTGGGACACGTCAGGGCAATGTCGTATCTAATCCTGCACCCCTTGGAAGCATTTATACCGCAAGGCCCACAGTCCAGGTCTCTACCCAGAAACCATCAGGATTCCCCTGTATATTTATCATTGGAGAAACTAATGCAAACCATCCTGGGTAAAGCTAGCATGCAAGTCAGTTACCTGGGAGACTGTGTGGTCTGGGGGTAGGGTTACCCAGGTTCTGTTCTGGCTGTGGGAAAGAGAGGGGTTTAGTGGTGGGTGTCCGGACTCCTGGGTTCTGGACCTCTCTGATTCCAGCGTAGTCACTTCCCCATAGTTTCCTCCTCTGTGAAATGAGACGTTGCCATTGCTGTGAGGTCACTAGATGAAGCCCTGCGTTTGGGGCAGACCACACTTCAGCGGGTTTGTTCGCCCTTTTGTGCTAGCACCTCTCTCCCCAGCCTGGCAGGGGATGCAGGCAGGTCCCAACTCTGTGGGAAACGGTTGTCTCTGCTTCTTTTAGTGCTACAAAAGCTCCAAGGACCGGCAACCACACCTGGAGGTGCCCCTGAGCGCCTGCAGCATCAGCTATGTGCCCAAGGATGGGCGCCGCAAAAAGCATGAGCTGCGCTTCTCTCTGCCCGGGGCTGAGGTGCTGGTGTTAGCAGTTCAGAGCAAAGAGCAAGCTGAGGAGTGGCTGAAGGTACCTCTTGTTGCAGGGCCGGTTTATGCTTTTCTCCCGAGCCCATGTCACTGGCCAAGCAGGCTTCCTCCCCCAATGAAATCCAGCATGACTGGTGCCATTGGAGCCTGGTCCTCCCAGGGAAACCACCTCCTTGGGCTGCTGCCATCTCAATACATGGCCCAGCTCCTGGAGTGGGCAGGTGACAGGCCTGTCTTCCAGTGCTACCTTATCTCTGAGGGGAAGGGGATTTTCTTCTCTCCTTTTATCATTCTTGCCAGACTGGGTCACCAGCTGTGGCAAGAGCTGTCCAGCCAGTACTGGCCCCTGGCCCCCTTCCGCTTCCTCAGTGATAGTCTGAAATGGCGTGGGCAAAGGGAGAGGCGAGATGTTTGTTTACCCTCCCCATCCCTTCCTGCCTTTGTTCTGCCAGCGGGAGGCTGTGTAGCTTGGAGTCTGTGGGAGCTGTTTGGTGACGCCACCAGCTCTGCCTCCGAGCTGGCAGTGTGTAAAGGCCTGAAACACAAGCACATTTAACTAGCACCACCCTTCCCCCAGGGAGCATAAACTCCTGCCAACCCCAGATCTGCTGATGTGGGTGGGACTCCTAACTGCTGAGAGGTCAAGACACCAGTCTTGTCCCATGTCTGCCCCCCATTGCCCAAATTATACAGTAGTCCAGGGCACCTGCTGTGGTCAGATCTGCCCTGCCCAGGCTGGGTATTGTGTGCATTAGCAAAGGGCCACATGAGGGATGGGAGAACTTCTTCCAGACTGAGCCTATGAGGAGACTTGAAAGAAGTCCTGGTCACTCCTAAGATTTTTAGCAGCTTTTCTTCACTCCTCTCCTGTCACTGGCTGGCAGGGATGGGAACAAGGTGGGGATGGGAACAGGCCTCCCATGCCGCGTCTAGCCTGACAGGCACCACCCCCGAGAGCATGGGCTAGTGATTTTCAAACTTTTTTCTCAGGACCCAGTTGAAAAAAATCTGTACCTGTGCCCCAACGGTTACCTCTTTGAGCGCTCAGTAGCTTCCTATGGGCTCTGAGTTGTTGGTGCTAAATGGCTGTCCCCGCAGGTGATAAAAGAAGCAAGCGGTTTGAGTGGAGGAGGAGCAGGTGGGACTGAAGCGCCTACGTCCCCGGTGCTGCATTGCAAGATAGATCTGGAGAAGGTGCCCTGTTCTTTCTCTCCCCTCTCCAAACCATGCTGGCATTGGGGATGGCTGGGGGTCAGTAACACACAGGGCAGAAGGCAACCCTGACTGTACTCAAAGGAGTCAGGCTATAGGATCTGCCTGGCTCCCAGTGTTCGGACAGCCCTTCTGTGGCACCCCAATGATGGCAGAAGAGAAGCCTCCTGGGAAGCCCTCTGATGGGTGACAAAAAGCCAAAACTTCCCTCCGCCACTTCCCAGCCAGCCCTAGGATGGAGGCAGGTGTTCCTCTAGGCTGGGGGGTGGTGCATTGGCCCTTTCCTGTCTTCTCTCCCCCCCCCCCCCACTGGGGAGGGGCTCTCTGGAGCTAGGATGAACATTCACATTTCTCTGACTCACAGGAGTCTGGTCAGGGATGGCCAACTGAAATGGTTAAAAGCCAGGGGGACTTTTCCTGGGGGTGGAAGGGACAGAGAGAGAGACTGCACTGAAATGGACACCTGCCTTCTTCCCCGCAGAGGCTGTCACAAGACAAACAGACATCTGACTCAGACAGTGTGGCTGCAGGAGAGAGCTGCTCCCCCATGAGCCGGAGGGAGCCCCGGGACGGTGAGAACCCCAGCCCTGGGCTGGCCCTGCTATGGGAAGGGGAGGGTGAACCCTCTCCCACCTTGCCGCCTGCTGCAGGGAAGTGGGATGGGGGGACATGGCTGCTGGCGCAGGCTTCTCGCTTCCATTCAGGTCTGCTGCTTATGGGAGAGTTGCAGAGGCCCCTGCCACATAGAAATATTTGCAGCCTCTTGCTGAGTCTGTCCCTCCGTGCTCCAGTCCTCTGGCTCCCTGAAGTCCAACCATTGCCGGGAGGGGGTGGGGAAGATCCTTGCTCCACTATTGTATCTCTTCTCTGCCCTCCCCTCCTTGCCACTGTCTGACCCCTGAAAACCCTTCCTGGCAAAACCAGTCTGAGAGAGGTGGCGCTACAGTGAGCGTGGTAGCCTGTGGGCTTTAGCCAGCCTTGAGGAGTGCATTGCAGTTTGCTCCAGAGCTGAGCTCTCCTCCCTCTTCCCAGGAAAAGGCAAGAAGAGTGGCTTGGCTGAACTGAAAGGCTCCATGAGCCGCGCAGCTGGGAGGAAAATTACCAGGATCATCAGCTTCTCCAAAAAGAAGACATCGCCCGAGGATGCCCAGACATCCTCTACTGAGGAGGACATCCCCTGCTGTGGTTCGTACCCAGAGCTCTGGGAGAGGGGAGCAAGAAGGGATATCCTGGTCTACCAGGGGCAAGATGGAAGTTATTCCTAGCGGACTTGGTGCAGGGTATAGGTTGTGCCACACTTCCTTTCTCCTGCCCCCCAGAGAGGACAGGTAGAAAGGGGATGGGGGCACTATCCAAAGACCCAGGGAATTTCATTATTTCTCTCGAATTCTGCCCATCGCTCGTATCTGTGTCTCTGCCACTGACTTCAGGAGAGATTTTGCAGAGTATGAACTTAATAAAGACCAAGTGGGATGGATTTGGGCCTTGGACTTCTAGTTCTGCAGATCTAAGTGGAAGATCTCCTGGGATCCAGAGAGAGGGCCCTGATGTAGCACAGTGCTTTGTGGGGAAACAGGCCTACCAAAATGGTGGCTGCTATGACAGGGAGATCTGCAGCCTAGATTTCAGAAGGATGCTGCGGAGCAGCATTTCAGACTCTGGATATGTCTACACTGAAGTTAGTTGGCACAGGCCAGTGGCAGGTGTCTGACTCAGGCTAAGGGCTATTTAATTGCAGTGTAGCCATACAGGCTCAGGCTGGACCCTGGGCTATAGGACCCCATGAGGTGGGAGGGGTCCCAGAGTGCAGGTTGCAGCCTGAACCCAAATGTCTGTCCTGCGATCAAACGGCTCCTTAGCCCATTAACTGGCACAGGCCACTCATGGGTGTCTAACTGCAGTGTAGATGCACCTTCTGACAGAAGATACAAAGAGACAAGGCAACCTTTTGGAGCTTCCAGCACAATCCATATTGGCTCTTGCTCTTCAGTTTTCTCTTGGCATCATGCATGATGGTTCATTAGGTCCAGCCAGTTTATGCACTGAGACTCTTTTCCCTTTGGGAACCGGCTCTCCTTGCAGGTTACCTGAATGTCCTGGTTAACCAGTGCTGGAAGGAGCGTTGGTGTCGCTTGAAAGGCAACACGCTCTATTTCCACAAGGATCGCTCCGACTTGCGAACGCACGTGAATGCCATCGTCCTGCGTGGCTGCGAGGTGGTCCCTGGCTTGGGTCCCAAACACCCCCTGGCTTTCCGCATCCTTCGCAGTGGGCAGGAGGTCTCTGCCTTGGAGGTGAGTGTTCATTCTCAGCAGCTCCAAGTGAGTGATGTGATTGGGTAGGGCTTTCCTGCCTCACTTTGGAAGATGTGGCTGGACAATTTGGGTCCAAACCCCACGCTGATCCTTCCGTTCAGGGCTTTCCCAAACCCAGAGCATAACAGAGACATGGAACAGATTCTCAAGGGGAATATCCTTGGATGCTTTAACTTAACTCTTCCCCTGCTGTGCTTTGAGCCCCGGAACACAACCACTTGAGCAGGCGCATGGCACAGGCAAGTGAAATTGACTAGAACCAAAAAGCAAAGTCATGTTCCAGGGCCAAACCCAGCTGAATGCAGGAGATCACATAAACCATGCTGAGCAGATGAGACCACTGGAATTCTCTCATTAATAACCTGTGTTGTACCTCATCTCACAAGCCAGGGATTTGGGGTCTCTGAAATCTCCTCTTCATCTTGGCAGGGTCCCTTTAACGATGTGAAGTTTTTATTCCATGTCTGATTAAAGCGTTAGTGAGTGGGGTGCCCTGTTAATTTGTTTCATACAAGATAATGAAACAAGCTGAGAAATTTCACTTGGGTCTGAATGAATGGATAGCAGCAACCCAGATGCTTATAGAATCAGCACAAAAAAGCTGCTGAATTGGTTGAGCCAGGCAAATTGCAGCAGCTGAATGAACTCCTTTGTCTCTTCACTTTAATCAGTGGCTCCCCGGCACAGGGGCAGAGTTGAGCAGGTGCTTTGGCTGATGGAATCCAGTGCTCTGCCATGTGGAGAGAGGAACCTCATTTTCCAGGGAGGATAACCATTTCCCAGTTCACCTGGGCACTCTCTCCCTATCCCCCAAGTCGAAGACGTAGGGCATCTCTGCAGGATAAGAGTCCTGTGTCTTGGGTGGAGTGGTGGTGTTGGACTAATGTGGGGAGGTGGTGAAGGGGAATATTACTGCAACTCCTTGTCCATGTTGGGGGGGATATGGATCATCCAACATTACCTGGAGATATGCACATCCAGAGGCTGAGTACTCATGACAATGACTTTCTCACGCCCTAGGCAAACTGCTCTGAAGATCTGGGCCGCTGGCTTGGGCTACTGCTGGTTGAGACTGGCTCCCGGAAATCCCCTGAGGCTTTGCACTATGACTACGTGGATGTGGAGACCATAGCCAACATAGTCACCGCTGTGAGACACTCCTATCTGTAAGAGGCTTTCCTCCCATCACTGTGTGAGACTCGCCTGGTGCCCACCCCTCTCCCTGGCCTGGCCTGGAGGAGCAAAATTCCCTGTGAGGCCATCCAGGCCAGTGGCATTTCCACTGTGGATGCAGCTTGTCTGGTGACAATAAAGCCCCAAGCCACTGCATAGAGCCTCAGAGCCAGAATGAACCACTTCCCCAGGTGTAGCTTTGGGGGGTAGGGACCTGCATTTGGCCTGGGCAGAACCCACCGCACCTTCTAAAAGTTATCTGGGGTTTGAAGCACAGGCCTGGGAGTTCTGGGTAGGCTGAGTGCACCTCTTTGCCTCATTTTCCCCTGGTGTGGGATAATATCTGCTGCCATATTTCCAAAAGTGTGGGGCACCGACCTCTAGGAGAAGGTGTACAAAGGACAAATGGGGGGGGGGGGCAGAGAGGTGTGGTCCACATGTTGAAGATGGGGGAGACCTTGAGCAACACATGGGGTGTGGTTTGAGGGTGGGGGCAGGGCCAGGCTGGCTTTGTTTACTGAAGCAGTGTAACCCAGGGTAACAACAGGCTCTGCTTTCAGTAGTTCCGGGATAGGGAGCAGGACTAACTCACGAAAGCTTGCAGAGAGCTGTGAGATCTTTGGTGGAAGGAGCTTGAAAAGGCCAGCCTGTCCCTGCTGTGCTGAAAGGGACAGGCCATCATCTGCCACTCTCAACCTTCCTGTCCCTTCTTCCCCAGGTGGGCCAGCTCCTCCCATGAGAGCCAGGCTGACTCTTCCGGAGTAGTGTATGATGATGTCCCGTACGAGAAGGTGCAGGTATAAGTGTGCTTCCCCCCTTAGCCCCCCCAGTGTCTCACAAGCCCCAAATAACAATGTTTTAGTAACTGGGGCTCTCTTCCCCTCTGGCACTTGGGGTCTGTGGTTTCCTAGCCAGCCACCCTGCCTGGGGAGTTTAATTTGTGCTCTTGCCTAGTCCTGATGCTAGACAGAGTCTCTGCTGGGATCTGTTTTCATTCTGTCTGTCTGTACCATGCAGGCAGAGGAGCCGCCACGGCCGTCAGGGGCCCAGGTGAAACGCCACGCCTCGTCCTGCAGTGAGTCGTCACGCCGCGTGAACCCACAAGTCAAAGTCAAGAGACACGCATCAAGTAGGTTCGGATTCGCAGGTCGGCAGCTGTGTTGTGTCCATATCTCAGCTGTGTGGGCGGGGGCCAGCTGGTTCAGGGATTGAGGGGGCCCCTCTCGCTCAGCTCTTCCCACTGAGCCCGTTCACTCATGACTGGAGCCGTTTCCAGCCACTGGCTGTTCAGTGAGATGAGGTGGAGGGATCTCACTTGGGCTAGTGATAGTCATATGTGGCCACGTGTCCTTTAGGAAGTGGAGTAGCTGGCAGGCTGATCCGAGGGGCCTGCAATTTCTGCTGCCGGTTCAAGCTGATCCTCCATGGCCTTTAGTGGCCATGTGTCTCCCTGTGTCTCAGTGGCAGGGAGGCTGGTGTCATCCCCACAGGCAGTCCCATCTCTCCGTCACAGTCCTATGAGCTGACCTGCCTTACCTGTGACACTTCTATGGAAACTGAGGCACCAAGACTGTGAGACTCAAACTTGTTTCACTGAGCCTGCATTGTGCTCTCTTAGGCAGAGGCAGGGGCCACTGTACGAGCTCCCTGCCTGACCAGCTGTGTCCTTGTCTGGCAGATGCCAATCAATACAGGTATGGGAAGAACCGGGCCGAGGAGGATGCCAGGATGTTCCTGACAGAGAAAGAGAAGTTGGAAAAAGAGAAAGCGTCTATCCGGAATGAGCTGGTGACACTGCGGAAGGAAAAAAGGGAGCTCCGGGAGGCCATGAAAAGCAGCACAGGTATGACAGGAGAGGAAATACTCCTCAAGCTGATCTGACCTTAGCCCCCCAACATGGGATCCTGTCCCCTGATCTGGGGTCTGTTGCCATCTCAGCGATGATGCTGGTGAATTTTTTAATGCCCAAGGAAGCACGGATGAGTGCCTAGGACCCACAAATTGGTGCAAGTTGCCTTTCCCCACAGCCCTGCTCATGCCCTAGCCTGATCGCCTGGCCCCAGCTCTGACCATGTGGCTGTAAGGCTCCCCGCTGGTCCAGTTCTCCAGGTGTCTCCTGAGCATGACAATCCTGCCATCTCTCTTGCTGCACCCCAAGGAAACCCCCTTCCTCTCTCATCCATGATGGTGCAAACAGACCTGCCTCCCTCGTTTGCCAGCCAGGAGTGTAGTTGCCAACAATTATTCAAGGGGTTCCACGTGACTTTATCATGCTTTCTCCCAGCCCTGGCACCGCTGGCTCCCTGCTGGCCCAGCCCCAGCATGGACACAGTAGGATGTTCTTGGCTGGAGCTACTGTGCTCCTTTGTTCCTCCGTCTCCTGCCTCCCCATCTCAGCGCTGAGGCTGGGCCATCAGTCCTCTGCCAAGCAGGGTATTGCTTTCCATACGGCTGGGCAGAACATGAGGTCCCAGCTGTAGTGCTGAGTCAGCAGGACTCTCGTGTGCCTAATGCAGCCACCTCCAACTGTGCCCAACAGCGCCACATAGTGACCCAACGGGTGTCTCCCATCAGAAAAAAAGAGCATGTCCTTGGCGTGGTTCCTTTTCAGCTTCTCGGCTTGGAAACCTACTAGTTCTAAATCCTAGCGAAGGAGCGAGGCCACTGCCCGGCGCGGTTAGATCCAGTATCAGATGCCAGAAACAGGCCCCCGCCAACATGGTGCAGTTGAGCATCTCCCTGTCACTGCCCCCTGCAAACCACCCTCCTGTGTGCCCCTTTGCTCTACAAACCCTACCCCATCTCTCCATGGCTCGCGCTGAGCCAACGGCCTCATCCTTGCCTCCGTGGGACAGGGCGGAAGCTGAAGGAGCTGGAGGAGCGGGTAGCGGCCCTGGAAGAGCAATGCAAAGGGAAGGAGGAGCAGCGTGTGGACCTGGAACTCAAGCTGACAGAGGTGAAGGACCGGCTGAAACAGTCCCTAGCAGGAGGGCCAGCTCTGGGGCTCACTGTGACCAGCAAAGCTGAAAACGGGGTATGGAGTCGTCTTCCTTAGTTCCTTCTATAGCCCTGTCTTAGAGCGGCCTGCTCTCCTGGGGAAGGCTGGGATTGTTCTGTTTTGTGGGCTTGTAACTGCTTTGGGTGGGAAGTGTAAGGATACAAGGGGCGTGCCAACATCTTCAGTCTGGAGAACAGCCTCCCCTCTGCTCTGCTCACCCCACCCTTGCTCTGCAGCCCCCAGCTAGCTTTGTCTTTGGCCATTCCAGGCCTCAAATTCTCCATGGCTGCACTCTGGCCCCTCTGCGTTCCAGTCCTGGGCTCCCCACCAGCTCTGCCTGGGCCCCTCTCTGTTCAGCCTGTCCCTGCAGTCCAGTAGTGGATGGCAAATGCTCCTCACCACATGCAGAAGCTGTGGTGTGTTCTTTAATCTGGGTTCTCTGATTGTATCCCTGGCACCTGGGTCCCTGAAGGGTTGTTCTCCCCCATCCAGCAGGAGCCTGGAAATAAGCCAAATGGGAATGCCCTGGAGCACTTGGTGCCTGTCAACTGTGCAGTGGAAATGAGGAAGAGGAGCCCCTCCATTCTCCCTGCCAACAAGGGCAATGTGCTGCAGAAGGCCAAGGTACAGCTCTCTTCCCCTCCCCTGTCCCCATCAGCAAGGGTGAGGCCCCAACCCCCCCAGCAGATCTGTGGACACTGCACCATCCCTAGACCATGAGATTGGGGAATGAACTGGTCACCCCTTCACCTCCCATTCCTGCTTCCAACACCACAGCTTCTGCAGAGCCGCCTGCCCCTGGCTGCTGGGGGGGTGGGATTGGGAAGACGTGGGAGGCACCAGACTAGCTGTGGGGTAGATTATGGAAGTGGTTCGGTCACTGAAGACAGTGGAATCTCAACTGGCCAAGGCACTGTGGAAGACAGTAGTGAGGAGCAGGCCTGGCTTGCCCATCCCCTGGACAGCTGAGCTAGACAGGACCTCACCAGGCTTTTTCCATCTCCAGTTCCTGCACAGTCCCTCACAAACTAAAGAAGCTACTCAGAGCTACTAGGGTACATCTGCACTGTGCTTGAATGCCTGGCCTCTGTCTACTGAAGAGGGGCTCAGGCTGTGGGGCTATAGAATGGAAATGTAGTCCTTTGGGGCTTGGAGCGGAGCCTGGGCTCTGGAACCATCCCATCTCACGGGGTCCCAGAGCCCGGTCTCCAGCCTGAGCCTGAGCATCTACACTGCAACCGTACCACGTGGGCCTCACAGTCCTGAGTCAGCTGCCATGGGCCTGCTGCAGGCAGGCTCACTAATGAGGGGAGTAAAGGGGACAATGTCCCAGAGGTTTGGGGATTTTAAGGAGGCTGAGCAATTTTTAAAAGGGGCCTGGGCTGTGGGTAGTGAGGTGAAAGCTTTCTATCCTGCCTCTTCCACCCCGAGCCCCACTCCACTGCACTGGGCCTTCTTGCTGCCACGTCCCTCTCTACCACCCATTTCCCTGCAGGGCCCCCTCTTCTCTTCCACACTCCCCTTTCCCTGCTGTTTGCTGTTGCACTTGCTCAGCCCCCCTGCCATCACTTGTAGTATGTGTCCCTCCTCTGCTTCCCCAGCCAGCCCCCCCTCCAGCTACTGCTTTGGTTGCTGCCTTGGCAAATGGGGAGTGTGGCGGAGAGGACTGAGTGATTGGTTTTTAGGGGTGGCACTTGGGAGAAGACCAGATTTGGGATGGACTGGGGGCAGGGCAGACTCTTCTCCCCTGGGGCCTGGAGTCCCTGCCTGCAGGCATTCAACTGCAGTGTAGACACCAGGGGCTCACTAGCTACAGCTGTTAGGCCTGATTCTTTCCTCACTCCGACCCGCCCTCAAACTCTTTCCTTTGCCTTACATTGCAGGAGTGGGAGATGAAGCAAACCTAACAAGGAAGCTGGGCCTCATCTGCAGTGCACACACTTGGGCCCTAGGACACACTGAGGTGCTGTGAGGCCCTTTTCCCCAGGGAGAACAGAAGAGGACACTGGGGAGCATGGCTCTCGGGCGGGGGCACGGGAAAAGCACCCATCCTCTAACGGTGGGGATGTTTGGCGACCAGACAACATTGGGTGTGGGGATAGGGAGGGATGTTTGGGAACAGGGAGGGGAGGGAGAGTGTTTCAAGGGTAAGGCTCACATACTGCCAGAATGACCAGCTCTGGGGAGGAGCACCCCCTCTAGGACTGGAATGTCAGCCCTCCCCACTGATGTCCTTTGCTCTTGGTAACAAACGAACAGGGACATGGCCGTGGAGGAGAGTGGGGGGTAACTCAACCGGACTACAGGCGTTTTATTCCTGATTGTGCCACCGGTGGTCTGTAATTTTAGGCAAGGTGCTTTTCCTCAGTTTCCCCATCTGTCAAAGGTGGGTCGGTATGATCTAACCTCCAGAGAGGTGGGGTGGGGTGAGCTTTCACTGCAGGCATTATATGGAGGTGGCTTGTGACCGGTGCTCTTCATAGCCTGGTTTACAGGATCAGACCATGGGCAGGGTTTGTCCACTCTCCCACCTCCTGCCAAACCAGAGCAGGGCTGGGTCATGCTGGTTAGCCCCCTTCCTCTGCAGCAGCTAAGCCCAGAGGCCCTAGATGATGGCATCTGTCATCTTTCTTGGTGCTGTGCTTTGGGCATTGTTTATCTCTCTGACTCTGTGCAATGGGGCAGAGCTCACACACAGTCTCTTCTATCATGCTGTAGGTGTTCTCTATTTCTTGTACATCAAGTAAATTCAGCAGCAATGGGGTCACCACAAAGCTGTGAAGCTACTCCAGTGATGAGATTAAAACTTTAATGTAACCACTGATTTTTGGGTGCTTCAGGTTTCGGCTGCAGCAGCCACCATGGGCTCATTTGTGAGAGGTGCTGATCCCCCTCCCCATCTTTTTTCTGACTGCAAAGTGCAGCTGTGTCCGCAGCAGCTCTGCTCACTGCCACGTTACCTCACATTTTGCTTCTAGCTCATGTGTTTTATCTAACCCTAAGAGCAGCTCTGGGGCTGCCTGCCTTTGGAGAGCTACCGTGGGGAAGCTAAGTTGCTAACATTTGAAGGCACCCCTCCTGGGCCTTGCTTAGCATCTTGGGACAATAGGGAGTTGTCAAAGGGGGAGCTGTGGGGGAAAAGTTGGGGAGAGAAGGAAAAAATGCTGGTTTTTCCTGAATCATTGGTCCAGCCCCAACCCTGCATGCAGGCCTGGACAGGTCATCTTCCATAGCCTGTCACTGAAAAGGAGAAGGGACGGGGAAGGCTGCAAGAACAGATTGAGGAAACAATTTTAGCCATATTAGGGTAGAGAAGAGTAAGTGGAGACAGGCAGCCTGGGGCATGAGACAGGGAAAGCATAATGCACTCCTCTTTGCCTTTTTTGTGGGGTGTAGACACACCTTCCTGGCTCCTCAGGGCTACAGCATCACTCAGTAGCTTCAGCTGTTGGGCCTGGTTCTCACAACATGTTGAGCAGAACCTATGATAACTAGCTGAGAGCAGCCATAAATAAACACAGCAGCTGCAGAGCAATGAGCTGGTCTGCAAATCACTGTTGTGTGCTTTCTGGGGCTGCGGGATGTGAGCTGTTACTTAGCTGTAAATCCCTCATTGCTCGTGTCAGTGCTAAAGAAATAGATGGTGGGGGTGGGGGAGCATCCCTGGTTCAGTTTCATGCAATTTTAATGCAGCCTACACACGCATCCACAAGAGCTCAAGCTGGCAGGCTGTGGCTAAATACTGTTCAGAGTAAATTATGTGGCAGCAAAGGGAAATATTGACTCAGTCTCCCTCCTGTTAGCCTCTGTTATCTGTGTCAGAACAGAGAATGGCACCAGTGGTGCCTGACTGGGATTTTTTCGCTAGTGTGGATGTAGTCAGCAGCAGTGATGTACAGGGATAATCCCCATGTTCCTCCACAAAAATTTTATTGTGGAGCGACACCCCCCCCCCCCCTTTCATCCTATGCACACAAGAACTTTGACCTGGCCCCTAGGAAGTCTCCAAGCTAGTGTGAAAAAGCCGTGGTTGAGGCTGCTAAGGAGCTTTACTAATCCCATGGCCCTCGCCAGGCCCAGGGCTATATTGTGATGGCACTGTTTGAGTGCTGGCCTCTCCACAGGTAGGTTGAAGGCTGGGCCTTATCTCCAGGCATGTGTGAAGACGGGGAATTGGGCCATGAAACACTGTCACCCTCCCCTCCGCCCCACCTGCTCCCTCTGTTTGCCTCAGCGTCTCTTTATGTCCCTGACATGGCAGCCTGCTCCACATCTCTTTCAGTGCTTGTAGCCTTCCTTGCTGAAGGTGGGTGGTGCTTTGGAACAGGCAGTCGTCCTCGCCTTCCCCTATGTTCTAGCGCTCTCTGCTGAGCCAAAGGGCTGAAATGTCATCGCAGAACTGGGGTGGGCAGTCTAAATTAACCATAGGGTATAAATGTCCACACGGATGCTGTAAGGTAACAGGGAGGCAGCCCATAGTCAAACACCTTGAAGCTTGAAGGTCATCCTTGAAGGTCATCCTCACCTACCCCACTAATGGACAGAACAATTCCTGCTCCAGCCCTGGCTTAAGAGGGGAGTTTCTCAGAGGTTAGGTTTTTCCAGCTGGGCCAGGTTGCAGCCTCAGCACCATAGACTCCACCAAGTTTCTGTTCTCTAATTTCTGAACAGGGGCTAGAAATGCATAAAAGTTGAACCTGTCAGAACCGTCCTCTTGTCTCATAGCCCACTCCCCTTCATAGAGGCATGGGGCGGGAGCTTCGTTAGCTATTTATGTTCACTGATGTGTGCTCAGCTTGTGCCTGTAATAGTCTCATCATAATCCTCAGGCAGATGTGTCATGCTACAGGCTCTGATCAGTAATGCAGCAGGTGCACAGAGGTCAACCTATCTATTGGTGACAAGGTGGAGGAATGAACAAACAAACAAAAATCCCTGGTGTACTGTGTGAGGGTTTCCTCCTATCAATCAGTCACTCGGGCGCAATGGTGTGCTTGCTCACTACTTAGCCAGGACATCACACTGCTATTTCCCATCAAGAATGTTACACCCCAGAAATGAAGGCCTGCACAGAGAGATGTCTGCCCGCACCCCATGATTACAGGATGGAGGTTGAGTCCTTGTTTCTGTCAACCCTGCTGCCTAACAGAAGCTGGAAGGTAGAGAGGCCAGCAGGAACATGGAGACAGAAGCATGTGCATTGCCCAGCCTGGTGTGCATCCCTGCTTTTGCATGTGGTGGGGGAAGGAAGGTGCCTGGCTCAGCTGGTTGTGCCCCACATAACTAATGTAAGAACCATTTGCACTTTATGGAGCTGTATCTTTTCCCCTAATAAAGAGACTGATGTACAGAGCCCAGGCTGTGTTGTGTGCATTGACTGGGCTCAGCAAGCACGTGGCATGGGCTGGATTTAGGCAAGGGAGTTTAGCAGCTCCCTCTGGTGGAGGGCTGGGTGAGAAGGTTTGGCTCTGCACAGAGTGGGTGTGTTGATCTCACACATCCTGGTAAGCCTGAGCAGAGCTTGGGAGGCAGAGCATGCACAGAGACCTTAGTAGGGGCAAGTGTCTGATTTCCTGGTTTGGTGTCAAAACTTATTCAGCTGCCTTTGATCCACCAATGGGGATTGTCTTTGTCAAGACTTATTTTCCATCTTTATCCAGCACCCTAGTGCTGTTGCATGCTACCACTTGGGTGCAGAATTTGTTTCCCAAATATTCACTCCAGGCCAGATTTTTAAAGTGTGATGGCACCTAGACAAATGCTTTTGAAAATCCCACTAGTTCATTAAATACCTTTTAAAAATCTTGCCCTAAAGGCACCATATTATCTTGTACAAAATCCTTCTCAAAGGCAAATTGCTACTGTAATTTTAGTAAATACAGGTTTACAAGCTAGAGATAGCATGACCACCGCAAGTATTCAAAAATCACATTGTATACCAAATGGTCCTGAAATTTAAATAAGTATATTTGGGACTCTCTTACTCTGCCTTTTTCTTTCTGAGACCTGTTGCTATTACATTTCTCAAATAATCCATATACCCAAAATGGTTGTACATTCTGTAACAGTCAATACCCTCTAACTTCCAGTAATGTGATTCCCCTTTCCTTTGCATTGAAAATTATTAAAAAATGCTTTTTCTGTATGTAATTACCCAGTCTCCCAACACTGACATGCATACTTGGTTCTTGTATTACTTCATTTGCTGCATACATAAATTTTTTTTTCTACTGAATTGTTTATAGTTCTAATAGCATATTTTCAGTCCATAACCTTTAATGTATGCTGCAGCTTTGTTAGGATACATTTCACTGATATTCTTTGTTCTGACAAGTTTACTGTTCTGCACTGCCAAAAATCAAGAATTTTGTAACATGAATTATCCCATTTGTTACTTCTTTGCATTGACTGCCTTTTGGAGAAACTAAAGTGCTCTGTGTCCCCCAAGGGGCGATAGTTATTCCATGGTAAAAAGACCCATTTTCTTAACAGTGAGGACACAGACTATAATGCTGACTCAGATGTTCAATTAACCATTATTCCAAGCCTGACAAAGCTCACACCGCTTGTGTGGTTAACACTGCTCCTTCACCAGCAGAGGTATTTTTGCCAGAATGTCTGCAGCCTCTCATTTGTGTAGGTGTCATGGAAAACCAGTTAAAGCATTTTAAATAAAGGAATTAACAGAGGCTCTCCCCCCCCCCCACACACACACACTTTCCCTTATCTCCTTCTCTTATGCATGTAAATTACAGAGCCTGCCTGGAACCCTTGCGTGAATGCTTTCTTTCAGATGTAAAGAGGTATGAGTTTTGACATCAGGGCCATCATAGAAGGTTATAGGAATCCTTCCCCAATGCACTATTAATCTGCAGACCTTTTATCTGTCTTGAACATTTTTAAAATGTATAGTCCAGGTGTATCCCCTATTTGATTTTTTTTTCAAGACCAACAGGTGAAGTAATGGAGCACTCATAAATATAGGACTAGAAGGGATGGTGATACATCATCTAGTTCAGTCCCATGCACTAAGGTAGAACTAAGTGTTATCTAGACCATCCCTGACAGGTGTTTGTCTAACCTGTTCTTAAAAACCTCCCTTGACAGAGATTCCACCTCCCCACATAATTTGTTACAGTGCTTAAGCTCCCTGACAGGAAGTTTTTCCTAATGTCTAACCTAAATCTCCTTTGCTGCAATTTAAGTCCCTTACTTCTTGTCTTGTCCTCAGTGGATAAGGAGAACAATTTATCCTCTTTCTAACAACCTTTTATGTACTTCAAAACTGTCACCATGTCCTCCCTCAGTCATCTTCAGACTGGACAAACCCATTTTTTCCCTAAATCTTTCCTTGTGGGTCCTGTGTCCTAGATTTTTAGAAATTTTTGTGCTCCCCTCTGGACTTGCTCCAATATGTCCAGATTTTTTGGAGGGGTGGGACCTAGAACTGGACACAGTACTCCAGCTGAAGCCTTATCAGTGTGGAGTACAGTGCAAGAATGACTTTTCAGGTCTTCTGCCTGACTGCTAGTGTCTGGAACGTACTTGTGAGTATTTCCCGAGTGCTCACAACCCTAGTTTCAGTACTCTGTGTGCATGAACCATTTCTTTCCTATAGCCCATTCCGTTCTGCCTCCCTGGACAATGGCAGATAAATAAAAACAAAATGCTGCCACCTTCCATTGCACACCCATGCCCTAGAGCGGGCAAACACTACACCGTGCTCCCCCAAGTAACAGAAAGGCCGGCCTTTGTTGTGTCCACATTTAAAATGGAGAGTTCACACGGGCAGCTAGCCGTGAGGAGCGACCACATCTCCCACCCTGCTGCCCCTGTTCTCCAGCAGAGGACGAGAGGTGGCACCCGGGGAAACCCTAGATAGCAGCGTGGAACACTGCGGAGGCCGACCCGAAAGAGGCGGCACTAGGACCCGGGGAAGGATCATCCGCCAGCCAGCACCACGCTGGAGTGTCTCCGGCGGCCGGCCACTAGAGGCGCACCCGAGCCTGAGACCGAGGCGCCGCGCGGTGCTTGCCGGAACTGGGAGCACGGCCCTGTGTGGGGGGCTGATGGATATTGTAGTCCTCGCCCCCGTGTGCAGCACAGTCACGTGCCCGCCCGGTGACGCGGCGGCTGATGGGAGCTGCAGTACGCCTGGCGTTGCGGCGCGGTGGCCGACGGGGCTTGTAGTCCTGCCCGTGGCGAGGAGCGCGCGTGCGCAGCACTGGCTCCGTCACTCAGACTGCCAGTCGTTCAGGGAGTCAGACACCAGCGAGCCGTCCGGCGGCGGGAATATGGCTGGCAGGTCCCTGCGCGCGGCGCGGCATCACCTCAGTCCGCTGCTCTCGCTCCGCGCCCGGAGGCCCGGCAGGTAGTGGGGGGGAGCCGGCACCCCATCCCCTTCACACGGGGGCGCTGCCCCGCCCCCTCAGCGAGCTCGCGCCGTGTCTGGCCCTCCCCGTGGTGTCTGGGCGCGCGCTGTGCGGGACTCGGGCTCTGATCCGCCCCGGATTTGGGCGCCCCGCCGGCCGCTGCCCCGCCTCTGGAGCTGGGGGTCGGGAGGGGAGGTGAGCCTGGGGCGGGTCGCTTCCCCGCCAGCCCTTCACCTGGCCGTGTGCTGCTGGAAGGGCCCGAGAGCCCTGGGAGGTCTGGCCACTGCCCCACGGGCTGGGTTTTCGGGGGGCTGCCCCTGCTTGTGAGGCCAGGAATAAGGATCCCGGGCCTGGCCCCCAGGCGGCGAGAATACACACAGCTAATAGGAATGAATGGGTGCTGCGGCGCGGGAGAGGCATGCCAAAGCTCGGGGTGTGGGAGGGTTATGGGAGTGCTGTAAGTGCCAGCCCTGTTAGTCTAGGTCAGCAGAACAAACCAGGGGTCCTGGGGCACTTTTAAAGACGTACTAATTTAGTAATCGCATGAGCTTTCCCGGGAGAAAATCCCACTTTGTCAGGCGCTTTGAAGAATGTGCTTTTGAAATCTGAAATCAAGGAGCTGCCGAGGCAAATGAGCCACAATTGTTTCTGCTGCACTGATGACAAACCAGATATGGGCAGGCCAAGCCGGCTGTAAAAACTCTTCTAAGTGGCCCAGGTGACACGGCTCCAGGAGGGCTCCCAATGGTGCAATGAACTTTTGGTGAAACGGCCTATTTATAGACATCACTAGCTTAATGACATTGGTTTGGCTAGTAAATGGATTTAATACCAGGTGGATAATATTTTTTATTGGACCAAATTATGTTGGTGAAAGAGGAAACTTTCAAGTTTACACAGAGCTCTTCTTCAGGAAGATGCCAAAGATTCCTCTTTTTTTCCAGCAAAAGAAGCTGGTCCAATAAAATATATTACCTCACTAACCGTGTGTGACTAATATCCCATCATCAGCATGGCTACAACAACATTGCTAACAATAATCAGAAATAACCCAGTGCAGAAAGTGAAAGCAGGTTCTTTCTGAGAATAAACAAGGAGTCTGGTGGCACTTTTCAAAGACTAACAAATTTATTTATCGCATGAGCTTTCGTGGGAGAAAATCCTTCTTTGTCAGATGCATGAAGATGAGGAACTAGACTAACATAGCTATCTCTCTGGAACTTTTCTGAGAATAATTGAGCTTGCCTTTAAAAGGAAGTGATCATATAATAGTTGAGCTTGCCTTTAAAAGGAAGTGATCATATAAATGCAGTGGGCCAAGTTCTGTCCTCACCTCCCACTGTCTTTATCTGCAATGTTAGAAAAGCAGACAAGTGGTTGTATGAATACAGTTCTGTGCCTCTATAAAAACACTTGCAAAAGGCTTTTAATTTTGTCAATGAGTGTAATGTTGCTGCTTTGCGCATTACATTCATGACCTAATATATTTTGGAAGTATCTCTTGGCCTTAATTTCCAGCAAGGTTTGAGTACAGTTGTGCTGTGTATATGATTGGGACAGTTGATGTGAGTTTTGGGTGGGCAGGGAAGGTTTCACCTGGATATGAATAAGTGTCCATTCTACATGAGTTCCACTTCATTCATTGTGGAAAAGGACAACTAAGATCTACTAAGTCCTTGGTTGAAACTCAGGCAGCAGAGAAGAGGAAAGACAAAGGACTCACAGGTTTATTCTCAATTAGTTAATAATGTAAAGGGAAATTGGAAGAAAATGTAGGCACAACAAAATGTAGGGTTCCTACATGTGCTTTGGGAATTGCTGGGTTTAGGGTCTATATTAAAAGCTTGTTATGTCCAAAAATGCTCCCCTTCACACACTTTTTGGGTACTGGGTAGTTAATTTTGTAAACATGCTGTCAGCTTGAAATAGGTGTGTCCTTATATCTTCAGGTGGTATCAGTGGAATAGTTCATGGCAGATGGGTGAGGTAAGCCCCATCACCAGTGTGAAAACGGTCCCTGGATGCAAAATGTAAATGTATCCAACAAGTACACATGATGTCATGCTAATAGGATGATTAAGTGGATGATCATATTGCAGAAAATCAAAACAAACTAGGGGTCCTGTGGCACTTTTAAAGAAACTAAGGCTATGTACACACGATCACTTTATTTCGCGGTAAGGCTCCTTACCACGCAATAAAGCTAGTAGCGTACACACGATCAATTTCCCTGTTGCGCGGCAACACCGTCTTGCTGCGCAACAGTTAAACCACTCAAATCGAGAGTGGTAGCATTACTGCGGAACAGCTGTTCCGCGGTAATGCTCGTGTGTACACATTTTGCGGATCAGACAGCCTCCGGAAATGTCCCAGAGTGCCAATCGAGGCCACTCTGGAACATTGGAGCTGTCAAATATGTCAATTTCACTGCTTTTAAGCGCCACAGCGCCTGCTGCCACCCGAAGCCCGGGAGCTGAGCTAGGGGGCTGGCTTGAACCCTCGCCGGTTCGGGCCAGCCCCCAGCTCAGCCTCGGGTGACAGCGGGGGCTGGCAACGCAGCCCCCGCTGCCACCTGAAGCCGTGCAGCTGGACTAGGGGGCTGGCCCGAACTGGCGAGGGCAGCCCGTTCGGGCCAGCCCCTTAGCTCAGCCCCGGGGCTTTGGGTGACAGTGGGGGCTGGCAACGCAGCCCCGCTGCCACCGGAAGCCCTGCAGCTGGGCTAGGGGGCTGGATGTGGGCAGTGCATGGTGGGACAGGTGCCCACCATGCACTGCTCTTCTATCGCAAAGGAGCGTTCACACGGTGAATGCTCCTTTGTGATAGAAGCAGCACGTGTGTACATGAGAAAGCGCTATATTTATAGCGCTTTCCTTGTCCCGCAATAACTTATTGCAGGACAAGTTTATCGTGCGTACATAGCCTAACAAAATTTATTTATTGATAAGCTTTTGTGTGTATAATTCACAGATGCAGAAAATGGAAACTGCAGTAAGTTAGATGCAGAAAATGGAAACTGCAGTAAATTACATGCAGAGAAGACTGAGTCACAAGGTAGTTTTTTAGTCTGCTTTAGCAAATCAAACAAGTAGTTTTGATTCAAGTGTTCATGTGGCCTTTAAAGAACAATAGACGAGAAGGCATTATATCACACTGGTAGATATTCAGGTGAATGAGCCCTGATGGAGTGGCAAAGCAGTTCCATGCATCTGATGAAGTGCGATTATACCCAAGAAAGCTTATGCTTTAAATAAATTTGTTAGTCTTTATAAGTGCCATAGGACTCCTTGTTTGTTTTGCTGAAATAAACTAATATCGCTACCCCTCTGGAAATTGCAGAAAGTGATATTCAAATAGGATTGAATTTTTGAGATGTGAACTTGAAGTTTGTGATTAATTATTTGGAGAGGGGCCAGGGGTATTCATCCTCTTATCAAAAGAGGGGACAGAGAGAATTGGGAGAAGAGAAAATTTGAGACAGGTTGGGGGTTCAGAAAGTGGGTCAGGTAACTTCAAGGTATTTTAGGACATTCTGTGTGGTGGAAAGAGACATGGTGCCATGTATCTGATCATAGACCTACTTTCTCATTATTTAAAGTGTGTTGTTTAAGAATAACTTGTCTTAAACTATATAGATAGATTCAGGTGTTTTCCCTTAAATCCTCTCTCACCCTGATTGATCTGTCCTTCTCCCACACTGGTGTGAGTCACTTATCCCCAGCCCAGCCCAAGTGTAATCTGCTCATCCCTTCATTGACATGGCCATGACAGCACTTGGGAAATCAGTTTCCCAACTTCCTTTCGTGTAATTACCATCTATTCCAAGTTGTTTGCAGTCCTGTTGTAGCCATGTTGATCCCTAGATATGAGGCACACAATGTGGGTGAGGTAATATCTTTTAATGGACCAACTTCTGTTGCTGAAAGAGACAAGCTTTTGAACTATTCAGAGCTCATCTTCAAAGAAGTTGGTCCAATAAAAGATATTGCCTCACCCACCTTGTCTTTCCGTTCCTAGGAAAGCTGGGATTAACACTGTACCTGGAAGGTGAACTCTGTACTGCAGTAGCTGCAGATAGACATTTATTTGTTTTTCTTCACATAGCATATGCTGCATCTTTCTTAAGAAGAAGCAAACTATGCAGCTTTTTCCTGTGTCTCCCATTCCATGGAACAGTTCTGAGCACATGCCTCTTAAAATCTGGCTCTTGTTTCTTGACTGCAGCACAAGACAGGCTAATCCAAACAGCATGTGAAGTTAAGCTGTGTAGGATGAGGGTGTGTTTTGGGATTTGGATTTGGTTTCCACTAGCTGGGAAAGAGGGAGTCCATGCAGGCTGCTCTCTGCTTCACGTAGGCAGGTCTCTGGCTGAAGCACTAGCTCATTTACTCTCTCTCACTCGTGGGGCGTGTACACACGCCTCACAAGTCACATGCAAACAGCTCACTCAACTTCCGTTTCTTGGAAGTGAATGAGCAGTGACACTTTAAAACATCTATATAGGGTTTTTAAAACAAAATTTGTCTCGATCTGTGAATTATAAAACTAGGTGTTGGGGCTGCCAATTGCATTTCAAGGCTCTTTAGGCTGAATAGTTCACCCACAGCATATTTTAATATCAGTGACAGAAGTTATTTAAATGAAATGTGGAGAGTTTATGGGTAAAAAGTCATAATTATAAATCATACACTTAGCTCACACATACCATTTCCCTTCTACAAATCTTAAATTTTTCCAAACTTGCCTTGATCTGCTTTGAAGTCTGGATAAACAATTTTTCTCCACAGTTCTTGTCTCCTTATAGCTGTGTTTGTAGATAACTATATTAACAGATCAGCAAATGTCGTCTTTAAAGAACAACTTGTAATTAACACCTTGCCATTCACAGCTTTTAAATCTAAAATTACACACTTTAGTTATTTCTAAGTCTCTCCCTCTCTGTATCTTGTGGTAGGGAACAGCATTTTTGTGGCATGACTGGCTAGGCTAGACAATCCTATCTTTTTCTGTCTCTCCTAATGGGAGAGTCTCCACTGAGACACAG
This sequence comes from Pelusios castaneus, assembly GCA_007922175.1. Taxonomy (NCBI): domain Eukaryota; kingdom Metazoa; phylum Chordata; order Testudines; family Pelomedusidae; genus Pelusios; species Pelusios castaneus. The sequence continues at coordinate 6,143,525 of ML685833.1, forward strand.
ATTCTCATTCACAGATTCCATAGCCAGAAGAGACCATTGTGATCATCTAGTCTGACTTCCTGTATAACACAGGCAATAGAATTTCAGCCAAAACAATTCCTAGAACATATCTTTGAGGGGGGAAAAAATCACCCCTTGATTTAAAAATTGCCAGGGATGGAAAATCCACCACAGCCCTTAATAAATTGTTCCCATGGCAAATTACTACCTTCATTGTTAAAAATGTATGACTTTTTTCCATTCTGAATTTGTCTGGCTTCAACTTCCAGGCATTGGATCACATAATATCTTTATCTGCTACATTGAAGAGCCCATTATCAAATATTTGTTCCCCATATGGGTACATAAACTGTAATCAAGTCTCTAGTTCATCTTTTTGTTAAACAAAACAGACTAAAGAGCTCACGATATGGCATGTTTTCTAATTCTTTAATCATTCTGGTCGCTCCTCTCAGAACCCTTCTCAATTTATCAACATTCTTGAATTGTGGAAATCAGAACTGGAGACATTCTGGCAGTGGTGGTGCCAGTGCCAAATACAGAGTAAAATAATTTCTTGACTCCTGCTTGAGGTTCCCCTCTTCCCATCCCTCCCTCCCCCCCCAAAATCATCACAGTTAAGATTACTGAATTTGCAGTTTAGGATACTTGCTTGTGAAAATCATCTGACTGAGTGTATTTTCAGATTCCAGTCATCATCTGCACTGAAACCAAAGCAGTCCTGCCCAGGACCATAGGAGGTTGTCAACGTGCAGCTGAATTCCCAGTTTGATTGCAGGGGTGACTGTATGCCAGCATAACTTTTGGCGACAAAACTTTGTAATGTAGTGTGCTGCAAGCTAGTGTGCTGTAAATTCACACTCTGGCTTGCTGCACATTAAAAGGGGCAGTTTGTCATGCAGATGATGCACTAAGCACCTAATTAGCAGATATTTAAGGAAGTTTCAGGATATCTGTTGTTGGTCTTGTGGGACATCCGACAACCTTTCAAAGACAAAAGAAGGGAGGAGGTGGCCTGTTGAGGATGAATAACATTTGACCACCTTAGGATTGATGGTCAGAACTTGGTGTAAAGCGTTTGGTTATCTTGTCCTGAAGCTTTTTTTTTAAATGGGATATTGAAAACCTTGGTTTGGGGGAGAGCCCAACAGGTACTCCCAAGAATTTAGAAACTGTTCAGCAGTGTGCTTTCTGAATGGTGCTTTGCAGATGGGATACTTCCCCAAACCATGAATGTAATCCTGATTTGATGTGAAGTGTGAGAGGCTTGGGATGAGCACAGGATCTGGAGCTGTCAAATTCCTGAGTGTCAGTCTTGGTTTTAACATGAATTCTTTCTGTGACCTTCCAAAAGATTTGCTTCTGTGCCTCGTGTCCTATCTGTAGCTTAGGGATGTTAAATAATGGCATTATGGTTATTGTTAGCCATAAGTGCTAAATGTTTTAATTATTTGGAGACTGTTTAACCTACTTCCGTTTTTCAACTATTGACTGACACTTCTCACATCCTGATAGGTATCTTTCTGTGTACTCAGCTATGTTTTTGGAAGGGTCACCTATGAACCTAGGCAGTCCTTAGTATGCGTACAGTTCAGTCTAATTTCCTGACTCTGCTTGTTTTGTGATTTCAGCCACCAATGTAGGAACCACCTTGTTGTAGAATTGATCTCTGGGTGACTGTCCTGGCCATTGCAGCATGAAGCACTGTAGCTAAGGCCATGTACACACGATCACTTTATCGCGGGATAAGGCTCCTTACGGCGCGATAAATCTTCCAGCGTACACACGAGCATTTTCCCTGTTGCACTGCAACACCCTCTTGCCCCGCAACAGTTAAACCACTCAAATTGAGAGTGGTCAGGCATACCACGGAACAGCTGTTCCGCGGTAGAGCTCGTGTGTACAGGTTTTCCGATTTTGACAGCCTCCAGAAATGTCCCAGAGTCCCAGTTGAGGCCACTCTGGGACATTGGAGCTGTCAAATATGCCAATTTCACTGCTCTAGCAGAGTAGTGAAATTGACAAGTATTGGAGCAGCCAGATTCCCCAGCTCCTGGGGATTGGCCCCCTGGACTGAGGGCTCCTGGTCGGGAGCCCACAAGCACAGGTGGCTTCAGCCCCTCTGCCTGCTGCCAGGGCTGGGGGCTCCTAGCCTGCGCCACCGGGCTGCAGGTGGTGGAGGGAGCTGACTGCAGCCCCCGCCGCCTCCCCAAGCTTGGTGGCTGGGCTTCGGGTGCTGGCAGTTCAGCGCCGCAGCTCCCTAGCCCAGTGAACCCTGGGATAGTCCACTGCCAGCCAAAAGGCTGGCTGTGAGCAGTGCATGGTGGAACAGGTGCCTACCATTCACTGCTCCTTGTAGCACAAAGGAGTGTTCACACGTGTGAACCCTTCCTTTGCTCTACAAGGAGCACGTATGTACACACAAAAGCGCTATATTTATAGCGCTTTCCTTGTCCCGCAACAGCTTATTGCAGGACAAGTTTGTCGTGTGTATGTAGCCTAAGCCTAAGGCATTCTAGACACTTTTTAGCAGGTGAAGCAACCTGGATGCAAGTGCTCTAAGCTCTGCCCTTGCTGTGTATTTGCTCTCAGGACTCCTGCTGTGTTGAGAAGATTAACTCCTTGTCTCTCAACTAAGGCTATGTACACACGACAAACTTGTCCCATAATAAGTTGTTGCGGGACAAGCAAAGCACTATAAATATAGCGTTTTGGTGTGTACACACACACTCCTTGTAGCGCAAAGGAGTATTCACACGCTCCTTTGAATTCTCACTGCAAGGAGCAGTGCATGGTGGGCACCTCGAGCCTCAAGCTGCCCGGCTTGCCAGCTCCATAGGCTGCAGGCGGCTCGAGCCCAGTGCCGCCCCACTTGGCGGGGCTGCAGGGATGCCGCCTGGGCTCTTCGGGCCTGAGCGGCACTGCTGGCTGCTGGCTGGGCTGGGGGCTCCCAATCGACTTAACAAGTCGACTTAACTTCTCTAGTGTAGACATAGCCTAAGAGAACTGGGGCTTTTCCAATAAACTTTGTCCTACAAGACATCTCCCATTATTAGTTCAAATCTGAGCTGCCTGTGTTGGGTTTTCATACATTGGGGAATTTCTGTGCCCACAGACAAGATCCCCACACTTGGTGTATGGTCTTTTCAGCAGGAAGGTGCATTTCTTTTCTCCCACCCCTCAGTTGGCTAAATGCAATAAGAAGGGTGCCTCACCTTCCTGTCAAACTTTTGTTTCAGGGAAGGGATTCTGAACTAGATATACCAGTGCAACTCACATGCCAAGTTATATATTTATAAGATTTATTGTCCACCTCACCTATATCTGCGTTTTTCCTACAGAACAGATGCAGCTTTCTGCATTTCAACCCTGTAATGTATCCTAAGTAACTTAGTGTTTGTTTGGTGCCAGTCACGAACTTATCTAAGCGTCAAAGTGTAGTATCTGCCTTTCATATCTGCTTATTTTAAATGAGTTAAGATCCTACCTAGCTGTCTCCAAAGAGAATGTGCTTTTAATGCTGATGATGGGTACAAAGCAGCATCTTCCCTTCTGAGCTCTGGGTCATGTTCCTCTTTCTTCTTTGCCATTGGCTTTTTTTTCTCAGAGATTCCTTATGTGTTTTTAGTACTGCAGCCCAGCAGAGGAGCACTGGAGATGAATGTGGCCCAGAGGATCCCTGTGATGAGCCAAGGCATCCCCTTTCTGAGCGAACACTGGAGCTCAAAGCCCATAAACTGGAAGAACAAGTCCGTGATTTAACTGTGAGTCTACCACTAGCAGTATTTTGGCCAAGGTATCCCCGTCTTCAGGATGCAGTCCCTTCAAACTGGGAGGGCTTGTTCATTTCACTGTTAAACACCTGACTGAATATGTAGTTGCCTTTCATCCCAAAGCCTTTACCCAGCTCCACACTGTGCACACAACACAGGGAAAGGCAACTCTCTCTGGGCTACCGGGTGGCAGTCAATTGCCACTTCCATAACAATAGGGGCAATGCCCAGTTAGCAAAATGCTTTGTGTCCTCCTTCAAAACATCAGCTGTTGATTGCTGCTGGAAGTATGACACCAGACTGGATGAACCAAATAGTCTGATTCTGGTAAGCAAATCTTATGTTTACTGGAGAGTCCGTGTTCAAATATTTGTGCGTTGACCATTTAGGCCTGGAGTAATTTTGCCTGTGTCTTCTGAAAAGCCAAATGATGATAGTCCTGCTAAGCCTGCCCTTCAGGCATTCAAGACCACCAGTTCTCATAAGGGTTTATTCAACTTATAAATGTGAAAACTAATTCAACTTATATAAGCTTCTTTTCTTCACTCAATTATTTTCTATGCATTTGGAAATCTGTATCTGTTCTGAAATCCTGCTGTCTAAACTCGAGGTTCAAGGTGGTGTGGTCAAGTTACTCTTGCTTTAGGTAACACAGCACTGTTCCATTCCTTCTACCCTTGCCTTTATCCCTTTCAGTTCCTTCATCTTATCAATTAATCACTTGTCATTTTCTGAATTCCCCATGAAATCACTCATCCCATCTCAGTGAACCTATAGTCACCTCCTGACTCACCCACTCCTTCAGCATTTCTAGACTTAGCCTCCTCCCTGTCCTCTCTCTCTGACTCCACAGTTGAAAGAAGTAGTTGTTTCATTTGTGCTACATCATCTTAACTGGAACTCCCTGCTACTTCCACCTCAAGGCAAGTTACTTCTGCTCTGTAAATCTTCCCTCATTGAACTAATTTCAATGGCATTAACGGACCCAAAGAGTCAAAGATATTAACCTTAGATTGTGATAGGGTCATGTTAAGCAGACCTCAGCCTGCTTGGTATCATGGTAAACACACGATTAAAAATCTTTTAAATCTTTTGTTAATGATATAGAAAAGAAAGGAAAATGATTAAAGCCTTTGACATGTTAAGTATTATGTAAAGCTTTCATTTTAACATCTTACCTTCTTCCCTTTTGCGGTGGAAGAGTCTAGTAGAGAAGTACTCTCTCTTAGATTGCATTGAAGATGGTAATAACTGTCCTTTTTAGGGAAAAGAGAAAAAGTTAATTGAAATGGCCTGGAGCTGTCACGGCTGCTATTACTGTTAAAGTCCAGTCCTTTTTTCTAGAAGCCAAAATAAGACATACACAAAGAAGAAAGGGGAAAACAGCAAAGAGAAAATTCAACTTCCATTTCTGGGATTGACTTTAACTTGCAACCTCACTACTGGAGAAACCAAGGCGTATCCCATAGTCTTATTAGCCACTCTGAATCTGGCGAATTTGTACCAACATCAGGCTGTTTTAGGCATTGCTTTTATCTCCCTCTCTGGTTTATAGCAGTGCTGTGAAATATGCAGTTGTGGCCTGCTAAGCCAGACTTCTTAGAAGAGGAAAGGAGAGGGGTTGGAAAGAGTTAAGAATAATAAAGTGGGGAAAGAAAAGGACATGGGGTGACGCTGAGGGTATGTGGAAAGTCACATCCGAGATGGCGACTGGGATTTAATCAGAATAGATGGAGATAGTGATTTCATCTGGGTCCCTCTTTGGCCCTGTCTGGTCAGGGCATCTCTCAAGGATCAGAACAACGAAGGCCAAACAGTGTGAGGTTAGATTGTAGGGTCCCAGGAGACATTATAGATGGCAGCCCTGATTAAAGTTCACTTCAGGTTGCAGACAAACAGCTGCTGGTGCTTGATATTTTTCCTTCATTCAAAAGTTTTCTTTTAAGGATCTCTAAAGGGAGTGGTGGGCGGAATAGTCCATCCCCTCGTTAGGTTGTTCAGCAAGGAGGCTTAATTTCCAGCATCCCAATTTTGATCTGTTGATTTCTGGACCTGAACTTCTCTTGTTTGAGGCATGATTGTAACAGTCCTCGAGTTACTTCAGTAGCCTCTTTTGTTGGGATTAATTCAGCCTTTCAGTTTCTCTTTTGCATTTTTGGTGCCTTTTTCTGAACTTTCATTCCTTACAGTTGAGCTGACAGAGTAAATTTGTAGACTCAATTAGTTGCTCATGCTCTGAAGCCCTTTATGATTCTGTATTTACATTTATAAACTTGGCATATCCATCAAGATATAAGTGCATGAGCAAATAGTAAATTAGCACACCACTAATTAGTATTAACTAAATGAATTTCTTCCCTATGATGGCTCCATGCTGCTTCAGGGATATGCTTTGCTCTGAAGGGCAACAGGCTTTAGTCTGGCAGGATAACAAGGCAGGCAAACTGCAGAGTTGAGAACCCTCTGCTGAAATCACCCTGCACACCATCATCTTATGTTATTGGCCTCTCTTGTCTCTACATCTTCCCAGTGCACATTGCAGGGAAATAAGAAAAAAAGTTTGGTGGCAAAGAACACATCAGTGTGGCAAACAAAAATAGAATTGGAAAGATTTCAGAAGACTCCACTCCTGCCCAGACAATTCCTGAGAAACGTTACTCTTCACCCAAACACAGGGTCGTGGGGGTGGGGGTGTCACCAGTTCTGACATTATCACAGTCCATGGGGAGAGCGGCAGATAGCCTTCTATGACTATCTACACTAGTGAATTTCTACAGACATGCCATCCTGGTTAAAGCTGATTCACCTACTGTGGTGTGAGCCACGTTGGCAGCCCTTTACTGAGGAGCCACCCTTTTCAGCAGCAATTTGAGCACAGTGATTAGACTTGCTCCAAGCAGGGTTAAGTGACATGGTGCAAAAAGAGTCAGTTTTCACTAGGAGTCCATCTCTACTCTCTCTGGTTTAGCTGCAGTGGTGAAATTTTTCTGGAGCTACTTCTTGTGTAAGAAAGACTGAAAAGGAGGAAAGATGCAGGGCCTTTCCAGATATCATCACCCTGGCAGTAGCAATCTTCTGCACCAGCAGAGCATTAGCTGATTGCAAATTCATTGCTTAGACCTCCGATTCAACTGCGAAGGCAAAGAGTCAGTCCAGACCTACAACTGGAATGGCACAGAAGCAGCAGACTGACCTGACAGTGCAGTGGTCTGCTCCGCTGTGTCCAAAATCCTCCTGGTCAGTGACTTGGGTGCTGTTAATCTGCTCCTAGTTTTGCTATGTTAAGCAATGGGAGAGAGAGACCTTTAGGTATGTGTTCTTCCTAACTGGAGAAGTGGGGGAGGAGGGCAGTTTGAGCTGGTAACTTGCATGGAAAGTATCTCTTTTAAATAGGCTGCCTGTGTAGGGGATGCAGGCTTCTACAGCAGTAGATGTGGCCCTGTCATGGGTCAGTCCCTTTGTCTAATGCCTCTGCCTATTGCTCTGTGTGCAGGAACAGTACCGGAAAGCCATAGCGGACTCTGAAAACGTTCGGAGGAGAACACAGAAGTTTGTGGAAGATGCCAAGCTGTTTGGTAAGCGAAGTGCTGCTCTGCAGGAGCTGTTTGCTGCAGTTTGACTTGATTGGCCAAGCACAGTTAGACACAGAGCAGAAAGTACAAAAAAGCAGCTTCTCTGCCCCCCGCCCCCCCTTCTCCCCTTGTCCTTTGTAAAGCTTGTTACATTGTTTGGCCTCAAGGGACTGATGGCAGGGCTGGCTGGCCGTTGTGTGTGCATGTTCAGCCAAATCCTGTGAGCTTATTTTGGTGATAGTCTGTATGTGTGTTTGGGCAAAGTCTGTTTTTATAAAGTTATCTACTAATAAACCATGCCACCCTGTGAATTTTGGGAATGTGTTTGTTAAACACAGTCCGCTGCTTCACTGACATTACGATTTACAGCAGCTGAGAACTGGCACTTAGCATTTATTCCATGCTCTGTGCAATGCAAAGTTATTTCATTTGTAGTACTGAGGTCATGTTCTTCCCTTCCCCTCTATTATGAAATGAATGGATGTTGTGCATTCTGAGATAGAGGCCATCCCTTTCTCAATTAATGTATTCTTAAAATATTTTTAGTAAACTTAGTGTTGGTGAAATGGGCTGGATTCGTAGCTCTGGAGACTGATGTCTTTGATATCCACAAGGCAGATGCCACTTGAGAAGCAGCAGAGCAAGTCTTCCACACTCTGCCCTACTTTAACTCTTCTGTGGAGGGACCACCTCTAGGGGTGGGAGAATAGCTGAGTCGCCATGGAGAATCCAGTCCTGGGCCCTCTGCTTAGACTGTCAGCAGAAATGTTAATAGTTGTTTTCTTTGTTGTGGACACTTGTCAACTTGAACTGGGCTGAGTCCACCACTTCATCTCACAGCGGCTGGTAGCAATCTAGGATGCTACTGGAGTGACTTTGATTCCAACCTGAAACCTAGGGGTAGAAAGCTCTGTAACCATTATCAGTCCTGGGAATTTCTTTTTTTCTGTCATTAGTTAACATTTATCTGAAGGCTGCTGGAGCTGATTCTGAGTTAGAGGTCCTGTATTTCCTTTGCTTTGTGCCTCCCTGGCGGTTAGTCAGGGTCCATCTGCATTGTTGGTGCTCTTTAGTTTCTTGGGGTTTTTGATAATGTACGTTTTAGGTTTGAAAGACGTAATGAAGGTTCTTGATTTACATTAGGAATCGGTCAGCTGGGAAGACATAGGGTTCAGTAAGGCATTGGAATAGGTCCACGTGCAAGACTACCAATGGATCAATGTCTGGTCTGCTATGGTTGCTTTGTTGTAACTTTCTTTTCTCCTTTTCCTCCTACATGTTGGATATCTACATAGTTGCTTAAACCTGTATGTGAAGGAATACACTATTGAATTGTTGCTGAAGTCTTCCCCTTTCTTCTGCCATGTATCTCAGATCCTTTTCTGTTACATTAGTCAGTGACTACGTCCCTGCCACCTGAAAGAGGGAGGGATTTTGTGAATCTTCATAATAATTTACTGCTGCCCAAAATGTATATGAATTCATACAAACGGAGCCAGGTTTCCTAAGTGGCAACAAGATTTGGATTCTAGCCCATGCCTATGTTACCCAGGGCTCACCTGAATTTTCACAGTAAGGTCCCAGATCACAGGAGCCTCATGAAACAAAGCTCTGAGACTTTATGAAATAACTGTGCTTTATTGAACATGTATATGCTGAATGTGGCTACTAATAAATTACCCTGGTCTCTGGGAGCCTGAAGTACCCTCTTAAGCACTATCTGTACAGTACTGAGGCCTCAGCCACACAGTTGAAGGGGGCGCTGAAGGAACTCCTCTCTCAGGATCAGGCCCTTCCAGTGTCACATGGCAGTATGCCCAAGACTGACTGGAGCCATGCACAGTCTACCACTGAACTGACCTTGCTTAACCTCCCGCCTATTTGTGTGTGTCTGCAGGGATCCAGAGTTTCTGCAAGGACCTGGTGGAGGTAGCTGATATCTTGGAGAAGACAACTGAGAGTGCAGCAAGAGAAGCAGAGCCTAGTGACCCGAAACCAACCCTCCAGAAGATCTGTGAAGGTCTCTACGTCATAGAGGCCAAGTTGCAAAGTGTATTTGCCAAGCATGGTCTTCAGAAGATGAACCCCGTTGGTGGCAAATATGATCCGTACGACCATGAAATAGTCTGTCATGTGCCAGCAGAGGGAATGCCACCGGGCACAGTGGCACTGGTCACTCAGGATGGCTATAAGCTCCACGGCCGCACTATCAGACACGCACACGTTGGTGTGGCGGTGGAGGCTCAGGGGTCATGACGTGGGCGCCCCCGTTGGGATCTGTGACCGTAAGGAGCTGAGGACTCTGTGACACAGTGGCAATAGCAGCTGCATGTCTTTTCTTTATTTATTAAGCTAGGTTTGTATTGTACAGTGGCTTCTTAACGACATGTGCCGTTACCTTGGCTTTAATTCCAAGAGGCTCAGTTATTTAACGTTATTTTTGCTGCGAGTGTGTGGAGTAACGGACTGGGAGTCCTGCTATTTGTCAGAAGCATGTGGCCCCCTTCTCTGTTGATTTCAGGTCTATTAAAACTGCATTGGGGAAGAGGGAGAGTCTGAGAGCCAGGAATTTCTGTTTTCTGATCCCAGCTCCATCATACTCTTTCTGTGGCTTTGGGCAAATCAGTTGCACTCTGCCTCAGTTTCCCTCTATGTAAAATAAGGATACAATACTTATTATCCACTTCACAGGGGTATTGTGAGGATTAATATTTGAAATGCACTTTAGAGATGATGAGTTCTAGCTAAGTGCTAAATATTATTATGAGACTCTTGCTCTGTTTTGTTCCTGTTTCTCTAAGGCAGAGGGAACTGTGAAGGGATCTGCTATTTTCAGCCAGACTTTTCTCCTCTCTTCAGAAAACAATTTTGAATTAACAAAGCCTTAATCTTATTGTCTGAGTGTGGATGAGATTTTTTTTTTTTTTAAATCAACTGATACTTTATCAGATTAATGTTTGCTCTTCAACTAAGATGTCTTTTTCTCAGTGAAGTGAACAGTGGGAGTGACACCTGGCAGGGAGGGCAGGATCTATTTTCAAGTCTCAGCCACTGACCAAAGATCTAGGTCAGCTCTCCAAGCAAAAAGTATTTCCAAGAGAAGGGAAATCTCTCTCTCTACATCAGCCACCAGCTAATTGATATTCAACTAACACTGATGACTTTTCCAACCCTAATTCAAAGCCTATTTCTGCCCAGCTGTGGCTAGACATCAAATTTAGGCTTTATTTTGCTTTTTAGATGGAAAGAGAGAAGTCTTAGCAAAAATTCTAAGTGTCCTTGAATCAATTTCAGCAACAATTATGAGAACATGAAGAGAAACAGGGATCCAAGTGCCAGCCCAGAGTGGGAGCTGGCCTGAAGGATTCTTCTAGCTCAAGGTAGTCTGGCTGGTGCAGTCTGGCTAAAGATCACAGTACATGCAGATCTCTGTTGAATTGTTTTTGTCTGATCACATTAACTAAACTGAAAAGGTGGGAGTAGACTCCTCATCTTCAGCATTACTGACATACTAGAAATTGTCTGTGTCTGGGCTATTTTGCAGTCCAACCTTCATATAATGACCAGCAAGAGAAATAATAGAAGAGTATCCCAAGCAATCACTTGCATTATAAAAGCCAAGGAGAGTGGCCAGGTGTACTTTCAGGTGGCTTCCTACTAAGGCAGAAATTCGTGCCTGCTCTCTTGCTACATAACCAATGGCTGGTAGGTGTTTGGGTTCTGCTTCCAAAGACTGCCCAGTGGGGATGCCAGTTCTAGCTCAGAGCTGAGGAGTTCTTCCTTTCCCATTCCTTTGCAGACTTGAGGTGCTGAAAAGGGCAGGAGAGGTACTCACAGTATTGTTGTGATGGACCTCAAGATTACACCCTCCCTCAATTAGCGACTACAAACAAAGACTTTCTGTGAAGATTACATAAACATAGAGCAAACTCAGCTGACTGAGTTTCATTCAAAGACAAACGACTCTTCTCATGATTAGTGCAGAGCTGCCTGGATGACAACAGTACACATAGTTTCCCTGGGCGGTGACTCAGAGCTCTAACTCTTAATTACAAAACACTTCTTTTTAGGGTGTGTATGTGCCTCTGACCATTTTAGGATGTTGAGGCCGGTACTTGAGAGCTCAGCTCTGGAGATCAGTACTTCATGGCAATACTGTATTGGATCACTTCTGGCAAACATCCGCCTTAGTTTCTTTATCTTTGCAACTTCTTCAGTACTGACATACCTTACAGGGCTGTTGTGGGGTTAATTTTAAAGCATATAAAGTGCTGAGTTCCTTTAACTGAAAGTGCTAGAGAGGCACAGTTTCACTGTTCATAGTTTTCTGCTTAACTTTGAATCTCACAACAAAAGTGTAACTAAGCAAATACTAATGGGCCAGTCTCCCAAATTCTATAGGACGAGTTGGACATCTTAGGCTGACTCTGGTCCTGTTGCCTTTCAAACACAACCACTACCTTCTTGTTGTAGGGGTTGTGTAAAGCTGGGCTGAATTTCTTTTCTGGAGATTCCAGTCCTCTTGTTGTCTTCCATATTTGTGTAAATCTTGCACGCTAACCACAGGGGGCTAGATTCCATTTTGATCCAACACTTTTGCACCCCAGGGGGTTACACCATGAAGAAATTGGGCCCTTTGGCTTTTTCTTCCCCTTCTTTATGATGGCCTGACCTGAACACAGAAATATTTAAGTGCCAGTAATTTCCACTTTAATAAACCATGAATGTTGGAACTTAATGTAGATGACCGGATGACAAATACGTGTTTGGCTGGAGTCATGGTATAAGACACGAAACTAGTGTTCGGAATAAGTGGTCAGTTTTCACAGCTGAGAGACATGTAAATAGTGGGATCCCAAGAATCTGCAATGAGACTAGTGCTGTTCAACATACTCCTAAATGATCTAGAAAAGAGCAAAGAGTAGGATGGCAAAGTTTGCAAACAATACAAACTTACTCAAGGTAATTAAGTCCAAAACTGACTGCAAAGGGTTACAAAGAGATCTCACAAAACTGGGTGACTGGGCAACAAAATGGAATTCAGTGATAAATGCAAAATAATGCACACCAGAAAAGAATCCCAACTATACATACAAAATGATAGGGTCTAAATTAGCTGAGAAAGAGATCTTGGACTCATTGTGGATAGTGCTCTGAAAACATCTGCTTAATGTGCAGCAGCAGTCAAAAGCTAACAATGTCAGGAACTATTAGAAAAAAGACAGAAAATCCCATAATGCTCTATATAAATCCATGGTATGCTCACACTTTGAATACCATGTGCCGTTTTGGTTGCCCCATTTCAGAAAAGATATATTAGAATTGGGGAAAGTGAAGAGAAGGGCAACAACAGTTAAGGGGTATGGAACAGATTCCATATGAGGAGAGATTAAAAAAATGGGACTGTTCAGTCTGGAAAAGAGATGACTGAATGGGCATATGATGTTTATAAAACCATGAATGGTATGGAAAAAGTGAACAGGGGAGTATTTTTCCCTTCACATAACATATGAAACAGGGGTAATGCAACAAAATTGGTAGGCAGCAGGTGTAAAACAAACATGATTTCACACAACGCACAGTCCACTTGTGGTGCTCATTGCCAGGAGATGTTGTGATGGCCAAAGATGTAACTAGATTCAAAAAAGAATTGGATAAGTTCTTGGAGGATGAGTCCATCAATGGTTATTAGCCATGATGGTCAGGGAGGCAGCCCCATGCTCTGCGTGTCCCTAAACCTCTTGAGTGCTAGAAGCTGTGATTGGAGATTGCCCTGTTCTGTTCACTCCCTCTGAAACATCTGTCATTGATCACTGTCAAAGCACAGGCTAGTGGGCTACATTAACCATTGGTCTGACCCAGTATGGCTGTTCTGGCATGGTGTTGGTCACTAGAAATGACTCAGCTCTTGGATAGTGAGAACCCTCCTTAATGTTAGTATTTGCCTTACTTCACGACCTCAGTATGTCTTGTCAGAGTGGCATATTTGCATTGAATTCTTCCATGAGGCTCCCACTTGCACAATTTTACAAGTGTGGCTACCTGTCTGAGTATATGCAGTTCAAAAGGTGAATGTTGCTATGTGGACCTTAAATTCTTAATGCTTTATTAACAGATTCAGCTGTGAAACACTGATTCAGATGTGAAACAGATACAACAGATGTGAAGCAGCTGTGATAAATCAATTGCTTTTAGCACTCAATTTAAAAATATTTAAGTTTTTATATTGTTATATTTTAGTATTTTTTTTATTTTAAAGCAACATATTTTGATATCACTTTTGCTGAGTCAGGTGAACAAAGAATTGCTGATCTCCAAAAAGTTGCATCCTTTTAGTTGGTAGGAGACCTGTATGTGTTCTGTATGTTTTTTTCATATGTTTCTAGGCTCTTATTTACACAAAGATTCTAGCTGTATGAAAGGGAAATTCATATGGAAGTGTGGGAAGTGGTGCTGACAATTGGTGACCGTGAGATTTGAGTTAATGTTGGAATTTGATTTCTTCTAGATCTCTGAATACTGTGCGCGCTAATAAAAATGGCTTTTTCAGGATACTTTGACTATTGAAATGTATTGTCCATTGTAAGTGCTATTTAAATGGAGCAGTACTGTAGGGCAAAAGATTTGTAGCTGTTCTGGTTCTTGCTATTTGGAATCAGCAGTATTCATCAGAGTTTTTTAGTGATCCTTTATCTGTACTCCCAGAAATATTGTACATGTCTGAGCAGGCATAGGTATGCTGTCAAGGATCTCTATATTGGTCTGGTGATGTGATGACATCATCACTGTTCCATGCTTCCTGAACTGCTTTCCATTTCCATAAATAGCCCCCTGTTCACGCAGAGGAACGCCTTCCACGAGCATCAAATCACTTTGCAGTATCTCCTGATACTGGACTCTGCAGATCACTACCCTTATGTGACGTGTTTAGGGCCCTGACATGTCTTCACTGAATCGATTTGGTCACATAGCTTTGGTCTGCTGCATTTTGCCCTTTTGGATACAGGTTTACTCCTTATTGGTGACTCATTTCAAACGGCTTTATTGGACAATGTTACCCTTTTCAACTGGAACTCAGTTATCCTAAGGTAGGTTGTAGTTTCTGGGGTTTACTGAGGACAGGCTTCCTGCCCCACCTTTAAACTAAATGCCTTTGGTACTGCCTTAGTGACAGAGCACTTTTAAAGACTAACTAATTGATCAGATGAGTTTTGGTGGATAAAATGGATTTTACCCGCGAAAGCTCATGCATTAAAAAATGTGTTAGCCTTTAGAAGTGCCACAGGACTCCTTCTTTGTTACTGGCTTGATTCTCTTCCCTCTCTGAGACCTTTGTACAATACAAGGTCTGCCTTCCATTCCAGGTTTCAGCTGAGTGTAGTGGAGCCGGTAACTTTATTCCACCTCCAGTGGGCCCCACCCTTAATTTTGCCTGCAGCTTTGATTGTCCCTGTATAGCATCTATGCAATTTTTATCTGAAGGGGGCCTCTGCAATTTGTTTCCAAGAAGCCAATGTGGGAAGAAGTTCCAGTTCCTTCAGCTATTCCTGCAAAGACTAGACTGGCCTCATCTGCAGCCATTATGACTGGGTGTCATTACCGTACATTTCCTGATATATTTACAAGATCGCCAAGTGACTGTGCTACCCCGATACACAAGTGAGGTGATCAGAAGACTGAAAGAGCCATTACCATGCATGACAGGATAGCATAAAGCACTTGCTAGGTTCATTACATCGGGCCACATTAGCCCTAAATTGCCTCACAGGATGGGACAACAGCAGTGCACAGAATTCCCAGAGCTTGTGTGATTGAAAATGTGCAGCTTTTCAGCAGCAGCCACAAGGGAAGTGGCCTCTGCAAACAGGTGGGGCAGGCTTTATCATTGCTATTTGGTAGCTACGCCCCTTTGAGCAGCAGCTGCCTTTCACATGAGAACGTAAGAATGCTGCCGTTTCTCCAAATCAAACACTGACCAGCCTTATTCACTAGCACCACTTCTATTTAGTAATACTGTCTCTGTCACTTGCACATACAGCCCTGGGGAAAGTGAGGCAATTAAACAGTGGTTTAGAGCGCTGTGAAGCAGCCTGCAGATAATGGAATGGTGCTTTTCTATTTTGTTTGGCTCTGTGTGGTTCGTAGTCAGTTCCCGACTTGTCACGGTTACCTTTCTAGTTTGGCTGAGCAGAGGTAATTCTCAGGCCTGTTTCCTCCAACCAAAACCTTGGGCTTGTAGCTGTTGTCCTGCCAGAGACGAACCATCTCCGTGTAGAGCAACACCCAGGCCATAGATTGTGTGGCTAAGAAACAGGCTGTGAGCGGAGCTGGAATCCTGGTTGGTCTTAATGCAAAGTACTATCCGTGAGTAGCCCAGCTATGGTGTAATGATATAAACATGGTGCTGCAGGGTCCGGTGTTGCACTGACTCCTAGTACCCACTGTGTTCCAGTTAGAAAAAACACCTTATGCAGACCCGCCCCCGCTCTGGGACACAGAAACTGATCATTGACTTGCCTAGGGCAGAGTGTGCAATTGAAACTTGACTCAACAATGCTGCTGAGGCAGGAGTCGCTCTAATCCAGTTTGTACACTCTCACACAGGAGTTCGGGCTCTGCAGGATTAATGGGTGCGTCCAACTAGTGCAAACAGGACTCGGCTGTTCGCAGCAGCTGCCAAAGGCCTTATTTTATTGACAGCAGGGTCCCACTATGGCAGGCTCTGTCTACTGCCTACAGCAAGCCACAGTCCCTGCCTCAGTGAACTAACAATCTAATTAAAAAGAACCCTCATGAATGTATCAAACCATCGAGAAGTGAGGAGGGGAGGGCATGAATGAGAATATTGCCAGAGGGTACAAGGGTTAATGATAGCTGCATTGCCTGACTGACTGGAGTACTGCAGCAGAGGTAGATCTTAGGGAGAAGTTTAAAGCAGGGAGAAGGTAGCAGCCACAAGGAAAACCATTCTACGTGTAAGTGGCCCGGAAGATGAAGTCACCGAGATGTCTGCGCGAGACACTGATGTACAGGCATTCAGGAGTGATGCACTCACTTTTAAGTAGTTCTAAGTCAGTTTGGCTGCCAGACCCAGCCCACCATATTGTTCCCACCTGAGGGCTGATTGTTGGCCTGTGTAATAGGAGTTTGGGGTGATGTCTGAGTGATTCAAGAGAGTCTGTTTAGTAGCCAGTGAACATGGGTCCTGTTTACACATTACAAGGGGCACTGATTGATATTCTTGTGGGCCACCTCAGAGAAGTTCCAGGTCAATGGGCCATGGAGCGACTACTCCCCTTTCAGGCCTGGAGTTGATCCCTATGCTGGCAATAAGATGGGGCCATGTGATGGAAGCTGCCTCTGTCCAAGTTGAACATGACAAGGTTGTCAACCTGGCATCTTCACCAGTGCTGAATTCACTCAATGACTTTTTGAAGATAATGACTTTTTGAAGATTAAGTATTGTATATGCTGGAGAAGACTTTGGAGAAAAAATATGCAGGCACGCCCCCTCCCCCAGACCGTCTTGATTCTCCTCAACCAAATCCCAGTAGCAATGGATTAGAATAGGGAAAGGTTTGAAGTGCTTTTCACTGTAGGCAACTTCCTTTTCCCACGCCTTCCACATTTCAAGTCCTCCTGCAAACATCAGTGACTCACTCCTCTAACAGCCTTACTAGAGCTGCATACCTGACAGAGAATGAAGGACACAACATCTAATGTTCTTCCATTTCTATTCCCCTCATGTGATTTTTGAACCAAGTCCCTTCTTGAGAATGGAAGAAACAAGTAAGGTGAGCAGAGGTTTTGGACTTGCATAGCCTGGTGCTGTACAGGGCTCATCTCTTCCCCTACCTGGTTTTACATGTATGGTAGGTGGAAGTTGAAGGCCTCCATCATTTTTGTGTTGTAACTTGAAAAGCAACGTTAAAGGTTGACATCCAAGTTTGTCCTCCACTCTGACTACTGCTGCCATGGAGTGAATCTAGGCTTTCCCTCCAGTGAAGATCTTAGAGGAAAGCTGATTACTGCATGTTCTGTGCTTGGATGTGCTACTGTGATAGAAGAGAAAAAGATGAAGGTTCTATCCCCTGGCGACCAGCTCCTGGCTGCTGCTCTGACAATAAGTCCCAGGAGCCCCCACTGGTCAGATACATGCTCCTCATTCTGGGCAGAGCTCTCAGCACAGACAGCTTTGCTTAGAGGCAAGCTGGAGTGGAGCCTTTCAGACAGCTGTACGATAATGGGTGGGGCTGGCTGCAGACAGAGCCATTCTCTCTGCTCCTAGGAAGGGATCCGAACTAATCCGTTGCCAGCACGCTTTCAATATTGTGTCAGGCGCCATGGAGACTGGAGCCTCTGACTACCTTAGCTAAGGAGGAATAATTCCCTCTTGTCCTAATAATTCCCTCTTGTCCAAAGCAATGGGCTTAAATTACAGCCAGGGAGGTTTAGGTTGGACATTAGGAAAAAACTCCTAACAGTCAGGGTGATTAACTCCTGCAGTGAGTTGCAGAGGCAGGTTGTGGAATCTCCATCATTAGAAGGTTAGACAAACATCTGTCAGGGATGGTTTAACAGGGTATGTGGTCCTCCCATGAGTGCAGGGGATTGGACTTGATGACCTCTTGTGGTCCCTTCCAGTTTCTATGATTTTATGTCCTCTCATCCTGTCCATATCACGCTGAGCCTGCCTGGAGCAGAGTTTAGCAGGTTCATAAACACCTGTGTGGGGATGCAGCCCTAAGGGATAGTGCTAGGAAGCTGCTAAACACAGTGATACCTGCCTGTCCCTGCTCCCTTCAGAAATGGGGAATGTTGGCTCTGCCCTGAGTCCCAGGGCCAGCCTCAGTACCTGCAGGGGGAGATTTTTGCTGTGGGGTGAATGGAGTTGTAGACAGCTGGCGGTTCCTGTGCAGGTCAGGGCCATTCAGAGGAGGAAGAAGGGATGCATGCCACTACCTAGACTGACTGATGCAGCCCAGGACCTAAGCACGTTGTTTTCTTTGTGTTACATCATCTTTCCCTTAAAAAGACAGGCGAGTGGCCTAGGCCTCTCTGCAACTGGTACAGACCCCAAGCCAAGTATGCACTGCAGCTGGGTGGCCTGGATCTGGGCTCATCCTCAACTGTGCAGGAACCAGGTGGACTCTGGTGAAGGGAAGGGGGCTGTGCACTAACGGGGGGGGGTGCACTCTGCTCGGGGCAACAGCAGGCCCCCCCATCTTTCGCCTGGCTGGGGATGGCCAGAGACACTTATGGCTG
The DNA here is from genome assembly GCA_007922175.1 of Pelusios castaneus. NCBI lineage: Eukaryota > Metazoa > Chordata > Testudines > Pelomedusidae > Pelusios > Pelusios castaneus. Next base: position 6,162,135 of record ML685833.1, read on the forward strand.
CCTGCTGCAGCAGACAGTCCGCTGCCAGTGGGTGGTGCAAGCGCTCTACGACCGGCCTGGCTGGCTGGCCGCGGTCCCTTTAAGCCGGCTGGGCGCGGGGCGATCCCACGCGGTCAGAGGCGGGGTGGCGCGGGCAGCCAATGAGCGGCCGCCGCAGCTAGCGCGCTGCACAGCGCAGGGCGGCCTCGGGCACCACGCTGCGGCCGCCGCCGCTCCCTGCTCTGCGCTCGAGGTAGCGCGCACGCCGCGCTTTTGCAGCCCCTCGCTGGCGGCTTTCCTCCTCCCTCGTCATCCGTGATGGCCGGGCTCCGGCTGCTCGCAGCCCTGGCGGTGGGAGCGATGCTGGCTCTAGCGGGGCCTGCTTCAGCTGCAGCAGGGGATGCGCCGCCAGGCAGGATCGGTAGGTGCTGCTGCTTGGCACCGCAGCTAGAGGAGAGCCAGTGGGAGCAGGACAGCGGGAAGGATAAATGGACCGGGCCGGGCATGAAGATGGGGCCCAGAAGTGGCAGAGGCTACAGATCTGGGCAAAGAGGCATCGGTGATGCTGTGGGCAGAGCCCCACCTTGGCTGAGCACCGGTGCTGCCGTGGGCCGGGATCGGGGGCATCAGCAGGGCAGGGCGAGGTGCGAGCAGGGGGCCTGATGTGATGGAGGTGGAGGGGACGCATTGCAGAGCTGTGGGCATTCCAGTGCTGGCGTGTCCCAGGAATGCAGCTGGTCAGGACAATAGCAGCATTGCCTGCCCAGCTCTCCCTATGCTCAGGGTGGTGCCAGGCCACAGTCTGCTCGTTGCACCCAGGGAGCTGGAGAGAAAATACCTGAGATCATTTCCAGTTCTCAGGGGCCAAACCGGCCACCCGGGTTTGCTTAGTGCCCTTCACCGGGGGTTGTGCGTCTGTCAAATCGGTGATGTTAACTGCTCTGCCACATTGTCCCAGGCAGTTGGCCTATGACGTGCCCACCTGGTGGCAATCTGCACCTGTGTATGTCTATACCCCTTTCTCCCCAAGCTGGGCTGGTCTACAGCCCATGTCCAATGGTTTGGCTATCTGAATTAGCCTCTAGCTGGGAAAGGCTCTTGGACTGGCAATGGCTTGTGTGGATGCTGCTCTGTTGCACCGAGCATGTCCGGCCTTGTGGTCTGGCGTTGTGGCGTGTCTGGCATTTCCCTCATCTACCCCCTTCACTCCGGTTCCTTCAGGACTGGGACCAGTTTTATTTTCATCCCAGCCTTCTTATTGGCTCACTAGGAGCAGAGTGTGTTAGACTTGCTGCCTGGAGAAAGCCTAAGCTCATCCCAACGAGAGTGACGGTAGCAAGTGAGAAAACTCAAAATGGGTGGGAGATAATGGGTCCCTATCTAAGATAAAGCCTTGCATATCAGGACTGTCCCTATAAAATCAGGACATCTGCTCACCCTAGTCCCAGGGTCTCTCCGTACAGGGACAGGGGAATGACCTATGCTGTATGATGACTGGTCTAAGTCATCTTTGAACTCTGCCAGGCTGCCCTGTCTGTCTGACCAGGGCTGTGGTCTGGCCTGTAATGGCACAGTGGACGTGTAAAAAGCATCAAACTTCCTGGTTTTGGTTGGGCTAGAAGAGCTCCCTGTTACTTTAAACAAACTACTTCCCCTTGCCCTGTGTGTAGTGGCATCTTCCTAACTGTGGAGAAACTGAGGCACAGCATGTCTGTGTCAGAACCGAGGAATGCGGAGTCCCGGCTTCAGTCCTGTACTCTGAGCACAGTGCTCTCCTGATCTCGTGCAGTGTGGTGCTGGCCCATGATTTGGGGTCCCATCTTTATGTGCTGCATCTCCCGGAGAACACAGCCTCCTGTGGATGTGCTGCTCCATTCTCTTGGAGCTTGGGTGAAAGCCACGTGTCTGGGTGTCGTATCTAATGTGCCTGTTTTCCTTGCCTCACTGCTGGCAGCCGTGGTGGGTGCCGGAATAGGTGGCTCGGCAGTGGCGTACTTCCTGCAGCAGCACTTTGGGCCCCAGGTGCAGCTGGACGTGTACGAGAAGGGCATCGAGGGGGGCCGGCTGGCCACCATCACCGTCAACAAACAGCAGTACGAGTGCGGTGGGGCCTCCATCCACTCGCTCAGCCTGCACATGAAAGACTTTGTCAAGCTCCTGGGTGAGTGCTGCCCCTCCCCTCTCTGGTGCACATGGGGCAGGGGTAGGGTTACCAGATACCAAAGCATGGAAAAGAGGACAGGGAAGTACGAAAAGGAGAACATGGAGAAAATGTAGGATTAATATCTACATGCCCCC
>ML685833.1:6164421-6191887 GCA_007922175.1 Pelusios castaneus
GCCCCCGCGGCCCCTTCCGCGATCCTGTGCCCGCCCCCGCGGCCCCTTCCGCGATCCTGTGCCCGCCCCCGCGGCCCCTTCCGCGATCCTGTGCCCGCCCCCGCGGCCCCTTCCCAGCTCCTCTGTCCCCATGTATTTTGATTTATGGTATGTATGGCCCACTTGAAGTATACTTAAGTCAAATCTGGCCCACCACAGCAAATGACTGACACTCCTACCCTAGAATTTCACACTGTGCATGTAATTAGAGTTGGGGCCTGTGCAGATTTCCAGTTTTCAGCATCTGGGGGCATTTGGTCCCGGGATGTAGTTCGGCTCCTGATAGAGAAAAGCCAGTGACAAAATCCTGATCTAGATCCATGTCCTGACGCTTCCACTCCCATCCCTGCCCCAGGCTGTGGGCTTTCCTGCACTCAGGCACCTGAGTAGTATCCAGGTATACAGCAAAGGCTTCTTGTCATGTGGCCTCCTTGCTCGAGATTGCTGACCTCAGAGATAAACTGTGAAATAGCTTCTCTCTCTGTTGCCCTCTGCAGGCTTGAAGCACCGGAGAGAGGTGGCAGGGAAGAGTGCCATCTTTAGTGGGGAGCAGTTTGTCCTGGAGGAAACGGACTGGTACCTGCTGAACCTCTTCCGTCTCTGGTGGCATTATGGAATCAGCTTCCTGCGCCTGCAGATGTGGGTGGAAGAGGTGATGGAGAAATTCATGAGGTATGGGAAAGGCATGGCAGCGTCAGGGCTTCCAGGAGAGGAAGCATGAGAGTGAGTGCAGCCTTCCTTCTTTCGCCCCCAGGCTGGGTCCTACGCCCAGTCTCCCAGGGGATGCTCTCACCAGATGGCCAGGCTGAAGGAGGGCACGTTAGCTGCCCAGGCTTGGTAGAGGGACTAGGAGAAGGTGTATTGTACTGCTCCTGACTCCCTTTCTTCTCACCTCCTGCAGGATCTATAAGTACCAGGCACATGGCTATGCCTTCTCCAGCTTGGAGGAGCTCCTGCGCTCGCTGGGTGGTGAGACCTTCGTCAATATGACGCAGCGCTCCGTGGCCGAGTCCCTGCTGGAGGTGGGCGTCACGCAGCGCTTTGTTGATGATGTCATCGCAGCTGTCCTGCGCTCCAGCTATGGCCAATCGGTGCTTGTGCCTGCCTTTGCAGGTGAGACATGGCTGGCTGTGCCAGCTCTGCCTTGCTCTCCCTTGGAGCCAGCCACTGGTGCTGCTCAGTATATCTCAGGATGATCTGGCACTGGACCATCTGAAGTGAAAGAGAAGCATGTTTCTCCCCTGGGAGCAGGCATCCTAGAAGAGTCTAATTCCCCCTTGTTCCTTTTCCCAGGTGCCATGTCACTGGCAGGGGCTCAGGGCGATACGTGGGCTGTGGAAGGGGGCAACAAGCTGGTGTGTTCGGGTTTGCTGAAACTAACAAAAGCCAATGTGATCCAGGCCAGGGTGACAGGTGTCTCTCTGCAGAGCTCAGGTGAGCCAGCCGGGACTCCTGGTTCCTGCTTCTGGGACCAGGAGTGACGTTGGGGAAAAGGGAATCCGTCCATGCATGTCTGCCATGGTTCTGTCCTCTGTGGTGGGGTTTGAGACTTTAGGGCTGGGGGCCTCAATGGGGCAAGGGTGTCTGTAGATAGTTCATTCCCCTCCTGCAATCACAGGGTGTGGCAGAGCAATGGGGAAAACAGAAAGCAGAAACTCTCGGAAGATATCAGATCTGATGGCAGGATGAAGAGGGCCGCAAGGCCTCGGATTCCCTTCTCCTCTGCCTGCCCCCAACCCGCCTGCTGCATTAGGCTGCTCCTGCCTTTACCGTTTCCCCCTGCTCTGCCCATTCGCTCCTGTTCAGTTTGGGTGGCTGTCTTTGCTCTGTGCTGTTGTGGGATCGTAAAGCATCAGCCTGGCGTGGCCTGTAGGGGAGACTTTGTTCTCACCCCGAATGGTTTCTAGCACTGCCTCCTACTTCTCTGGTGCCCTTCTTTTGGCTGCGGCTGTCTCTGATGAACCAGACCAAGCTGGCTGTGGCATTAAGGGCAGGGTGGTGTTGCTGCCCAGGCCATGGGTGGGGAAGAGAAGGGCAGGCCGCAGTGCAGACCTCTCACACCAGAGGGTGCAGTGAGCCATGTGCATGGATCCAAAGCTCGTGAAAAGGGGACCTCCCTCCTGCCTGTGCTGTGCTGAGATACTGGAGCATCTGCCACATCCCCGTCTGCTGCCACAGGAAAGGGAACCTTTATTGATCAGCCACAGTTTGTCCCCTTTGCTCAGTGACCCTTTTTCGCTCGACTGCTTTGAAATCTGGTGCCTGGATGGGGATATTGGGCAGAGGATGCGGGGTATGTTGCAGTCTAAGAGGGAGATACAGTGGGAGTCTAGGCAGGTTGGAGGTCAGCCCGGAGGTGTATTGGCAGAGCTGAGGTGTGCTGCAGGATGGAGGCATCTCAGCAGGGAAGTGCGAGAAGCTTGCCCAGGGCTTTGCCTGGCTGTCGCTTGTGCTCCCATGTCGCTTGTGCACCTTCCTGAGCGCTGAGCCCCAAGCTCTGGGCTGATTGCTGTTCTGAGTCTCTGTGCTGTCCCTTTGCAGATGGGACAGCCCGGTACCAAGTGCACTACAAGAACGATGAGGGCCAAGGCTCAGCCTTGTATGACATGGTGATCATCGCCACACCACTGCATTCTGGCAGAAGCAACATCACCTTTGAGAACTTTGACCCCCCTATCACTGACTTCCCGGGATCCTTCCACTCCACTGTCGCCTCTGTTGTCCACGGCTACCTCAACTCCTCCTACTTCGGCTTCCCTGACCCCAAGCTCTTCCCTTTCGCTAGTGTCCTCACCACTGACTCCCCTGACCTCTTCTTCAATGCCATGGACAACATCTGCCCCGTCAACATCTCCACCACCTTCCGACGCAAGCAGCCCCAGGAGGCTGCCATCTGGCGGGTCCTCTCCCAGCAGTCTCTGGACAAGCAACAGCTGAAGACCCTCTTCCGCTCCTACTATTCAGTCCAGGTGACGGAGTGGGAGGCCTACCCCCACTATGACTCCACCGAGAGCCTCCCGCCCATCATCCTCCATGACAACCTCTTCTACCTCAATGGTGTGGAGTGGGTGGCCAGCTCCATGGAAATGGCAGCCATGGCAGCCAAGAACGTGGCCCTTCTGGCTTATAATCGATGGTACCAGGACCTGGAGAAGATTGACCAGAAGGACTTGATGCACAAAGTGAAGACTGAACTGTGACACCATGGGCTCCTGGGGAGCTGGCCAGGAGTCCCTTAATTTATTAGCCTGGTGAGGCTTCACTGTTTGGGAGAGACCACTGGATTTCTGGTGTAGAGGGAGAGGAGCAAGGAGGGATGCTCTGACCAGTGAGCTTCTTGGATGTCGTTGCCTTAGTAACACTGTCCTTACATCAGCCTGCAGAATGTTTGGGAGCTAATGCCAGGCACCTGCTACAGACATCAATGCCCTGGTGTCTCCCTACCCAGCCCATGCCGGGGAAGGGTGAGGAGGGCCCTAAGTCAGGGGCTGTGCATCGTTAGCAGTGGCCGATTGTGGTGGGGTGTGCAAATCCTTCCTGTGGTCACTTACCTGCCAGGACCCAAGCATAGGATCCCCCGAGACTTTCAAGGGGGAAGAGTGGATGGTGTCATGAGCAGATATGGGGCCTAAGATACATGGCCACAGATCTAGAGGCCAATATGACACACCCGGCAAGGCACCACTGTGCTATCGAGCACGGTGAGGTCCGTGGCAGCTGTCTTGCTTCAGCTTTCCCTGTGTAGGACTCCCGAGGCTGGCAGTGCAGCTGGACCCTGCTCTAGCTCCTGGAGTTGTTACCAGTCCTTGCCAGGCCAGGCTGGACTCAGCCTTCGGGGCTTGGCAGGTACATGCTTCAGGAGGGTTCTCCAGCTGCCCCCCTGCCTGTGCTGTGAGTCCATAGGGCCAGTGGGTCCCTCTCAGCTTCTCAACCGTAGCTGCTCTCTTGCTTTGTTAACCAAGCCCACCGCCCTCTCGAAAGAGTGAGGCAGGGAGGGTGAGGACCTACCAGCTAAGGGGGTGATAGTGTGACAGCCGGCAGGCCCACTCGCTTCTCTCTGTGCATGCCTGATGTAAGAAACCCTTCCCAGTGCTAACTCTGACCACTTTGGGCCCTGCTAGCCCCCTCGTCCCCCCACCCCCAAGGCCAGCTGTGGAGCAGGCATTGGGGACCAATTGAATGCAGGCTCAGGAAAAGTAGCAACTGGCGGTCTTTGCCAGGTTCCCTGGGGCAGAGGGACAGGTATGTGGTCCAAGATGGATTTTCAGCCTTTCCTGAGGTCATGCTCCATAGCCTTAAAAACACCTTACAACAAGGAGCCATTCCTGCATAACCTAGAGGGAACTGGGGCCTTTAATACTCTAAATAAATCTGTCCTTTGATCCTGCTGGCTAAGGGTGCAGAGGCTTCAAAACCTATTAAAAGCACAGACCTTGATATCCAGCCAGTTATCAGAGTAGTATTTCTCAGTTTCAGCATTGACATCATATGCCCAGTCAAAACACACACTGAAGTTGGCCTGGACGCCCTGCTGTTGGACAGAGGGGTGGTGAGCTGAAGCTCAGTGAGGGGCGTGGTGGCCCTGAGCGAGTGTGAAGGCTGGCCATGCTCCCTAGATAATTTGACGAGGGCCCTCCGGCTGAGAGCCGCTTGTGAATAGAGCGATGGCGCAGCTAGCCTAGAGCCAACTGGTCTCCATGGTCTCAACCACCAGCACCCGGCGCCCTGTGGCCCCCGGGGAGTTGAGGCTGTTCTGTGGGCTGGCTGGCTAGGCCCTGTGGTAACAGCTGGAAACTGGCCAGCAGCATCTGTCAAGGGAGCTGGGGTGGGGGAATAGTCTGGGAGTTTGTTCAGTATTTTGGGAGTAGAAGAAAAGCCTGAGCTCCCTTCTGGCTCCCAGGAGAATGGCCAGCCTTGCTGCAGGTCTGGCCCATGCCTTGGAGCTGGTGCGTGAAGGAGAAGCCAATGCCTGGGTTGCCTGAGAAGCAGTGACTACCGAGTGGCGTGAGGAATACACTTTATTGTCTGCTTCCAGAGCTGTCTCTGAACTACAGAGAAAAACAAGTTATCCTGCACCAACCTCAGCTCCAATGGGGCCATGGGTCTATCTTTCACCGGTACAGGTCCCAAGCTGTTCACAGTGGTTTGCTCACTATGCCCAGAAGGGCTGGGCTGGGCTGGCTGCGAGGGGACAGTGACGGGTGGGGTGGTGGCAGTCATTCCCTCCCTGGGGGAGAAGTATTTCCCTCAGCAGAGCCTGGGGAAATGGTCACGCCTCCCTCCCCTCTCTGTGCCTCAGTTTCCCCATGTGTACAATGGGCACCGTAATAGCAGCTGTGAGGCTGACTTGGTTAATGTTTATGAAGGGTCATGGTGACGTAGAGTGTTAATCCAGGTCTTCTCAGGCTGCAGGAGCCGGGCCCAGCCATGTTTCTTCTGGTTTTGAATGTCTTCTCCCTGAGTGGCAGAGATGCGTTCATTTTGGCCCAAATAGCTGGCAGTGGGGCTGCCCTGTGCTGGGGGGGGAGAGGCAGTAGCAGTGCCGGGTGCTGTTTCTCCTTTTGGGGATACAGTGGAGGGCATTGGGAGGGCTGACAAAGAGGAGACCAGTTCTGATCAGCCAGGGGAAGAGGATTCGACAGCCCTCCTGTGCCAAGGGGCAGTCCTGGTCTAGTGCCCAGAGACCAGCCAGGAACCAGCCTCTTTTCCATGCTGCCTGGCTCTGTACCTGAACCAGGCTCGCCTGGGGTGAGAGACCAATGCTGTGGCCCCATTCTACCTCCAGCTGCCTTTGTACCCCACTCCCAAGGTCTCACCTGCGCTTCTTTTGGGGGACTAATATGCATCTGCTATGGCGGGCACAGCAGCCTTCCCCAGGGGCACTACCCACCCCAAGAGGTGATTTCTATGGTGGGTTTTCATCTTGGGACCACCAGCTGCCCTTGGAAGGCAGCAGAAGCCCTCAGTCCCTTGACAGCCAGCCAGGCTTCCTGTTCCAACCTGGACCCTGCTATCAAGTGGTGTTAGCTGGGCCAGGCCAGCTGCGTGGCGCTGAGATAAGGCACTCTCCTCACAGATGTGGGTAGGGGCAGGGGCTAGGATGCCTGGAATTTCACAAGCAGCAGCTCATGCTGGGGACTTAGATTCAGCAGAAATGCCCCCCTCCCCGCCCCTCCAGCGCTTAGCTGGTCTCCGTGGTCCACAGTGGCCCTGTGTGGTGCTTTCACCGATCCCTGACAAGGCCAGAGAGCCATGGAATCAGCTGCAAAGAGCTGGGGGCAGGACATATTGTGCCTATTATCAAATACAGCCCTTCTGCAGACCTAGGGAGGAGGAGGGCGGGCCAGCCTAGCCACAGATGGGGTGTCCTGTCCCAGTGCTGCTGGCGCCGCAACCAGGGGGAGTGAGGGGAATCAGGCCAGAAATTACTCTTCTCCGGGCCTCTTTGCGGAGGTGGTTAGGGAACTGCCCATGAGACTTTGCCTCCTTTCTGGTTATGCTACCTGGCCATGAGAGGGGGCTGGCCCCTTGGATGTGGGGGGACAGTGAGCCTGGATGGCGTGGCCTATGTCTGCACAGCAGAGTGAGTGCATAGGCCCAAGCCCTGAAGGGGGGCAGGTGATGGGTGGCAGCCAACAGGGCCCAAGCACCATCCTGAAAGGTGTGGGGAGCAGGAGCGCCAGTTCTCTTTCACAACTCCCGTGCCTGGCAGAAGTGGACCCCAGGAGGGCAGCGACCTCCTATCCTCCCATCCCACCATGCTGCTACTTGAGGGAGCAACCGTGAGCTGCCTGTGATCATGCTAGAGGCCTGGTAGGAATATATGGGTGCAAAGGGGCAAACCATCTCTAGTCTAACCAGCTGCTGCCTCCTTGCTTCCACTCTGCCCTGTGTGTGCCCACAGAGTGCACATTCCCTGCCCATCCCTCCTTGCAGGAGAAGTTTGGCGGGCATGGGCCCGGCCTTTGCCAAATGAGGAGGCGGCAGCTGCTTAGACAGGCCCTGGCCCCGGTGCACAGAGGCTGGCGGTTTTGTGCTGGCAGCATGGAGCAAGGACGAGATGTTCCTCTGGTCCTCAGAAGATGCAGGTGCAGCCCACAGCGATGGTCTCCATGACCATCTTGTACTCCTTGTGGCACCTCTTCTTCTTCCTGTGGGACGTGGTTCCCGAGCCCCTGGGGGGGTGGCACAGCAGCCGGCGGACGGGCAGCTTGCTGTAGATGGGGATGCTGATGAGGGTGCGGTCCTCTTGCATGGTGAAGGGGTTGATGCAGCCAGCGCAGAGGCACTGTGCCTCCGGGATGTCTGCTGGGATCCGCGCTGCATCATGGTTTATGCTAGAGAAGAGGGAGAACGTGAGGCTGATGGAGCCTGTGGGGGGAATCGGGGACATGGGCAAGAACGCAGAGGCCACTTACACTCAGACGGGCGTTTGCTGTGCTTGTGGCTGTGCGTCACACAATGGAAAAGGGCATGTGAGCCATGCTGATGACACATGGAGCAATGAGTCTGCACTGGGTTCTGCTGTTTTGAGGGAATACCCAGGCATGGATTAATGGGCACCTGGGCTGTGGTACCTCCACATGGGGGATGGGCAATGTCCACACCTGGAACAATGGGCACATGAACACTCCCTAACAACTGTGCTCAGGAATACAGCTTGCTCACCCCGTGCAATAACTGCCCCCGTAGGGTTCCCCATGCGGTTAGTGCCCATTTGGGCTCACAGGTGAGTGTTTAGGTGGGGTTCCCTGCACAATGGAGCCCTGCCCTGTTCCCTTGTGGTGCTGGAGAGAGTTCTTCCCTGGGAGTGCCAGACCCCAGCATTCTCACCTGTAGGTCCATGGAGACAGACTCCTCTTATTGGACCGCCAGAGTCTCAGGTTGACCTGGCACTTGTTCTCAGCTGGCTCCGAGCTGTTGTGCAGCTGGCTCACCATCTCCTGGATGCTCTGCTCGTAATCCTCCAGCAGGGTGTAAGGGCTGTGCACAGCTGAGGCCATGGAGTTCCCCTTCAGCATGGGGTCCGGGCCAGGCGCCTGCACCTCTGGCAGCCGGGCCTCATCCCTCGGCCGCCCTTTCCTCTTTCCTTTTGCTCCCTTGCCTTGGTCTTTGGGCTCTGTGGTGGCAGCCCATGCGAAGGAGATGGAGAGAGCGCAGAAGAGAAGCTGAGAAGAAAGATGGGGGCAGCACGTGATGCCAGGTACTGGCTAGAACTGGGAACACTTCCATTCCAGGATAGGCTGGGTGGGGCTCAGGTTGGGAAGGCTACATTCAAATGTGACAATGGTTGCTGGTAGGGATCTCCAGTCCTCGCAGGGCTGGAGCTTCCCAGAGGGAGCTCAGTGCAGGCAGGGAGCGGGCAAGAGGGCAGCAGGATTCCTGTGTTCACAGCCTGCGTGATGACCTTGGGTGAGCCGCTCAACCTTGGCCGTCAGTAAAGTGGGGCTCCTGGCACAGGCTCGCCTCTGTAACTGGCTTGCAGCCGGGCAGGTGCAGGGGGTTCCAGCAATGGAAAATACAATGGATCTCTGAGGGGAGATTGCCCTGTGCAATCAGAGCTCCTGGGGGGTGCATTTCTTGTAAACACATCATGTAAGGTGGCAGCCCTCAGTGCCCATTAGCCTTGCTCCTTGTTAGCAGCATTTTCTGCTGGCTAATGGGGAGAGCCCTATGGTGGCAGGGTCTAAGCGAGGCTGGCTGAATAGTGGCTTGTTGCAAGTGCCCTGGGAACTCCAACAATGTAGGTGGAAAGTTAGGACAAACTCTCTAGTGAGCTGGGTGCCAGGAGGGCAAGGGGGGGTGGTTAGTTCCCTGGGTCGGGTCATTAATTATTTTCCCCATGGCCAATGTAAGCAGAGCTTTGTTCTGTTTATTTCCTTAGCCAATGTCTGCAGGCAACTGGAATCAATGGCAGAGACCACGGCGATTGTGCTGCTGTCTGGCCGAGGAAATGATTACAGAGCGCCGAGGCCAGCGCGTCACTGGGTGGAAAACAAATGGGGAAACCTACTTGGAAAGGCCATGCTGAGTGCACGATCGTGTCAGAGGCTGGGAGTGACACAGGGTTGTGCTGTGCAGATCTACAGTCCTCACCCTGATGGCATCTCTCAGAGGTTGGTTTGTCCTCGTGAAAAGCATGGTGGGGAGCAGCTCTAGGTGTTGTAGCAGTGGGTGGTGGGTCTACCACTGAAAACTAGAGCCGTTCAGGGACATGGTGTGGGGGTATGAGGAATCCACACCCCTGAGCGATTTAGTTAAGCTGACCTAGGTCCCTGTGTGGACAGCGCTGGGTTGACGGATGAGTTCTGTCAACTAGCTACTGCCTGTAGGGGAGGTGGGTTTATTGCAGTGCCGTGAGAGCCTGTCCTGCTGCTGTAGTACAAGCCTTCGCTGTGGCTAAGCTGCTGTGTTGGGCTGAACGTAGATACAGCCCGAGAGACTCCGACCCTCTGAGCCACTAGTGCCAGGTGGACAGGCTGAATCATTGTGTCTCTGAGGGAGATAAAGTGAGCCCTGTGTAGTTCCTGGGCAGGGTGTCTTCAGTGCCAGCCCCTCAGCCCCAGGCCCATTTCTTGTGCAGGTCTTATAGCCACCCTAGGAGGTGTTTCTATTTCTTTCCCTCTTGACTAAAACGCCCTTCCCCCTCCCCAGCTTTGTTGGGTGGACTGTTTGTCTGCCCCTGACCCCAGAGGTGGTTGCATTGCTATCAGGAACCTGCTGGTGCACGGCCAAATTCTTGTAGGCTGTTTGGGCAGAAAGGTGCTTTCGAGCAGAAATATCTAGTAACCCTCCCCTCGGAACCCCTCAGGGCCCCAGCTTCCTTGTTCCTGGATATCAGGGTCTGTGAAAGGACCCGCTGGTGCCCTGAGCCCCTAGGTACTTGCCCTGCTTTGAACCCTGGCACAGTCCATAACGTTTGTTCTCCCTCCTCTGCCTATTATGAGCCAGCCTTTGGCCATTCACCTCTGCTCCCACCCCTTCCTGTCTCCAATCCAGTCCCAGTGCAGGGCTCTCTGCGATCCTGGCACTGTCTTTCCCACTTCTCTCTTCAGGAGAACTGCCCCATCCTTTAGGTCAGGGCATGGCACCTCCTAACAGCAACAAGATCGCTGCCTCTACATAGTCTCTGGTTGCACCTGGATACAGGAATCTTCTTCATTCCCCTGCTTTAACTCTTCTGCCTCGTTCAACAGCTGCCATGCCCCACCCCAGAGGTGGCTGCAATTCATTGCTGGGTGAAATGATTCCTGCATGTGTCTTAGCTTGCAGAGTGCTTTGGGGTCTGTGGGGCTGAAAGGAGCTCTAACTACAAGTCATTTGCTAGGCAGGAGCTATCCAGCTGGCTGTTTTGCACTGGAATCTCTGCAGCCCACAGGCTCCTTTGCTTTCTCCGTGACTGTTCTGTCCCTGCCATGCCAGGCATGGGGAGCAATAACTCTCCCAGGCCGAGTGCACGTTTCCAAAGCAAACAAACCCAGCCAGCCATTAATAAACAGAGAGTAAATACAAAGCACCAAATATAGAGAAAGCAGTGCAGGCACCTACCAGGCTTGGCGCCCACTCCATGGCAGAGGGGGATTCGGAGACTCCTCACTGCAGTGCGACAGGAACAGGACGAGCCAGCTATTTAAAAAGGAAAGCACCAGCCCCTAATCGCCGCAGCGCCTGGGGGTGGGTCTGGCAGCACAATAAACTTCCCCCAGGTGCCAGCCAGGGTGTTGACAGAAGGGAAAATGGCTGATGTTGTCCGGTGCCACGGGTGGAACGTGGGCTCCCCTTGGCCCACGTGCATCTTGCTCACAGACTGTTTGCTTAAGTACCGGCAGCCCCAGCACAGGGACAGGCTGAAGGCAAACTCTCCGGGAGCGCTTTGGGAAGGGCAAATCGTGCCAGGCAGAAGGGCTTGGCTGTGTGTTAGGCACGCTGTGTAGGAGAGTGGCTGGAACATGGGACCGAGGGCAGGCGCCCAGAGTTCTAGTACAGGCTCTGGACACTGACTCCCTCTGCAGTCATAGCCCTTCCCGGGGGGGCTGGGGAGAGACGGGCGAGCTCCTCTAGGGTGTGAATCCCGATGGTGGATAGTGAGTGGAAGCTGTTGGCTGGCCTGTGTGAAAGAGTGGGAAGGGGAGTCTCAGTCCAGTCCCTGTGTATGGGAATCTGCATGGCTAATAGCGCAGCACATCATAAAGGGACAGGCTTAGAGAGAGCTCCTGGTGCGTGGCTGAGGAGTTTGGCTGGCCGGCTGCTTTCCTTCTCCAATGAACTGTGGTCCCAGTGTTCCTGTCTAGGGCTACAGTGCCTTAGGGGCTGACTGGTCAGAGGGGAGAGAGCTGGCTTTGGATTGTACAGCCTCTCCTACTCAGGTCAGGAGCTGCAGCAGACAGAGGTGAAGAGGTGGCATTATTTATTTCCAGTGGCTTCTCTGATGCTCCCCACCTTGCTGCCAGGGCTGTGGAGTGGATCAGCCAAAGGAATTGAAGCTGTTTGGGTAGGGTACCACAGCAGCCTGGGTGTGCACCTGGCAACAGGGCAGAGCGGCTGGCCTGCTCTGGAACTGTCTTTAAGCAGCATCCACGCTGTGCCCTGGGCTGGCCTGGCCAAGACAGCACACAAACGCCCATGGACATACTGTGTAAGGGCTGGAGCCCCCCAAGACACTTCTGTCTGCAGAGAGACAAGCAAGGCAGGAGTGGGGTGTGACCCATCTCTGCCCACCTGAAAAGGGCTAGGTCAGGACACACTGCAAAAGGAGAGCAGATTCTGCCAGGACTGGTGCTCAGCAATGAAGTCAGAGTCTCCAGCCAGTTGCAAAGTGTGCTCTTGATTCCCCATTATCAAGGAGCTAAACCGAGAAGTTACACGGCCCCTTCTATTGCATTTCAGTCTCTAGCTCCCAATCAGCAACTAGGCCCAGTAAAGAGAGAAGTTATTTTAAAATCTCTCTTTTGCTTTCTCACAACTGTTCTGATCCAGAAAGGATCAGCTCCCCTTCCGGATCTTGCCCTAAATACCACATTGCCAGCCAATCCTTTAGGAACTAAAACCAAAGCTTCAGTATAAAAGGAAAGAAACAAACAAGATGAGAGGTGTGAAATGATTAGATCCATACAATGACTCCAACGTCCATATACGTCATATTCTCAGCAGAACGGGCACTTGCAGGCTTGTACAGTTCCTCTGGTGTACACCCAGTACCTGGCTGGGTCTCAGTCCTTTGGTTCACGGCTTCAGATGTAGAGCACTTGAACCCGAGGGAGGAAGCAGGAATGAAGAGAAGAGAGGGAAGCTGCATTTTATAGTTTCCAGCATGAGATGCATTTGTCTTCATTTGTCCCATGCACCACCACAGCATGGGAAAGCTTCCGAGAGTCCCCTGATGCTTGGCATGTTACTCCATGTCCTGATCCCCTGGGTTCTCTTCTTTCCCTGAGCTCTTGTATCAGTCAGCCTGGCTGGTGCTGAGGCAGATCTGCTGGGGCATCTCACTGAATAGCACACAGCACAAGTTTTAGATGCAGAAATATCACCCATGTTCATAGCTTACACTACACATCAACACATACAGATAGAAGAGCTTACTGTGTTCAGTAACTCACAATCTTTCCAGTGATACCTTATGGGGCATATTTTGCCAGCTTTGTCTGAATGTTGCAATATCGATATCAACAGTATTCTAAATGGCCAGCCCCCCAGTCCAGACAGCATCACAGAGGGACCTCAGGCCAAAGAGTAAGGAAACTGCCCTGAGAGAGTTTCATGCATCTTACAGCTGGATAAACGGCTAACGCTAACCACAGGGAGCATCCCTTGGCTGCCTGGCCTGCTTGGTGACCCAGGAAGCTGCCGACAAGAAGCCTTCACAACCCTTTTTGGGCCAACCTGGCTTGATTGTGGGGTCATGACAATTGTATCAGTCATGTCACTGTGCCCTTTTGTGCAACTAGGGCAGCTGGCAGTGCCTTCCACGCTGCTCCCTCCTGGCCAGGAATTAGGGCTGAATCTGTGTTCAGCGTGGTGGTGGAGTTTGCAATCGCTCTGCAGGGACAAACAAGAAGTCTTGTGGCACTTTCAGCGACAAACAAATGTATATATCGCATGAGCTTCTCTGAGAGAAATTTGTTAGTCTTTAAAAAGACCACAAGACTCCTTCCTTGTTAGCCTAGTTCAGCAAAGCAAAGAAGGAGTCTAGTGGCACTTTTATAGACTCACAAATTAATTTATTGCACTGACAAAGTGGGATTTTCTCCCACCAAAGCTCATGCAATAAATAGATGTGAGTCTTTAAAAGTGCCACTGGACTCCTTGTATGTTTTGCAAGACTCCTTGATTGCTTTGCTGAGCTAGACTGATGCAGCTACCCCTTTGGAACTCTGCAGAGATGGGTTCTCCTCTCTTTACCAGCAGCAGGGTCTGGCTCCTAGCAGATCTGCAGTTGGTGTCATGTCTGGGTTTTGCCACAAGATGGGGTTGTCCTAAAGCCAAATGGTTTGATCCCAGCCCTCTCTCCCACCTGCCGGAAAATGGAGGGGTTTCTTCTGACCCTGGGAGTTTCCAGCATCACTTTGCTGCTGATCCTGATGGCTTTGAACCTTGTAGGAAGTGGGGGGTTGGAACCCAGACGGCCTGCTCCCAGAATGCAGGCTACATCCTTTGAGCTACAAGGGAAGCCTCAGCATGGCAGGTCCCAAGCTTCCAAAGAGATGCCCCCCCCACCCCCCCAGGAGTGCAAGATTGGTTTAAAACTTAGGAGATTTTAGAAAAGCAATACATTGTTCTTTTTCTTTGCCTTCTGGTCCCTAAACTGCATTCGGGTCCCATGGTCAAGCTTTTCTCCCTAACCGAGAGGGCTAGAAACATTTTTTTCAATTGCAAGCTGAGGTGCTCTATAATGCTGTGACACCAGGAGCTGGGGCTTTAAGAAACACCCCCAAATGTGGCTAGACTTACAATAAAATCACAAGAGTTGGCAACGCGGCTTTCCTTTATCCCTGTGCAATACAGGGCATAGGCCATTACAGCAAAGCAGTTTTTAGGCCATCCAGTAGAGGGTGCAAGCTCATTCCACTAGCTGTACACACTAACCAGCGCATTATAGCATCTTGCGTTCTGCAGCCCTACTGTGAACCGAACAATGCTCACCTCTGAACACAGTGTGCAACCAGACCCAGATCAGTGGGCCATTGTCTCAGTGTCCCGCCCGACTGCAGAGCAGCTTCTCCTGTGACCTACTAGTCACGTAAAGCAGCTGCCAGAGGGAGACATGTCCAGCCAGGCCACTGCTCTGTTGTCCTTTCTCATTGCAAGACACACACAAGCCAAGGGGACAATTAATTCAGAGCTGGACCCCATAACAGAACCCCCCACCCCCAAACTTGGGGGAGAGGCTGGATGCCAGAATCTGAACTCAAATCAGAGCCAGACTTTGTAACTGGCCCCCTGCATCTCTAGGGGGCTGAGGCAGATGCCTGAACACCAACACGCCTCAGTCTGGAGTGCTAGGAAATCTGGACCTGAAGCCCACTTTTGGCCCAAAGGCCGACAGCTCTTCGTGGCCACCAGCTGGTGACATATCAACTTTCAGGTGTTACAGTAGGGATATTGCTGGAAATGATCCCCCAGGGCTGCACCACGCTCAGGGTGATGTCTCCAAGTGCGTCCTGTCTCTAACACCCTGAGGCTTGCAGAGCTAGCCTTCGAGACTCCAGCATCTGATCCCAGCCCATCCCTGTCCTGACTGCTCCAGGAGTTGTTCGAATGGCTCTATGCCAGTTGAGGACAGACACGGACCCAACACTTTGCCTTGGGCTTACATCAGGGACACATGCCCAGACTCTCTGCAGTCTTACAGCAGCCTCAGAGCCTGCAGCCCCTCTGTGGTCATCTGTGCCCAGGGAATACTTGGGATGCTTTACAGAGGCAGCAATCTGGACTGTGTCAATGCTTGGAAATGCTGTTTACACATGAGAGAGGCTCAGAGGCATCTGCACTGGGAGCCAGTTACCCAGTTTTGATCTTTTTTGGTGAAAAGGAAATCAGAGCTTTTCAGAGACAGCCAAATTTGATGAGCTGGGCTGGTGGTTCCACCCACACTCCTTGAAGAAGAAAAGGGGCCATTTCTCTGGGCTTCCCATGCAGCCGCCAAAGCCTGGCTGTGGGGAGGCAGGCTCTGGGGACCGCACTCCAGCTGAGGCGTCGTGTTTGGCACTGCTCAGCCCCAAAATGAGAGCAGTAAGGTAGAGGAATGGGCCGAGTGTAGGTCTGCTACAGCTCAGGTGGAGTCACCGCTATTAATGCCAGGGCTGAATTTGGCTGAGTCTCTGCAGGGAAAAGTGGCGGGAGCCCCCCTTAGGGGTGATGTTTAAAACGGGGGGGGAGGAGAAGGCATGGGTGACGGTGCAGCGGGGCTGAGCTGGCCCCAGCCAGGAGATGGGCTGGATGGATGGACAGCTCTGCACTACCACCCACTTCTGCCACGTGGGCCCAGTGCCACACAGCCCTACGGCCAAAGCAGAGAGCACACAATGGGAATATGGCCGGATGCAGGTCAGCCCCTCAACAAAGATGGTTCTGCTAAGACCTGACGTTGGCTGTTGCCCACTCAGCGTTCTGCCACCAGACTGCACTCACTGCCTTGTCCTACACACACTCATATTGCTAAGAATGGCCCGGCTGGATCAGTCCTACTTGAGGTCCATCTGGCCAGTACCCTGTCTCTAAGGCTGGCCAGCACCAGCAGCTTCAGAGAAACAAATCCTGTAGTGATGAGATCCAGAGAGGGAGCCGTGTTAGTCTAGTTCAGCAAAACAAAGGAGTCCTGTGGTACCTTTAAAGACTAACCAATTTGTCAGTCTTTAAAAGTGCCACAGAAATCCTGTAGTGGGCAGTTACGAGATAGCGTATCCCCATGGAAAGTTTCCTTCTACCCAATAGTTTCTAGAGATCAGTGTGTGTCCCAAAGCTCAGGGAGTCAGAGCCCTGCCAAAGCTCCTGTTTGCTTAAATTTGTTTATGGAAAATTGTCCCCAAATTGGCCTCCTTTTCACCCTTTCCTGTTGAATTTCTGTGTGCTCCACCCCACCGTGCGGAAATGCTGTTGCTGCCTTCAGGATCCCAGTGGAAATCAGATAATAAACTAGGGCAAAAATGACCCCAGTGAAAACAAAGAACTAGCCTCAAGCATTTTAATGAAGTGGAGAAGTGAAGAAAGCAAGTCAAGAGTGTCTCCCCCATCGTGTAACCCGATTTGTATATTTGCTGTGCTATTTGTCTCTTAATCTAGTCCGTGGCCAATCCACATCTGGGTTCTCATTGTGTAGCAAGGGCTCATTTCAGATCTCTCTGTAATTAACAAACTAATAACTTTGTCCACACCTTGTGCTTTTTCTCCTGCAGAATCCCAAAGCACTTTGCAAATCATGTTGACAGGAATCACTCATCCCCTCTTCAATGCAGCCGACTCACGGGTCCACTGCAGCAGCCATGATCCATCAGCATTGGCTGGTTTTTGGAGGGGATGTGAAGAATAACTTGAAACCCAGGTGAGGACTTGAGAGCGGTGTGATGTGAGTGTGGTGCGGTGAAAGCGCAGACATGACTGCAGACCAGGAGTACCTTTATGGGGCCATCACCAGTGCAGAAGGAGTAGAGACAGCAATGGCCAACCCAGGACAAGACAGATAGCGTTGGTGAGCCCAGCCAGTGCCCATGAGCCAGCAGGATGCACTGCTGTTATGATTAGTATTGGTAAACAAGGCCCAGATTTTCGGAATTGCATGGGCACAGATGCTTGGCGTAATTTGTACAGGAAGTTGTGTGCACAATTTCTCTGGGCAAACATGCAGCTACTGAGAACCTGGGTGTAGTTAATGTAGCTACGCATGCAGACCAGAGTTACACATCCAGTTCTGACTGAGGCTGGCATTAAATATCAGTGAACAGGCATAGGTAGACAAGATACCATTATGATGGCTGATCTGGAAGGAACTCACGGGATGTTCCCGAGGAAAACATGTAAGCTGCAGGTATGAAATCTCCAGATAGCTAGAATTTAGAGAGCAGACAGACACAGATTGGGTGGAGAGATGTGGGGTGAGTGTGTGGAAGAGACAGTGGGAGAGATGGTCTGAATGATCCAGCACCCTCCCTATCCAAACGTCCATTTGTGCTAGAGGATCCCAAACTCCTATGCACGCGGTGCACATAAGCACTCATCCTTCAAGATCAGCCGGGTCACCAGCTTTAGCCAGGTATTCAGCAACCCCATATCGACACTACTGGGAGAAGTGGGATCGTTCCCACCCACAGCAGGGAGACAGGAGCTTGTGGTTTTTGAGCCTCTCAGACAGTCAACTACAAATGTCTCCTCTGTTCTGCCAAACTGAAGGCTCAGTCAGCCTCTCGGCTTGGAACTTGGGATTCCGGTTACACCAGAGGAAAGAGCAAACCTCACTGTACATGAGGACAGAAATGAGAGAGGGGACAAGCCTGTTGAGAGCAAGGTGCCTACACTGGTGCACGGCAGTTGAAGCCAACGGGTCTGCATGGCAGGAGCTGGGGGGGGGGGGCCCTGTATCTGCTCTATGAATAATATTTTCCATCCATCAGACCCACATCTTTCATTTAACAGCCACGGTCACCAGAGCGAATCCCACTCCATGAAAGGAGCAGCCGCCTGGGTGGGGATGAGGAAGACCTGGGGCGTTTCAGAGACTTCTCAGCTGTCCCAATCATTGCCTGACCATCCCTCCCTCCCCCACCAGGTAACAGCCAGCCTGGCCTGCTTTGCCTTGCTCAAGTCCATATTTGCACAAACGGCTGCCTGATGTGCTTGCGTTTGTGAGAAGCCCCAGCCAAAAGAGCTTATTTTAAGCTTGTTGGCCAAGAACAGTGTTTGGTGGGAATTAAACTCCCCGTTCTCAAAAAAGGGAAAAACGCAAAGTGCTTAATTCGGCTGACTCCTTGAGTTACATAAACACAGAGACATGTCCTGTCTGGAGAGGAAGCCAGGAATTTGTTACTGGCATTCGGTTGAGGTCAGTGCCCTCTCTGTGCCTTCCCCTGGGCAACAGTCAGTGGAACAGAGTGGGGGAAGAAGTCCTGTGCCTACAGCTGCATTCCCCAGTGATTCTCACTCACAAGAGGAAGGCTTTTCCCATGTGATTTCAGGATCACTTTATCTTTGGTCTTGCTGGTTAGTTAATGCACAAACTCTGCATAGCAGAGCTCAAACATACTGTCCGCACAGTATGTTCTTCAAAGCATCTGACGAAGTGGGATTTTCTCCCACAAAAGCTCATGCGATAAAATAAATCTGTTAGTCTTTGAAAGTGCCACAGGACTCCGTTTGTCCGCACAGAGTGTGTGATGCCTTTTTAAGGAAACTCTGTGGCCTATCAATTAGCGTAGGGAGCTGGGGCGACAGGACTCCTGGGTTTCAATTCCCCCCACTATGCCACTAACTCGCTGTGTGAGCTTGGCCCAGTTACTAAATTTCCTGTGCCTCCTTCTCTTCTACACCATTGGGATATTACTGCTTCTGTCCATCTGCTCCTTCTGTTTATTTCACAGGAGAGATGTTAGGTTTGACCTCAGGCTTCTGAATGTTTGTAAATTGCCAGGAGATCCTTGGACAGAACTAGCTAACGACCGAATTTTATTTACACTTGAGAGTCCTATGGGGCGAGCTGATCTGAACCAGCTCTCCTCTGCTGCAGGCCTCCTGCAGCCTCATCAGCACTCAGCCCCGCCACAACCCATTCCAGCGCACGCCTGGCAATGCAGTAACACAGGCCCCAGGGAAGAGGCTCTCAGACCCCAAGGAAGAAAAACTATCTCTGTCGTCAATAAATAGCATGTCAGCAGAGCAGGGCCAACGCGCCAGGGCTTCCAGCACATCCTGACGCCGCCACTCCAGTGCATTCATCACCAGGGCAGAGTTTACAGCACGTCGCCTGTTACATGTTCCAGACGCCCAGGTTTCCCGCTGCACTCACTTTGTTCTGCCTCTTTCTTTCCTTCTCCTGCCGCGTTTGATACCAAGCACCTGATGGAAAAAAGCCTGCTTGAACTCTTGTTCCTAGATCACCATAGTAGCTTCCTTCCTCCTTCCCACGGCCCCCTCCTGCTCTGAGCCACTGCCAAGGAAGGACTGTTCACCTGGGTCAGGGTCACGGGTTTCATACTCCTCCCATTGCCTGCATTTGGCATGACCACATGGAGGGGCTGTCACCCCTGGGGATCCCTTGTTGAGCAGTGTGTCCTTTGCCTTTGCGTCCAGGCATTGTCAGACTGATACACACATAGGTGGGCCCTACTGCCCAAGAAGAGCCTGTGTAGTCTATGTGGCTGGAGGTGAGAGGCCAGTTCTAAAGCGATCTAGAGGAAACCATCAAGCTCAATGTGGAGCTGGCCAAGGCAGCTGTAGAAGAGACACCTAGCCCCCAGGTCACTCAGGGCATGTCTACACTGCAGTATGGAGCAAGACCCCCCCAGCCGAGGCAGACTGATTTGCACTCATGGGGCTCAATCCAGCAGTGTAGACATGACTGTCGTCAGACTAGCCACGTGCGCTGGGACCAAGGGCTGGGGTGGGTCTGAGTTCAGGTGACTAGCCCATGTCCACACCAGTGCACCACCGTCTACGCTGCTATTTCTGGTGTG
Organism: Pelusios castaneus; assembly: GCA_007922175.1. Taxonomy (NCBI): domain Eukaryota; kingdom Metazoa; phylum Chordata; order Testudines; family Pelomedusidae; genus Pelusios; species Pelusios castaneus. The sequence continues at coordinate 6,184,122 of ML685833.1, forward strand.
ATAGCTAGGGTCTCACTAGTGCAAGGCTGTCTTCCCCAGCTGGGAGTGGGTGGCTGGATCCCAGCTGCAGGGTAGATACACCCCAGAGAAAGGTGGGAGCTGCTCAGGACCTGGAGCGACCAGAGCTTTCCTTGCAGGGCCATCATGCAAGCAGTGTAGCTGACTGGAGGAGGAAAAGAGAAATGATGCCCTGAACCCAGCATGGGCAGGCACTGGTCCCAGAGAGAGGGAGGGAGAGGTCTCTGATGGAAATGTGATGGGGGCAAGTGATGCTGTGTGATTTAAGGGTGTTCCTTTCCCTGCAGACCCGTGGCCTGGCAGCCCTTCCAACTCAGGCCGTTTGCACAGACAGCAGGAACCAAGGAGGAGCCCGAAGAGCTTCCCCAAGCTCTGACATGACCAGCACACCTGTCCTAAGGAAGATCCAGCCCCTGCCCAAAGGCCATCTGAGGTGCCTGGGGTTTCTGTTAGACCTCCTTGAATCAGCTTTACCCAGGCAGCTTGGGGCTTTGGGCTGTGGTTCCCTGCTGCGGTCTTTCATGGCTCTCCTGTATGGGTGCAGGAAGGGTGCCAGCCTTTCCACCTCGAGGGTCTGTTTTCTTTAAAAGCCCAAGTGTGATGTTCCAGGAGTGACGGGTTACAGGTTTCCCAGCAATAATTGGCTGCAGCTGTGGAAATGCAGCAGGGCCTGAGTGCTCTGCTTTTCTTTTGATCTTCACAAAAGCCCCACGCAGAGGCCCCAGCTATATTGCTGCTCCAACCATGTCTGGCCTGGGCAGGGAAGAGCTTCACAAGGTAGGTGCCGTCCAGGCTGCACAGCCATTTTCTCTTTATGGAAGTGTCCAAAGACAAAAGAGAAGGAGGCAAAGCTCTTGTCTGTCCTGGAGAAAGAAGGTGAGCCAGGCCAGTGGCTGAGGTGCAGCCCCTCCCCCTGCTTCACAAGGAAGCTGAAGCAGACTCAGCTAAATTAAAACAAGCTGAACAGCACAGAGCCCATTGCCATGGGCTCCTAGCAACCTCAGCGTGGCACGCCTCTCTACGACACACCTGTGCACCGCAGCCACGCACACGTGTGTGCCTTTCTGGGAATCCACAGCAGCTTAGTTCATTCTGCTCTGCTGTCCAATGCGTGCCCATCACACCTCCCCCTAGACAAGGTGCCCTTCCTGCTAAAGCAGCTCTGTGTCTCCAGGAGAGCCCAGCGTGGGCAGCAAGTTTCTCACTCTCCTGGTGTAGAAAGAGGCTGTTCTGGAGGAGTGTGAAGTTCAGTTTCCAGGGTTCATTTGGTGTCATGCTTCTTTGCTGACATTGGCAAACAGAGGCCAGTTAGCACCAGCTCGACTGAGTTACTGGCCCCTGTCATCAAGGCAGGAATGAGACCCCTCCAACTCATTACTTGATGACCACAAGCAGCTACCAGATGGTAATGGCTCCTGGGCACTAGCACCCAAGGCCCTTCTCAACTTCCCTGGCTCTGTGTGTTTTAATGTCACTCTGCCTCACTGCACCCATAGCTGGATGCTGCCCCAGTTCTGTCCTAGGAAAGACGGGAAGGACTCTAGAGGGTGGGCAGATATCTTCAGCTGCTTCTCCCTACAGTCCTCTAGGTCTTGTCTCCATGTGCCGCCAGCCAGGATGCCATTCTAAATTAAGCCTGCAAACCATTCCCTAGTTGGTCCTGTGTCTGCCTCGAGGAATGGAGCAGTGCCCTGAGCAACACCGCCCAGGCTCCGGCTGCTGCAGGGTTTTATGGTCCACAGACATCCTAACATTTACTTCTGAGCCAGTACCTGGCTCTCACTTCAAACAGTTAAGTTGTCATGTGGGGATTTTTGAGATGGATTGTGAAACTCTTCTTTGAGCCGCCTCCTGCCAAACAAATCACACAACCTCTTGGCAAGCAGTTTGCATCTAATGGCCCTGAGCTGATCTGTGCCCACGTTGTCCGACCACTTCAAAGCATTAGATGGCACTGTTTCACAGCTGGGCCTGTTCATGGTCATCTGGGGTCCATTTACGTGCAGCATCTGCAGGAGTACACTCGTCACTCCAAGAAGCAGCCCCTAGAGTTGGCTCAGATTGATTTTTGTGTGTGGTATTTCCCCCTCAATCCCCTCCAGGCAAAGCAGGCTCTCTCCTGGCTGCCAGCTGTGACTGAGGAATCCCGTACCCTTGCATTTACACACTGCCATTTTGGCACCCAGTGGCAGCTGCTCTTTACAGCCTGGTCCCCCATTTGGCAGAAACAGTGCCCTAGGGAGCTAGAATCTCTTCCAGGAGGTTAAACACCCCCCCCCCCCCGGAGCAGTTATAAAAGGCATCATTTCAGGGTTTGAGCTGGTTTCTGGAGGGGATTTTTGCCTGTGGGCAGATGCCCAAGTTAATAATTTCCCAAGCAGACGAGACCAAGGCTATAGTTGGTTGCGTATCAGAGGGGTGTGGAAGGCTAGGTAGTCCCAGACCCCAAACCAGATACAATTCTCTTTGGCTATGTCTACACTGGCAAGTTAGTTCAAATTAAGGAGGCTTAATTCCAACTAACTAAAGCCATGGCTACACTAGGCTTTTGTTAGTTCGAATTAAGGGCTTCCTTAATTCGAACTAATAAGTTCGAATAGGGTATTTGAACTAAAGGGTTAATTCGAACTAACTAGTTCGAATTAACCAATGTGGCTATGTTAATTCGAACTAATTTCTTAGTTCGAACTAACCAGCCATTGAAATGAATGGGGATCGCTAATTTGAACCAACTAAAATTAGTTTGAATTAGTTAGTTCGAACTAACTAATTCGAACTCAATTTAGCAAGTGTAGACATAGCCTTTGTGTCCCCAAGTGGAGTTTTCCTCCTGCTGGAGGGCTGAGGGTGCTGCTTACCTACTCAGGCAGCTGAGTGGGGCTTTCCTGGGCAACAGTAAATGTGTGCAACCTGCAAGAGAGGACCCATGGCTCGGGGGGCAGGGAATAGCAGAAAGAAGCTGGCCCCGCTAGAGTGACTGGTCCAAATTGTGATGCCTCCATGGAAAGAGGGTCTCAGTTCCATACCTAGAGGAGAGGAGATGACATGGTGAAAAATGCTGCTGCAGTCAGCAGCCTTGAGGTCACCCTCAATGGAGAGGCCAAGAATGCCTCACCCCAGAGGTTACCTCTGTGGTACACCTGCAGGGCCCAGCCTTCTGCTGAGACAGTCACCCAGGGTGTTAACTGTCCTCTGAGGAATGGCCTGAGGAACCTCCCCCCGGCCCCCAACATACACACACTGACCCACAGAGCAGCTACTGAGTCACCATCCTCTGGTGACAGCTTTTGGTCATTTACCAGCCTGGACTGGATTAAAAGAAGAGACCTCAAAATGAAAGGCCCCCTCCACCCCATTCCCCATCCCTTGGGCCATGCAGAAACAGGAATATTTATTTTCAAAACTCATGATCTGAGCTGCGGAGAGCAAAATGGGTTAAAAACCTACCCCGAGCATGTTCTGATTGGGACCCTTCAGAGCTGCTCAGACCCTGGCATGCACATTAATTACGCCAGCCTTCATGAGCTTAATCTCCACAGCACATGCAATTGAGGAACAAGGAAGCCATGTTCTGCTTTCTGTTGTGTTTAATAATATGCAAGCTGAGAAGGCCCAGCGTCTCTCCAACCAGGCCCTAGCTGATGTCATATAGTAGATTAAAAGGCTGTCAAGGTTGTGTGTTTGTGCATTAACTTGGCATTACTGGAGTGGGCATTTATCAGTGCCTATGCTTTTTGTCTGAAGCGCAGCAAAGTTCAGAGCACACGTGCACCTTGTCCTCTCCTGAAGGAGCTTGCCTGGGCGCCTGGAACAAAGTCCTGCCCTCTGGCTCATGTCTGCTAACTCACCAGCCTGTGCTGGGTGCAGGGGGGCCTTCTCTTTTGCTTTACATTGCTATCGACTGTGGTCGTCCTGGGGCAGGGTGCTGGGCTGACCCCCTGGAGACTGGAGTCCACTGCTGAGCCAAATCTGAGGAACGGTGAGGTTAGCTTTCCCCACCCTTCCCTGGCGACACACCTTCTCTGCCAGGAATCAGTCACATGCCAGAGATGAGCATGAGGCTTGGTCTTCGTGGCCCATTCAGCCCATGGCCCCTGTTCTAACGGCAGCCAGCATGCTGACTGGGATGTCAGTTTGTCTGAGATGAGCCCTTTTCCCACCGAGTCATTTCTCATAGGGGTCACTGGATTGTAAGGACTGTTCATCACTCCCAGGCTGGCAGGGAGATGGGGCTGGTGGCTTACAAGTGAACCCCTCCCTCATGCCTGGCCAATCCCCTGAGGTCTATGGTCTTCTACACTAGACCTCACATAATCAATCAGGGCTGGTAGCTAGATCGCTGTGTATGTTGGCCATATGCCTCATTCCCAGTTGATGGCTGGCACAGGCAGCCTTCCTACCTGCTAGAATGGGGCTGTTATAAGCTCCCTGGTACCACAGCCACACATGGGGGAAAGTCATGTATTCAACAGGTGGTTGGGGGCTATCTGCTGTAACACACTGCTTTGGATGGTGGAAGCCAGCCCATATTCCACTTGTACAGGAGGATGATATGTCAAGAGCCATAACAGAGAGGTGGCAAGGCACAGGCCTGGAAGCTGGGACACTGCTCTCCGTTGATGGCTGCCTACAATACAGGGAAAATGAGAGATTGTCATGGATGCACAGACAGACCTCCATGATCAGCCATGTAACCTATGCCCCACTTCCTACTGGGTCCCTTCCTCAACCTGGGGGAAGAGGAGATAGTTCAACCAGCTCCATGCCTGGCCTTGAAGCCCAGAGCCAAAAGGGACCACCCAGGCCTTCACAGCCAGCTAGGGAGGCGAGGGGGACAGAGTTCTAGAGCAGGGAAAGAAGGCAGCCGGGGCTCATTTCTGTGGAGATAATGAAACTGAACCCTCCGCAAAGAAGAGTCATTCCACAGCATCGCAGTGAAGCAGGAAAAACACAAGCCCGCTCCTTAGAAGCGTGCTTTGCCCCAAATGTTTTTCTTACGGAGTTGTAATAAGACAAGAGTTGTAAAGATAGTAACCTCCTAAACATTACCTTATTAAGGCTTCTTAGAACCACAGGGCATGACCTCTCTGGGTCATGGAACAAGACTGGAGCATCCAGCGAACAAACAGAGGGTAACATTAGATTTTTCACTTCATTTAGGAAACCTGGTTTCTAATTATAGAGTTTGTTTAATGTGGAGTTTATTTGCGTTTCAGTTGGAGCCAGCCTGCTAGTGAAAGAGATGGCAGGAGGCTGTGTGATGATGGGAGTGGGTACAGGAGTGCAGAAGGAGCCAGAGGAGAGGGAGGGGAAGAAGAACTGCTGGTAAGCTGGAGCTTTCTATGTGGTGTATAGACTCAGAAAGCCCCAAGGGAGAGGAATGGAAAAGAAACTAGTTCACAAGCAGCCAGGGCTAAGGAAATAGGGGCTGGAGAACATAAAAATAAATTAGTATCTATCTATCTATCTATCTATCTATCTATCTATCTATCTATCTATCTATCTATCTATCTATCTATCTATCTATCTATCTATCTATCTATCATGATCCCCATCGCCATGGTATCTAAATGTCTTCTGAGGAGCCCAAAATAGCTTTCAGCAGGGTTACTGATGGACTGGGACCATTATTCTAGGACTGTGATCCCCAACCAGTACATTGTTGATCTACTTCTGAAGGGCAGTTGCCATTGAACCTATGAGCGTTGTGCCATCTGCTGGCGAAAGGTTGGAGACTACTTACAGCTCTTGGATGATGTTTCCCATCTGTTTCCATACTGGGACTCTGTTCCACACAGCCAGGACCTACTCGGGTCCCTTGTCATTTAGCAAAGTGAGCAAGAGAGGGATGTCCTGGCTCCCTGCCACTTATTCCCAACCCCCTTGGAGGTCACGACTTCAGGCCGAGAACCCAAGGTATAGGCTGATGATGGGGAGAGAGCTCTGACTAAAGTGGGAGCTCATTTGAAGCAGATGACCAGGGCTGGCTTTATCTGCTGCTAAAACCTTCTCTGCTTTGAGTAGGAAACAGTACAACTTTGACTGGAAAAAGGTTCTCAATGCACTTAAATGTCCATGGTGGGTGCCTGCTGCCTGATAGTGCTGGTAAGGAGCGCATGAAGCAGGGTGCCCAGCAGAAGAAAGGGGGTCTGCCAATCCCTTTCCAATGCCATTTCACATGGGCTCAGCTCTTTTCTCCAGGGGTGCAGGGAGAGGAGATGTGTATGTGTGGTGGGAGACGGGGCTTGGGGTGAGGGGACCAGGGGTTTGTAGGAGCTAATTGCTTCTGTGGTAGTGGCAGATCTGAGGCTTATTCTGCTGGAGAGACAGGACGCATGTGGATGAATAGCATCAGTTGTATGTCCCCAGTGGCTGACGGGAGGGAGAAGAATGTCTCTGTTAGCTCTGCCTGTCTGCAGCAATAGCCTCACAAGGTAGGCTTCCTGTTCCAGTGGGATTCAAAGCAAATGGCTCTGTGGCTGGTGATCTCTCCTCGAAGGCAGGAGGGGGAATTCACACTCCAGACTCCGTCATGTTCACTGCTGGGATGTGTCAGCGCCAGATCCACTGCCCGCCAGGTGTGCTATTCCATAAGCATCTTGGCAGCCCATCTCTAGTGACACGTGGCACTTTCTTCATGTTTAATCCCACCCGCCAGTTTCCCTCCTTCCACAGCTACAGCTCAGGTGCTCGTGTCCCGCTGTGGGCAGGAGCTAGTGTGGAGCGTAAGACAGTTGCTGCACTGACCTGTTGCTTTGTAAAGTGTCCCGCTGTGGGCAGGAGCTAGTGTGGAGCGTAAGACAGTTGCTGCACTGATCTGTTGCTTTGTAAAGTGCTGTGGACAGTGGAGTATGACATGTGCAATACAAACTTCAGAGTGCTGGAGGTGGTACCATTTAAGGGGCAACTTCCAAAAGTATTTTGGACACTGTGGGCCAAGTCCATTACAGGTGTCACTTCACTGACACCAGTTTGGCCCTCTGATGTTTCTTGACTTATTAGCTCCATTGCTTTCTACGGGAGAATGGGACCTCACATATCTGTGCCTCCCCCCATCCCTCTGCCACCAGCAGAGATAGTGGCTGTGCCCTTTACCCTTACTGGGTAGAGGCCTGTGTTTACTGAGATGAAGGTCCAGAGTTGCACATCATGCTGTCTCTTCAGTGTGTAGTTTAGCAAGCTCAGGTAGCGTATATACTGTAGTGAAATGCTCCATTCTCCCTCCCTCTCTCTTTTTTCATAATCTTTTTTTCATTGATTTTTTTCCCATGTCTCATCTCAGTCCAGTGGTGAATATTTCTAGATTGGGTTGCACAAAATGAGCTTGATTGGTTTTCAGTTATACATAATAATAATAATAATAATAATAATTTTTAAAAATCACATTTTTCCTGTGCATTCTGATCAATGTTTTGCGTACAGAAGATTTAATGATGGCTGAAGGGAGAACTATCAAATTTGGCTTGCTTTATACATCTCACAGATCAACTTTCCAATAACTAAGTACACCATAGCTTTTTATATTTGCATGCCCAGTTGCTTGATTTGCGCATGCAGTTGTGATAACGAGACATATTGTTAGAATGCTGTTGCATGCCTAAATTGCTCGAAAATCTGACCCTAAATATATGTCATGTATTGTACACATGTGATTGGCTGGAAGCCATAATCTCTGTTTGTGTGTTGAAGGTATATATGAGTTTGGTTGGTGGCCATGGTCTCAGTGTGTGTGGGGAGGGTACATATGA
>ML685833.1:6191897-6308404 GCA_007922175.1 Pelusios castaneus
TTGGTTGGTGGCCATGGTCTCAGTGTGTGTGGGGAGGGTACATATGAGGTTGGTTGGTGGCCATGGTCTCAGTGTGTGTGGGAAGGGTACATATGAGGTTGGTTGGCTGCCATGGTCCCTGTATTTGTGCGGTGATGGTACATATGAGGTTGGTTGGCCGCCATGGTCCCTGTATTTGTGTGGTGATGGACTGTGAAGGGGAAAGTCCTGTAAGGATTACCATGGATTTACCATTGAAAATCCTGGCTCTAGTTTGAGAAGGAGGAAACCCTTTGACAATCAAAAGGGAGTGACTCCCCATTGCACTGAAACTGTACAATGTGTAAGGTGGATAGAGTGAATCACACCCTGTAACCGATGTCAGGACAGGCATCTCCTTGCTGAAATATCTCAGGAGATGAATGTGGCACTAACATTGATTACAGGAGTGGTCCTTAGGGCTGTGATTCCAGGGTGAGGTGGCACATCAGGTCTGGTACCCCAAGATGGAATCAAAACACTGGCACCGCACCAATAGGAAACAATGTATTTCACTATAGGATGGGAGGAGGATCCAGCCTTGTTTCCAAGGTTTGCAACTCCCTCTGCCCCTTGCATTGTCCAGGACTCTTGGGTCCTTAGGGAGCTGCTGAAGGTGTGAATAAGCCCCTCCATTGTTCTCTTCATATGTTCTCTTTCCCCAGGGTTGGTAGACACTTGTTTACAGCTGGGCGCCTCCCTTAGAGGAGCGTATTCCATTAAGAAAAAGCTCAAACTGCCAAGGAAAATGCAACACCGGCCATGACACATTCCTCATGCCTCAGACTGTGTTCAGAGAAATAGTTTGGTGACTTTGCCGGAGCAGTAACACATGGTGACAGCAAAGTGGGAGACGGCAGTGAGGGGGAACAGAGAGGCTCTCCAAGCTGGACTAGGACCCTGGATGGATCCATGGTGATTAAGACCATTGGTGAGCCCCTCGTGTGTGCCGTGCACAAACATTCCCAGGCACGTCAGTGTCTTTCTCTGCACTCTAGAACCTGGGGAGCATCTGTAACTGCCCACACACTGGGCTCATCCTGAGAGGGTGCTGGGAGCTGGGGTTGCTTGGAGCCCTGAAAATCAGATCTTTACTTTGAATAGCTACTGACCACATCTGGAAAACATGGGGCAGAAGTAGCCGTGTCTGCCACTAGATAACTTCTGCTCCCAATTTGTTCATATTGTCTCGTGCAAAAGACATCATATAAAAGTGAGATCTTAGTACCCTTAGGGAAGGCAGCATGGTCTAGGGGTTAGAGTGAGAGTCAAGTGACTTGGGCTCTGTTCCCTGAGAAAGGCACAGAAGACTGTTCCTGGGGGCTGTTCAGATATGACTGAAAGGAAGGCCTCCAGGACCAAAAGAGAACCCCATCCGCACCCTGCACTTTCAAGACAGCCACCCTGTCTCCCCGGCTCTGGGGAGTTGTTCACCTTGGACATCCAGGATTGCAAGCCCAGAGCCAGGCCTCATGGGTCTGACTTGTAACCAGGGGACCCTTATGAGGAAGACTTCATCTAGTGACTGCGGGTGGTGCAATCAGCACTGATCATGCTTCCAGCCCCTTGCTGCTGGCATTGAACGCTGCGGAGAGACAACGGGGGGGGACGGACGCCTCTCAGCAGTGAGTCGCTACTGCTCCTGAGAAGAACAGCACAGCTCGTGCACGGAGGACAGGCTGGGCTCCCGCACTCACGTGCTCTGAGGCGCATATGCCTAAATGACCTTTCAGCATGGCCGGGTGCAGCTTTTCAAAGTAATGGGAATCACAAGACACCCTAAGCCGGGCCAGGGAGCATCTCTTCTCCCCTGCAGGGCTGCCGGCCCCAAAGGAATGCGCAGGGGCTGTGTTCGAGACCCAACTAGGGAGCCTTTCCCCTTCCTTCTCCCCCGTGAACTCCTCTCCCTCCTGGAGCAGCCGGGGATCCAGGTGCTGGTGCGGCAAGCGCTCTTCCTTCCGCACACGGTTCTCCGGGCTCGGCTGCTCTCCCGTATGGGGCAGGAGGCTGGAGAGGAAGTTAGTTCTTACAAACAACTTTCCCTGAGTGAGTTCACTGACGTTCCCAGGCATGTAGCTGGCAACAGCCACAGGCCTCTCTCCCTCTCCTCCCCCTCTTTCCCCACCTCCCCTCCTTCCCTCTCTCTCTGACTTAATGACTTCCACATGGGCCTCTGGCATCCTGAGCCAAGCCTCCCAGCATTGTCTGAAATCTCCAAATTTAGAAGAAATATGAAAATTGTCAAACGCTCCTTCCTTAGGGGGTAAAACCAACACTCGGCTGAACTGTCGCAGGTCAAGGCGGCAGGCCCACGTGACCCGGCTGCAGCCAATGGCTCCCCTCGACGCCCCTGACAGATGTGGCCGTCTGCAGCTGGCCTCCTTTTTCAGCTCATATAAGGTAAAAGAAAAAGGTTTTCCAGACTCTGAGCAGCGTGGAAGGAGTTTTCGCCGAAGACCCCCATTGCCAGCTGCTTAAAAAACCCAGGCTGGCCGCACGAGGGTCCCAGTAGCAGGTTATATTTTGAAGCACGGAGGTGGGACACCCCCTTCTCTCTCCTCTCACCCCAGGGCCTTGTGCAGAGCAGATATGGGAGAACCCTTCGAATCACCGTGCAACACAGGTACGTACATGCAGAGAAGCAGGGCTGAGTGTGTGGGAGATTCGTTCTGGCAGAGCTGCGTTTCTTTGTGTGCGTACTATCATATTTATGTAGCCGTGGGCAGAGATCTAGGGATGGGAGATCCATCACCGTAATGGGCCCCCAGGCTCAAATTCTCTGCTGTTGGGAATACCGATCTGTACCAGACACCGGCTTCCCTTTATAAATATACCTCATCACCCAGCTTTGCTGCTCCTGCTTTAATCTGTGATGAGTTTCAGCCTCTGTTTGCACAATAAGTTTCTCCCAGGCTGGACAGAAAGGAGAGCACAATGCAGATGAACAGGAGAAAGGGAATGGCAGGGGGAAAAACATTATTCTAGTAAATAATGGGGGCTCTGCCCATGTATCTCCCTGTTCATGTCACATCCAAAGCTCAATCAAGGCTGGGAGCGGTGTGAATTGTGCATAGTCTCCAGCTTCCAGGTGTGTCTGTTTCAATGGAACACAGTATCACGGGGTTCCTGGCTGAATGGGGCAGGACAGCCCCTCCCAGTCGCCCCGTGTACAAAGGTAGGGGTCTTCTGCCCACTCTCATCTATTCTGCACTGGGGGAGTCAGTAGAGTCAACAGGCTGCTCTGTGGAGGGCTGCATGGAGCTGGAGGTCTGGGATAAGAGTTCAAGGGGATGATCCTGGGCTGATGGTTACAACAGGGAGATTCTCTGAGTCGAGAAAATTGCTTGACTTGTGTCTCTGAGTATCTTCATCTCTGGCATGTGGGGGTGGAGGGGGCGCGGTTTCCAGGCAGTGCCCAGGCAGCAGTTCCAGCTGAGTGGCCAGCCGAGCTCAGCAGGGAATGGGATGCTCACCGCACCCATCCTGAGTTGCTGGCCCTTGCCCTGGGAGGAAACTGTCAGTGCCCAGTGCCAATTGCTCGCCCCAAGGCACAGAAAGTCACTCTGAGCTGCTTTTTGCTCCACGTATATTTCAGGGTGGAAAAATAAGAATTAATACCCCAGCCGAGACTGGCTCCCCACTGGAAGAGGCCAATAGAGGCTGCACTGGGCTACAGCTGAACTGGCCAGAGATGTTGCTGCGATTTCCCACTGAGACATGCAGCAGGCAAAGCAAGTTCTCTGGAGGGCAGAGGATGGGCTGTTTGGGGGGGCCCTTGCGCATCAGTGTGTGACGGGATCCCGGCTCACAGGCTGGCAGAACCCCCAAGCCAGCCTGACCCGCGGCTGCTGGCTCAGCTCGCCTTTCCCCCAGCCAGCAGCGCTGGCTTCCTCCCAAGTAATCAGGAGTTTCCAGAGCTCCCTGCTTGGTGGCCTTGACAAACGGCTGCTGCCCTCTCTAGCTGCTGCACAGGGTGGTTTGAGTGCATGGGAGCAGAGGGGACCCATGTGTGGCAGAGCCATTTAGCACAACCTGATTGTGATTCGGCTACCGGGAGCTCCTGGAGAAGTGAGCTCCTCCTTTGCTGCCTGAAAGCAAACCATTGTAGGCAGTGTGGGCTGGCCAGGAAACCCAACTGCCCAAGCAACACAGCTACTGTGTAAATTCAGAGTAATCCCACTGGCTGTTCATTGATACTGGTGTGAGTGAGATCTGTCTTGCCAGCCTCTGCGCCCGTCTTTACAAGTTGGGGTGGGGGGGAGCTCACTAAATGGCCGGGAGGGTAAAGGGGCCATTTCAGGAGGCTGTCTGGGCTTGCTAGGCTGGTGCCGTCTCCTTGAGTCCAAAATGGCGCTTTGTTTTGATGTCTCATCAAAGATCCAGCAAGCACTTCTGCATGGGCTGCCCAGAAAGGCTACTGCCCTCCTGCAGCAGCTTGTCTGTCAGGGATGGCACACCTGTATTAAATCTGTGCTTTACCATCACCTTTCCCCTCCTCCCAGAACACAAGGAACGAATTGTCTCCCAGGCAAGCCCATACCTTCCCCAGGCCCTGGAGTAACACCAGGGCAGCTCAGACCACAGCTGGCCCTCTGGTCACAGCAGGATTCTTTCCTAAGGGGCTTTGTTGCATCCAAGGGATTCCTCATTCCCAGAGATATCTAGTCACTTACTCCTGCTGCCTTCTGCATGGCTTAGGGGACAGAGTGATGGACACGGGCAGATCAGGGCTGTTGATGGCAGTAGAGCCTCCCTGCCTCCCGATCCTCACCCCCAGGTCTGGGCACAAAGTGAAAACACTGGTACATGTTGAGGATTGCAATATTTCAGGCCAAAAATTGGTCCATGCGATCAAATCAATAACAGGAGGGAAGATCTACCAAGCTTCCCCCTGTGCACTTAAGGGCTTCCCATTGCAGCTGGCCATTCCTTGGGAAATTCTGATATTTTGGGGTGGGGTGGTTTGTTCCAAACTGGAACACGAAACTGACACTTTGAAACCTGCCATAAAATGAAGATTCTGAAGAATTTCAATTCAGGACTATCGAATCGTTTCACTTCAGTGATGTTGAATTGTTTTGATGCAATGCGGTCATGTCATTTCAGTTAAGGAAAATGTTCTCTTTTGATTTTATCCTCATTTTAATTCATTTTATTTCAACTTTTATATGATATGAATCTGTAGAATTTAATAGTATGTTTATAGGTTACAGTCAATATTTTAATATAATATAGAAACTTAAACAGAATGAATTGAAGTGATAAAGTCAAAAGGAAGTTTTTAGCTCACCAAAGCAAAAAGAGAAAGTTGAAATGTTTTGCTTAGGCTGAAAAACATCATCAAAACTGACACTTTCCCGTGAAACATTTCAACTTCGATTGAACCACTTTTTTCCTATGGAAAATCAGACTTGTCCAAAAAATTTGGAACCTCCTCTACTTCCCAGTAGCAATTCTCATAACACCTCCACCCACAACAGTTTCATAATCCCCAGTATACAGACAGGGAAATTGAGGCATGGAGTGGGATTGGGAATTGTACAGTGTGTTAATGTCTCGGGCAGGCTTGGACACAGAAGGTCCTGGCTTTCTGTCCTGGGACTGATGGTGATGAGAAAACATCACTTTGCACTTTACTTTCACCTCTTCCATCAGTGGACCCAGGGCAGGGGGGAAGTTGGCAGGAAGTGTTCAGCTTGAGGCTGTAGACATGCTTGACGTACAATGGATTACAGTCAAAGACCCAGGTAAAAAAGATTGCTTAGAAATAGCTCTTGTGGGGGACCTACATGGACCTGCCCCTTTCAAAGGGCCACTGATCCCATCTCTGCACGTTGCAGCATAAGCTGGATTTTCCTGGAAAAGAGGCTACAAAGGAATTCAATTCCTTTGCCACTCCGCCAGCGGCAGCTGGCCAGGTTTCTAGCGAGCATATGACCAGATGTCAGTTTCACAGTCCCTAACCCACAGTTCCCCATCCTAGTAGCATTTAGGGGCCTGATTCTGCTCTCACGGAGACCGGCTGTGCTGAGTAGAGCTATTTGTGACTGACCCCCTTGTAGGAGTTAGAGAGGAGACTCTAATGCCTTTGTCATTTTGTGCTGCTTGGAAGAGCTTGTTTCCAGCACACACTCATGCACCACGCACCTCTGCCAAAGATTTCCCCAGCAGTTATCAGCAAGCATTCAGGGGAACGCTGTCTAGACAGGCTGCAGTGCTGCGGCGCTCCTGGATGGAGTGGCATTTCCCTCTTTGCTTGTCAGGAATTGGCTGGAGAGGATCAAGCTTTTTATTCTTTAACGACAGCTTGCAAAATAGGTTCTGGGCTTCTAGGCTGAGAAGCTGGGAAACCTGTCCTCTGCTTCCCGCGAGGCCCAGAAAAAATCTGCCATTTCCATTCCCCCCTCTTCCTTTCCTGCTCAGTAGGGCCAGATATTGAAAGCGGATGTGTGTGTGTGCACGCGTGTGCATGTGTGCGTGCACATGCTATATTGTCTATTGTGTGATTCGTGCCAATCACAACAATTATTGGTGTGTGGTGTTGTAGTGTGAGTGATTCAGGATAAGCGTTGGCATGTGTGTGTTTGTGGATGAGTGTAAAACTGTATGTACCAGAGTACGTTGTATAAAGCAGGCGTATCGTTAGCATGCTTATGTTAGTGTAATGTGCAATGTGTCTATAAAGCAAGTGTGGCTGTGTGAACATTTGAGTTTGTGCTACACCGTGTGGGGGCACGTGTTGGTCAGTGGTGTTGCCGGCGCTGAGCAGACGGGGCATGTGCCCTGACTCCCAGCGTTAGTGTCCCAAGTCCGGTGGGGACCCGGGGCCAATTCGGCCCCGAACGCAGCTGGGCACCCAGGCCAGCAGCCCAATCCCGTCCTGTGGGCCCAGGACCCATCCACCCACCTGCTGGTGGCAGCCTGATCTGGCCCCGATTTGGCCCAGGAGTGGGGCCTGGGCCACAGACCCAGGCACCAAACCTATTTTCAGGGCTGTGACTGACACCGCTGGTGTTGGTGAGAGAGAGTGAGTGTCTCTGTGTGTTACAGGGTGACTGTATAGTCATGCATGTATGTGTTAGTGTATGATTGTGTGAACATTTGTGTTTGTGCTAGATTATGCGTATTGGGGCATGTGTTGGTTAGAGTGTGGTTGGGTGTGTCAGTGTATTTGTGTGTGTGTGTGTGTGTGTGTGCTGGCAGTACCACACATTATGGTCTGTTAGAGGCACATGCCCTGAGCTAACACAGCCCAGGGGTTTGACCTGTGTATGTGAGAGAGCGGGAGCCACCTTTGCTAGTGATTTGGAGTCACATAGAAAAGGATGAGGCAAGAGGCAGGAATTTGCAGTCTCTAGTGCCACCAGGACTGAACTCCAACCAGTGCACCACGGGAATTGGTCCAAGAGCCATCCATTGCCCCAGGGTGAGGGGAAGGGGCATGTACACAGTGTGTACATAAGCCATCAAGGCTCATGTCAGCACCACCTTTATGCATGGTGGAGGTGGAGCAACAGGAAACTGGCTCCACAGCTGGAACCAGCTGTAGCTGATGGAAAAAGCATAGGGAGGGCCAGGGACAAGGCTTTGGAAAAAACCATAAAAGACCACGGCTGTGACTGACTTATTCCGCAAGAGGAAGAGCAAGGCATCTCTGTAAGGCCTGAGAGCAGCTGCTGCCAGAAACCACGGATAGGATTGCGGAGTGGGGAGGGGGTGGTGTCTGCAGACTGCAGGGACACATGTGCTTATGTGCATGCTGTGCAGGTGAATGTACAGTGCTGATGCCCTCAACTCACATGTGTGTATCTGTAGGCACATGTAGATCTGTGATTGTGTGCACATGCACGCACTGCATGCAGCTGTGTGGGGGGGTGCACAGACATGTAGCTGTTTGTGCACATGCGCGTGCATGGGTGTGTGTTGGTGTTTGGGTGCAGACACAGTGTGCAGCTAAAAATGTTTGTGTGGGAGCCTTTAAATAAGCTCAGTTCAGTTTGAAGATGCTGAATTTAACCAATGCATGAAATTAAGGAGTATACATTAATGCCTGCTGATTGGTCCTTATGTTCAGCACAAAAACACTGTAATGAGGTGGTGTCTGCTGCCCTGATTTCTCCATGCTGTCTCTAGTCCCCTGCGGTCCCAGAGAGACTCACCAACCCATATACTGTGCAAATCCCATGCTCCTTTATGCTGTGCAAGTTCCCACATCCCAGTTTCTGCCCCAGACAACCTAAGGGCTCAGAATTTTGCCCTACTGACCACATCTCCTCTCCCTGGCTTCTGATTCAGCTCTTTATACCTTCCTGGGTCAGGTTCCCCAGCTGTTTCCCATAAATTCCCTGATTAGGCCAGGGCTCTGACCCAGTCTAATCACACCACAGCTGCTGCCTGCCTGGTCTAAATCCCTTAGGCCCCTGCTAACAGAGGTAGGTGAGGGGTTTATCTTCTCCTGCCCTGGTACAAACACAGCCACTAACCCAAACCACAGAGTACCTGAAGATCCACAGCAAATGGTTAGTGGCGTATGTCTTGTGCATTGCGCAGCTTCTGTTTCCCCTTTACAGTCAGGCACTCCATTTCTCCCTTGCTATAATACTCCATCAGGTGGGGAGCAGGAAAACCCTGACAGCTCATAAAAGGGAGTTTATTCCAACATGGCAGTTCCGGCTGTCTGAAGGAAACGGCCCTTTTTAAAACATGGCCATTTTCAGACAATGCCAGTGGCTGGTGTCCCCTATCGAGAACAGCTATTCGGGTTCGCTGTGCATTGCAAGGGCTCGTGTTTTAGAGCTGGTCAAAAGTTTAGGCCCCAACCCCCTCAACACACAATGCTTCCCCGGTGCCCTGTAGGACCACCCACACAATCAAATTAAGTGTGTGCATAAGGTGGTTTGTGGGATTAGGGTCAAGGAGGCTTATTGCAGCTGAAAGCTGTGAGTAAGGATCTTCTTGGCCGACTATGCTAGATCCTAAAGGTATGTCTGTCTACACGTCAAGCTGGGGGTGAGTTCCTGCTCCTGCAAACATCCCAAGCCAGTTCTGCTTGAGCTTGGGAGTTGAAAACAGAAGAGCAGCCATAGCAGTGTGAGTTGCCATGGCTGGACTTCTATTTTTAGTGGGCTGGCTTGAGTGGAGCTAGGGCGGGTACATCTCCTTGAGCTGGAATTTACCCCTCCAGTTCGTAGTGTAGACTGGTCTGGTGCTCAGGTACTTGGGTGAGTAGGTCTCCCTTTATATGTGCTCAGTGGAACTGGCAGGAACGAGGGCCACAATCAGCTCCCCAAATTAGCCCCTGAAGCTGCAGAGATGTCTTTCTATCTAACCGAAGGGTAATCCTGCCGCTCACTAGTAGTGAGTTGCCAGTTCTCAGCCTTTGTGACACAGATTCCATGAGCAGTTTTCCTCATTCCCAGTTCCTGGATTTTTTCACTGTGCATTTTCTGGGGTAGCTACACACTGCTGGGTTAAACCCGTACATCTGGCTCCGCCTCTTAGCTTCTCCTCATGCCCTTGCTCATGAATTCAACTTCCTGGCTTTCATACTCTAATTTCTTTCCATTTCTTAGACCTTTCTGGGGCTCTTTCTTTTCCAAACTCCTCTGAGCCAAGCACAGTTGGCCACCCCCAGGTGCCAAAACACCTTCTCCCACATGCACGCGCGCACGCGCATGCACACACACACTACAGACTTAAGTCTTGTGTGGGAAGGTTTAGCAAATGGCCTCGTGTAGGGAGGCGGATTCAGCGCCTTGTACTCCGTGATCTGCTAAAAACAGGCTCCTTTTTACTCCTTGCACAGGCTCAGATTAATTCCAGCGAGCTCGCTTAACCCTCAGCTTTTATAGAGAATCCTAACCTGGCTGAAAATGCTTCACCCGCTGGAGTTGCAAGTAGCTCTCAAGATTAAGGGAGTGAGGGAGGCCCTTTGTCTCTGTTTGCTGGATGTTTACAGTATGCATTTGTCAGGCCTTTGTCACTGGCAGTTGTAGAGCCGGTTGGAGTCCACTCTTGCAATGAATGCAGCATCTGCACATAGCCCCATCCACTACAGTGTAACTCTTGTAATGCTATGGTACAAGTGGGATGTGTCAGTTCCTCCCTTGCTGAGAAGACCCTTTGCTAGAGATCTAGCCATAGGAGAACAGAAGAAAGCCTTCTTACAAAAAGAAAGATTTTTAAAAATAAAATCCAGGCCAGGCTATTTAAAGGAGGCTGTCAGGAAAAGTCATGCGTTTGTTAAAAAGACTTGGATTTGACTGCGTCCCTACGTGTGCCCCGTGTTCTGTGTGGAGCAACTGCACAGAGGACTTCGGAAGGGAAGCCCTCTCAGATTGGAAGAAGGGAGTTCACCAGCCCAGGCCTTGAAGTTGGGAGAAGGAATAAAGCAGGAGAAAAATCAGATAGTGGTGATGGGCGACTCAGGAGGTGCCTTGTTTGGGGAGGGGTGGGGGGGAATAATATCAAGGCCTGAATCTGAGCTGTCATGTCCAAGAGCTACCTGTGCACTGGATCGAGCGGGTTTTATTAAAGAGCTGCTCCTGCCCCAGTAATGTGCTGGCTGAGAGGAGCCGACTCTGGTTCAGACCACATTTCTCCTAACAAATTACCCTGCCAAATAAATCAACGAGCTTTCCTAGGATCCCCAGCATGCTGCTGGAGAGCTCATACACGCTACGGTTCAGCACGGGGAAATGGTGGATTCTAGGGCCATATTTTTGTTTACGAGGGAAGGGAATGGGCAGGCTATTCTTTATTCCCTGGGAATGGATTTGCTCTCAAGTGTAGGCTCCCCTTTTGGAAGCTGATGGTCTTGGGTTCAAATCCAGCTGTTGGTGGGATTCAAACCTGTGATGTTCAGGGCCCAAGGGGCTGATACCTGCCTGTCTGAGCCTATGACTCATTGTATGGCCACCCTTGATGGGGGATTGGGTTAGAGCCTACCTCATCTAAAAAAAGTAAGAGCTTTTCTTTATTTGTATAGTTCTTGTGTCATCGTTGCCCCACCCAGCTCTGCTTAGCAGCATCCTTTGTGTAAGAGGCAATGCTGGGAAAAGCACCAAGCAGAAAAGCTCAGAGGCTGCCCATTAAGGGAAGTGGTTTGCTAATAGGACCAAATAGTTTCCAGGACATCCTCCCCTCCTCTCCCCCCCTAGTTTGGGTACAGGCAAGAAAATGGAATGGCTGATACAGGATGGGATTAATAAAGAATTAAAGGAGGAAATCTAATTAATGCCAATCAATATGGGTGTATGGAAAAATGGATCGTGTCAAACTAACATGGTATCTTTTTTGGGTGAGATTACCAGGTGACACTAGTGCAGATGTAATACACTGAGACATCTAGAAGGTGTTTGATGCCATACCGCCGGCCGTTTTGATTAAACTGTGTACAATTAACATGGCACAAGTTCAATGGATTAAAAGTTGACTAACAGATAGGTCTCAAAATGTAACTGCAAACAGGAAATCATCATTGAGTGGGAGAGTTCCCGTTGGGGTCATGCAGGGCTTTGCTTTTGGCCCGGGGCTATTTAATATTTATATCAGTGACCGGGACAAAAACATAAAATCACCTCTGATAAAGTTTGCAGATGAGACAAAAGTTGAAGGAGTGGTAAATAATAAAGAAAAGTCACCCATGCAGAGCACTTGATACACGTGGTGCAAGCACACAAGCTTCATTTTAATGCAGGTAAATGTAAACATCTAGGAACAAAAATGTGGGCCATAATTACAGGCTGGAGGATTTGACCCTGGGAAATGGCGGCTCTGAAAAGGAGTTGGGATCAGGCTGGAGAGCAGCTGAACATGAGCTCTCAGGGCAAAGCTGTGGCCAGAAGGGCGAATAATATCCTTGGATGTACGAAGGATCTTGAGGAGGGGAAGAGAGATATTTCACCTCTGCATTTGGCAATGGTGTGACCACTGCTGGAGTTCTGCGCTCAGTTCTGGTGGCTAAAACTCAAGGTGGGCGTTGATCAGTTGGAAAGGGTTCAGAGAAGACCCCCAAGAACGATTACTGGGTTAGAAAACCTGCCTTGTAGTGTTAGACTCAGAGGAGCTCAATCTATTTAGCATAACAAAGATTAAGAGGTTAAGTCCCTGCATGGGGACCAAATATTTGATAATTGGTGCTTCAACTGAGAAGAAAAAGATATTACATGATCCGATGGCTGGAAGTTGAAAGTAGACAAACTCAGCCTGGACATAGGGGACAATTTTTTAACACTGAGGGTAATTAACCATTGGAACAATGCACCAAAGGTCATGGTGGATTGTCCATCACTGGCAGTTTTTAAATCAAGATTGGGTCTTTGGCCAAGAGCTCTTCTCTAGGAATTATTTTGGGATGTTCTCTGGCCTGTGATATACAGCAGGTCAGGCTAGATGATCACAATGGTCCCTTCCAGCTTGGAAATCTATGACTAGCTCCCACGTCAGTGAGCGTTCAGCCTGCCTCTGGACTGGGACCTGGACTATCAAAGTCCTGATGGGTCCGTGGGAGTCATCTCCTGTCCATAGGACCAGCTCCTCCTGCCTGGTTCATTCAGTGACATCCCAGCTTGGGGGCTTGATGGCCTGTGACATCACCAAGCCTGAGGTGTGTTGCAACTTCATGGCATGGGTCTGGGGAAGAGCAAGGGGCGGCTAGGAAGTGGCTGTAGGAAGGGGAACATTAGACGCACCTCTTTCCAGAGAAGCCCAAGAGAAGGAGCTAAAATCTTAGCCAGGTTTCTTTTGCTATAGAGCATGGAGTGTTGGTTTTAATTCTGAGGCGTCTTGCCGGCTCCCTCTGCAGCCTGTCCCCTTTCCTACCAGCTGGAGGAGCTGGTGGCTTTACACTGCATGATGTCTGACAGCCATGGATTTTATCAGGGCTTCTTTTTCTTTTCAAATGGGACTCCAGCGACTTTGCCCATTCACCTCTCCTCTCCTTATCCCCTCCCAACCGTTCCCATCATGGATCTAGCGACTAAAAAAGAAAACTGGCTCATTGACGTGACTGTGTCTCCCCTGGGAATTCACCCTGCAAATTGCTTCCTCTTTGCTAGGAATGTGATGTGCAAACAGAGCAGGAGTTACACTCAGAGCCCCTAGCTCACACGCCCCAGGAGCCCTTGGGGAAGTGGAAAACAAGGGGGTCATCTCAAAACTTTTGACACAGACACAAGGCGGCAGTTTTTCTTCCCAGATACAATTCTGCTCCCCCATCCCTCCCTCCCCGGTGCCTGCTCCTGGGAAGGGTAAAGGACTTGGCTGAGTATGCACAGAAGGAGATGCTGTGGCGTGGAAATGGTTTGGAAGCATGGGAGAGGGAAGGCAGGCCTGAGAGAAGGAAGCAGGGTGGGGAATGGTGTGATGGTGTAAGCAGGGTGGGGCAGGAAGTAAGGAGAAGACAGGGAAAAGGAGAAGGGCTGGGATAGAGGCTGGGAAGAAGGCGGTGGTGTGGTGTCTGTTGTCCCATCACATCTCATTCAGGGCTGCACTGTTCAGTGCATCACCTTGCGCTGGATGGGGACCTGAGAACCATTTGCTGCCATCCCTGCCCTTTCTCCGGAGGTCCCAGATGCTGAACAGGGACAAAGGATGCCTTGGCTTAGCCCTGTTCAGGGCAGATGGCAAATGGGCCTCACCCTCTCCTGTCCTGTTCCTGACTCTGGCCTTAATTAAAGATCCCTCAGGCTGAGCGGGCTGGGCAGCGCAATCCAGTGCTGGGTTCTGACAGAACCAGGGGGCTAGGCAGGGCTGGGGATCATGGCCGAGGTTCTCTGTAGAAACTTGCAGCTGAGAAATCCTGTACTGAACCTGACTCCCCAGCCTGCACATGCTTCTATGCACCCTTCCCCTGGCCCCTGCGGCTATTATCTCTCTCCGCTGTGTGCACCATCTCCCCACAGTGCCTTTCCTCCACTCCCACCAGGGTGCTCCGGCCCCTCCTCCTGCATCATTGGCGAGGAGGGTAAGAAACGCCCTCAGTGGTGAGAGGGGTGCACATGGTGGGTCGGAACAGCACCTGTGGTTGGGGGGAGGGCACAGCCAGTTTGGGGTCTTCCTATGTGTGGGACTTGCCTAGAACCTTGATCGCTGTCAGAACTTTTTGCTAACTTTCAAAATTAGCACTTTAAGGGGAAGGAATCCCATGGCACGGACTCTGACTAACCCCTGGACAGCCCGGCCTTCACACCGCATGCTCAACTTGCTCCAGCTGCAGTGGGGTGAGGGGAGCTTGTCTCCATGACACGCCAGCACGTTCTCGCCATTTCAGGGAGACACCAGGGCCAGCTGGAAGGTGCATCTACTACAGTCTCAGACTGAGGCCCCATAGGACTGAGCACAGAGAACATCCCCCTCAACCACCCCCACCCCCACACAAACCCTACCAAGAGCTGAAAAAGAGGAATCCCCCTCCAGCGCCTTTGCAACACACTCTGACCGCAATGCTCTCCCAATTACCTGGTACAAAATGGCAGCAGATTTGTGTGGCAGGAGAGAAACTTCACTTCAGATGACCCTAACAAATGCTTGCACGCACACGCCCAGTGCCGAACACTTCACATGCAAGCACATCATTGGCAGTTAATATTTTTTCTCTTATGGTGACTTCCAAAGGCCCTTTGTGCTGGGTGTGACAGACATGGAGACAAAAGAATTCCTGCCCACAGGGCTGGCCATCTGTCCTGCACACGAGTACACACATGCATGCACACCCCAGACATGCATACGTGATATACACACAATCATTGCATGGTGCAGGTACATAGGCAGCCTCACGTCTGCACACATACGTGGTGCCTTTCTGCAAAGCAGTGGCCTACAGTTTGGAAGCTCTCGGGGGCCATTGCCATCAGTCTCAAAGGGAGCCTGGATCCAAAGCATGTCCACCAACCTAGGATGTCTGGCCCTGGTGCTGCTTGCTCAGACCAGTGGCAGGGGATGGGGACCAGAAGATGGAACAAGAGGCATTTCCTAGCCACTGCTTCCAGATGTCTTATCCTCCT
This sequence comes from Pelusios castaneus, assembly GCA_007922175.1. Classification (NCBI taxonomy): domain Eukaryota; kingdom Metazoa; phylum Chordata; order Testudines; family Pelomedusidae; genus Pelusios; species Pelusios castaneus. Next base: position 6,206,921 of record ML685833.1, read on the forward strand.
CATCCTCTCCTGTCTGCACTCATCCGTTCCTTTAAGCCATTAAAACCTGCTCTCTGTTCCTGGTGTTATAACTTATCCCAGCAAAACCCACCACAGAGCAAGAACAGCCACATGAAAGGCCCTGGACTGCATCCCTTGGGCCCCCTTGGCTTGCCCCCAGCTCAGGAGATCTTGCCTTTTTGACCATAAAAGGGCAGGCATTTCTCATCCCCTGGTGGGAGGATGGGAAAGGAAAGGCAGTGCTATTTATAGTGAGCGCCAGGGCCGGGGCCTGAACTCGGGGTTACTCAGCCTGTGATGCTGCAACCAGATTGGGATCTCTCTGCCGCTTGCCTTTTTCTCATAAACCCTTGATTTAAAACCAGACCTCATGGTGATGAGGCAGGATGGGGAAAATCACTTCTATGGCTCCCCCTTCCCAACACCCCACAGGGCCTCCAAGGGTTCCCATGAGGAGCGAGGGGGACTCCATGGAGCTGACAGTCTCTATAGGAAATAATATTGCAGTCTGTGAGCTGTGGGCTCTGGGCTAGAGACCTGAGTAGTGTTTATAAGGGGAGGCGCCATGTCTGGAAAAGAGAGAGGCATGTCTGCCTGATCTGAGATAAGTCCGGCTTTGAGACATGCCTGCAAGAGCTAGAATCGCATCAGGGAGGTCTTCCCCTCCAGCTGGCTTGCCTCTCCTCTGGCTGTCAGAGACCAACATGGGTCTGGAGGCTTCTCCCTGTGGTTAGAGCAACCGAAGTGCTCAGGAAAGAGGACAGGATCCGATTCTGAGCATTCCTGGCTCAGGCTGGGAATTCCCCAGGTTTAACTGCCTGTGTAGTTAACGGCCACTCACCAAACACCCCGTGTTTGTCTGGCACGTTGTCTGAGAAGTGCTGCACATCCGTGGGGCATTGGACAGTGGAGAGGTGAGATCAGATCCAGGCGTGACGCTGCAATATGAGCTAGTCTTCTATAGCCTGCAAACTCCCCCAATGATGCTGGGAAAAGACCCTGAGTAGGGATTCCACGGGGGCAATGGGATGGCTCAGGCAAGTTCATCCAGTCCTGTGTCAATGCTTCAGCCACAGACGGGAATATACAAGCACAATCCACCTAGCCATTAGCATTTCCCAGAGATGGCTACATGTTAGATGGGCAGCGAAGCCCTTGGTGTATCTCGGTTCAGGCCCATGAATGCATTAATGCTGGCAAAACACACAGAGCTCCCTGAAGGAAAGGAGCTAAAGAAAGCTATAATTCCCCTTTGCAAAGTTCCGCATGATGGCCCACGATTGGGATCCAGGAAGGACTGAGGTTTAATCGTAGCACTGTCCACCACAGACCAACTGCTGGATATAGCTGCCTGGGGAAAGGTTTTGTTCCTGTGAAAAACATCAGTAAGAAAAGTCTTCATTTGTACCAAAATTTTCTGAATTTCCTTAAAAAGAAGAAAAGAAGAAGAAATCAAACTTCTGGGGGCCTTTGGTTGCTGACAACTGAAAAATGTTAGGGTTTGAGGATGACAACAAATGTTATAGAGAACAGGGATTTCCTGTAGAAATGGCCTTTTTAAAAAAAAATTGAAAAACTGTTTTGAACAAAAAAATTCCAACCAGTTTGAGTCCTGGGGTTAGGACAAGTTCTCTGCCTCAGTTTCCCCATCTGTACCATAGAATTAGTGCTGCTTTCCCGCCTCCAGGGAAAGAGGGGTATGGCGGTGCTCAGTGTTCCCTAACCATTAGCCTGCATCTCGCCGAACCTGCTGCAACGCCATTAAAGCAGCTGAGCTCCAAAAGCGCGTTAGAATTGACCCCACTAGGAAGGATTCAGTTCATTCAAAGGGTTTATGCAAGTCAGAATCCAGAAGTCAGCGGTGAGCACAGGCAGAGGGGAACAACACAGTACTGTGCTCACAGCCTCAGACTGACAGGCGTCATTGCCCCTCACCCTGGGCAAGCATGCCTAGCTTTTGTCATAGTCCACAGGTGTATCATTAAAGGCAGCGTCCTCTGCTGCGATCACCCAGATTCTAGCTCGCCCCGGGAATCCAGCCAGCCTGCTGATCTGTCTGTAACAAGGCTCAGTTACTGGGAGGGCGCACACAATGCAACCAGACCCAGAGATCTGTTGGGCCTGGAGAGGTCCCTAACCTGGAACTAAGGCAGGATGAAACACATTCATTTCGTCAGGAAGATGAGAAAACAGTGAGCCAAATTCCTCCCCCGTGCCCTCCATCGACATGAGGGTGGGTTACCATGATGGATGGCTAGGCCAGCGTGCGCATCTCCCAGCTTGGACCTAGACTTAGCCCTGGGCTACGCTGACAACTTAGATCAGCATAGCTACGGCGCATAGGGAGGGAAAAAATAGCACCATTGCTGTGCCACCCAACCCCAGTATAGACGCAGCTAAGTCGATGAACGAATGCTTGTTCTGTCTCTCTCGCTACCACCGCTCCTGGGTGTGTGCTCCTGCCACACCGGCCCTGTAGGCTGCATCTACGAGCTATGGACCATAATAATGCTGCGTTAGTCCTATTAGCATAGCCACAGCCTCAGGCTTATCAGCCCGCCCGCTCCGCTAGAGGGCAGCTGGGTGGTCAAATGGCCCAGGAGGACACTGGTTAGAGTCTCTGTTGATTCCACAGTGACCTTTGGGAAGTGGCTCCACTTTTCTGTGCCTGAGTCAGACCAGGCAAGGAAATTCGGTCCTCCCCGCACCCCAGATAGGCAGGGCGGGGAAGAAGGGGGGGAGATATGCTCTGCTTCCCTGCAAAAAGAAATCAGGGAGGAAAATAAGTCCATGAGAGGAGGGCGAAGAGGGAGGCCCAGCATCTGTTTTCTCTGTGCCCTTCTGCAGGGACTAGGAAGGGCTACACATGAGACTCTTCCCTCTGCCAGGGGAGGGAGGGATAGTTTCAACCAGATGTTTCTCTTCCCAGCTCCGTAGGACTCACGGTCCTGAGTATTCCAAGAGTGCTTCATGGCGTGTCTTTGGCTTCCGTCACCTCCCTGGGGACAGCAGCTGAGACCTCAGAGCCCTGCATTTCGGACGCCGAGAACTCTCTGCTTTGGTGTTTCCCATCAAATCCTTTGGTGCAGGCCAATGGCTGGGGCTGAGTACGGGGTAGGGGGTGGCAGCTCCTTGGAGGCTCTTCCACTCACCGGGCTTCGTGTACTCTCTGCGGGAAGCGTTAATTGCCATCCAGAAGTGGCAGACGTGCCACCGTGGCACTGGTCTGGGAAAGGAGAACATGCACCGGGCATCTTGGTTTGGAAGTGCCCTGAGGAATGTACTGTTCTTTATGCACTTTACCGGTGTAAACCCGGGCAGACCCGGTGCTTCCTGCCCCAAATGCCAGTTCCCTCTGCTGCATGCCCCCTGGTTTGTTCATGTAGGTTGGGCTGTGCACGTCTTGGGCTGTTATGGAAATGCTGGGGCTTCAGACACTGGTTTGTGAGTGCAGGGTTGCTTATAAAGGGAGGGCAGTGCACAGCCTGATTTGTTATTGTAGGGTTGCTCCTGAGCACAGTGCGTTCAGTATTGGTTTAGGGCCAGGGTCACTCAATGTTAAAGCATTTCCTTTGGGGCCTGACCCAAGCTTGTGAGGAGTTCTGTGCGCTTTGAACCTGGTGCTGAGAGTGAAGGGCTCAGACTGGGAGGTCTGCCGAGCCCAGCAATGTCCCTGAACTGCTCTGGCAGAAAGCACGGGAGACAATCATCCTCCAGGGAGCTCTGGGAGGCTGCTGGGCCCTCTTCACCCTATAGCTCACAACCAGAGCCTGCAACTTCAATTCCCCATTTCCGGGGGCTGAGAGCATGTGAGGCTTGTGATCTAGGTGTGGAGAGGAACGAGTGGGAAAGGGGCTGAGTAGCAACGGGGAAGGGATGGGACACAAATACACCTCAGCTCAGCCGGCCGCTTTCTTTCGCATCTCTCTTCATCTTTTCTGTTTGTCCTGCTGTTCCAGGCTCACTGTGCTGGGGCGTGTGTGTGTGTGTGTGAGAGAGAGAGAGAGAGAGAGAAAGCTTCTGTTGGTGTGTGCCAGTGCATGCATTGTGCACAGGAGTGTGGGGAGGGGTGTCCCTTGTTCAGAGGTTTCTCTGACCTGCATAGCTGGCTCCACTCCCCTCTCATCCGTGCTGCTGCTGCACTTCTAACCCTTCAGGGAGCAGTGCAGGAAGCCTCCCTTGGCCTGCACCTCAGCCTTTGAGTTCTGTGCCTGGAGCACCTGCCTGCACACTGGACTCCCTGACCCTGGCCGGAGGGCCAGCAGCGTTTGTAATGCCCACGGGGCATGGTGTGGAAGGGGAGGGCGCTGGGACCAGCCAGGGCATTGTGCACTGACTTCCTGGAGCTGAAAACCTCACTGCTCTAGTGCCTTCCAGCACGGCCTAGGCTCTGCAGGGACCTGCCTGTAGCACCAGGAAGAGGGTGATGCTGAAGGCAGATACGCTGAAGCAGCCTGGGCTTTCTTCTCAGTCAGGTGCGCCCAGAGGCTCAGATAACCATATGCCCACATAGATGCCAGGCGCTGATAGCTGGATGCACTGGGCCCAGTCATGGGGGCTGCACAGCCCATGGGCTCCCACACATATCCCAGCTGCCAGCATACGTGGGCATTTGCACACAGAATTGCACGCGCATGACTGCAGTGTGTGTGAGAGCAGGGGTCACGGGAACGCTGGAGCCAGGCCTGGGAAGCGTGTCTATTATTCAGCTCAGGCTGGTTGCATGGCAGGCGTCACCCAGCTGTCTGCTGACTGGGCCTTTAGAGCAGGTCCTGGGCACCCGCCGGGTTTATGGGATGGCGCTGGGGATGAAAGGCTAGTGCTCCACACAGTGTGTCAGGGAACCTGGGCTCAGCTTAGAAGACTGACCTCCAATTTCCTGGGCTAGGAGCGAGGTGGCTGCAGTGGGCTGGGGAGTGTTGGACAGCCCCTTGGATGATTGAGGGGTGCAGAGCAGAGGGAAGGATGCTGGGGGCAGAGGGCTAGATCCTGAGCTGTGTAGGGACAGGTGGGGGCTGGTGTGTATCGTGCTCTGAAGCTGTACTCTGGGTGGGATTGCTGAGGAGCCCCCAACCCACTGTGGCCTCCCCATCACCCAGTAGGGAGCCCGGCTTGTGTCTAGCGCTCTTTCTCCCGCTGGGTCACGCTGACCTGCGCCTGCTGCGCACACATAATGATCATAGATTTACTAGAACCAGCCACCCCAACTGCTCCAAGCCAGACTCGGTGGGGCTTGAGAGCCAGCTCTGGTTCTGAATTTTGCAACTCAGACCCAGCTCTGATGATCACACTGCACTTTGCCCTTCTTCCGGCAGAGGAATAATTTTTGCTTCCCACCCCTGTGAGCTAGACCAGCCTTAGTTAGCCTTGGTTTACACAGCTCAGCTATGCTGGGCAATTGTCTGACCATGCCTGCACCCTGCCTAGCTGTGCTCTGGCTCAGGACAAGACTGGAGCTGAGCTTGGCTATGTGAACCCGTGCTCCCAGAAGAGTTCCCTTTCCTTGAAACACCCGATTCTCACCACACATCCACACCAGCTTGGCCTGTAGCCCCCTTCAGGATTCAGGGCTGCTATGTCCTAAAGGCTACAGAACTGAGAAGCAGCTAAACTCATGACACTTGTGCTGTTCAGCTGGATTTGCATCGATTTCCTGGCTGGCAAGTCCTTTTGACAGGGCCTTTCCTAGCTGCCTGTTGATCACCATTCTCGCTTTGTCTCTCACAGGCTTGGGACGCAGAGGGCACTGGCCGAGTGGAGGAAGCAGGCACAGCCGACGTGGAAAAGTCATGACCGAAGCTGCCTGAAGGGGCTCTCCAGTGGCCACATTCAGGGAAACCATCTCAGCAATCTGGGCAAATGACAGAAAGCCAACATAGCTTAGTGTACACTGGCACCTTGATGGGCCCTACAGCACCAGCGTCTGCCAACGCACACTCTAGCACTGCCTCTCTCTTGTGACGCGCATGTTCTCTCTCTCTCTCTCTCTCACACACACACAAACCCAGAGATGACAGGCACACACACACACACACACACACATTTGCCAGTTTCTTCTGGACACCATCTTTAGCTCGTGGTACTGCTTCAGATGCCTTTAGCTCATGACATTGCCTTAACTGGATTGTCCGGTATGTGCCAGGTAGACAGGTACCTCTGAGAGCTGGGTCTGATCCAGAAGCCCACAGCTGACACCTGGTTCTGCGCTTACAGCTCAAGCCCATTGTGGATCCAGGGCAAGTGCTAAACCAGGACATCCCACAGGCTGGAAAGGCTTAGCCAGATCTGGGCCTTGGGCTTATGTGCCAGTCCGGCTGTTGTCTATACACGATGTGAAATGGCAGTGTGGAGCAGTGCTGAGTTTTGCGGTGTAAGAGCTGGAGCCGTGGTATAATATGATCCTAGCTAGCACGCACAGGTTGGTGGAATGGCGTTGTTCCCCATAAGCCAGGTTTTGGTGCTGTAGTGATAAGCAATAATAGTTCAGTGGAGCCACAGAATCCAGTTTGTCTGAAGCAGTGTCATGAGATAAGGATCGGGTCCATAACCAGGTGAACACACGGATACAGGTAGAATGGGACTGTAATGCAGTACATACGCTCCTAATCAGGTAAGTATGCAAGGACGATTTAGTCACGATACAAGGGGAAAGCTGGCCTCTTCCTAGACAGAGTACCCAGAGTGTGACTTTAGCCTGGGGTCCCTATTTGTGTGTTTTCTTTGTTGATATGATAGCTCATTTTAGCCTAGAAGTCCACCCGCCCCAAGGCGGCCCTGCCTATGCTGGGCTGGGCTCTGCTCTGTCTGGTATTTGCCTTATGTTCTTCAGCTGTGTTGCCGCGCTGACACATTTCCTTGCTGCTGGTACTTGTGTTTTGAGTAAAAAGTGCCGTTCTCTGCAGTTTGGTGGGGGCATCCCCTCACAGCAGGCCAGGCCCGGTCCCTATCGCAGCCCAGAGTGAAGGTATGTGATGAGCTTTTCTGGGAGGGACTAGGCCCACGAGATAGGGGTGCCATGGCTTCTCCAGCAGGGCTTGAGGCTGGCTGAGTGCCTGGGAGTAGGAGACTCCTGGGGGGGGGGGGTCCCATCAGCATGTGCTCTGTCCCATGCCAGCCAGGAGGACAGAGATGGTGGGTGTGTGTTTTGAAAGCTGGCTGCTTAGCTAGCAACCTCTCCATTCCCCGGCGGAGTCCACGTCCCATTTTCCTTTCATGCACCAAGCTATCTCTCTCAGGAGTTGAGCAGACGCTGGCTTAGTCCTTTGCGCCGGTCTGTCTCTCTGACTCACGGCAGCTGATTTCCAAACTTGGCCACAGCTTGCTGCTCGCTTGCCCAGCCAGTTCTGGCCTGGAGATAACGCTGCGGCTGGAAATGTTGCTAAACCCCTGAGCTTTCAGGTGGCTCATTCACACCACTTCACGACTGGAACCCGAAAGGGCTGAGGTAGGTAAGTCTGTCTGCTCAGCCCCTGGCTAGCCCCGGTGACCTCAGAGACGCCAGGGGCAATGTGAGAAATGCACCCTGGCCAGGACAGGATTAAGGGCTTGTGTTAGGAGGATTTCTGCCCTTTGTGTGCTGATCTCTGTGGTGTTTAGAAAGCAGTGCAGCTAGAAGAGCTTAGCCCAGCCTGGCTGTCTGTCTTTTGGCTATTAAATGTGGGCTGCCTCCTAATAGCTGGGGAAGGCTGGATAGCCGCTGTCCCGTCTGCTTTTCCTATTCTGCACAAGATTGGCTTTAATTTGGCTCTTTTCTTTCCCTCAGTGACCCTGGAAACATGGGATTGGCTGGGAGCAGGGGGGTTGGTGCTGGAGAAGTACCAGGACTCTCGGTACCATTGGAGAGTCCTGGTTCTTGCTCCGCCTGCTGGAGCTCGCAGCAGAACTAACACTGATGTAGTCCTGGCTTGCACTTTGCTCAGCTGCGGGGAGGCAGTTCCAAGTCAGGTCCAGGATCCATGAGTTGTATGTAGGACACAGAGGAGAGAGGAGGTGCTGCCGGATGGACGGAACTCCAGCCTAGGAAGCCGCCATCTGCTTCTCGTCGGCTTGATCTGCAAGTCTGTTCCTGGTTGCCCGATGACGGAGGTTGCTGATCCCAGTGTGTGGACGTTGTTATGATAGATGTTCTGTTTACCGCTTTTCATCCCTGGCCAGGATTACACAGGATGTTAGTGCTTGTCTGCAACAGACATTGCTGGATTTGGTCTTTCACTCTCTCCCACCTTCCTTTTGCTCTCTCCTCCTGCCTTCTTTTCGTTCCCCCTCCCCTCTCCCCTGCTCTCTGCTGCTGCCATCTATGGTGCTGATCTGTCCCCACTGGCTTTATGGGATTCCTTCCTGCTACATCTTTGCTGGCAGAGTAGGGCTTCACTCAGGGCTAGTCCTGTCACGCAAGTGAGCTCTCAGCAGCCAGGGCTATGGTGGGACCAAGCTTGGTGCCTAAGCCTTCAAGCTGGTGCTGGCCAGCTATGCACCCCTTGTCAGATTGTTCACGCTACAGGGGAGATAAAGGGGAAGGATCAGAGAGGCTGGTTTAACTTCCATTAATTCCTTGATGTCTGAACCTTTCCCAGTTGGCACGTGGCCAGAGATGGGCGAGGGAGGGAGCTGACTTTGCTGGCAGTGTATTGGGGAGCCCCACAGGAGCCAGAGACATTCTTCCTCCTGCTGGTTTTTGCAGCCACTTCACAGTGAGTTCTGGCTGGAAGGGCCCAGTAGTCCAGGGCCCCCATGCAGACCAGTTTGAGTCACCAGTCCAGCCACAGTGACACCTTCCCTGAGCGCCTGGCATCTCTCCTCTGCTTAGGCACCAGTTTCAGCAACATCCCTCCTTCTCTGCATGTGCTGCAGCCCCACGGCCATCTCCTCTCCTGCTTGGCCCTGATGGTGTGGACTCCTGCCTACAGCAGTGGGGACAGGCTGGCTGGCAAGTGCCGGGCCCTCGGTCTCTAATCCATGCAGCCCCCGCTGCACGTAGCATTTCAGGAAATGCAATGCAAACAGTTTATGCTGGGATCAGCTGTCTCCATAAACACATGCAGATGAGACACTTTCAGTTGCCTGAACAGCTCCCTTCCCGGCACGGCTCAGGGCCCATCCTGCTCTTTGTCCACAGCAGAGGGGCTGATTGATGGTCTTCTTTCCAGAGGAAACCGCAGCCCCACACTCCCCCACTCCATCCTCCCCACCCCGGCAGGGCTCTCAGGCTTGGCCAGCCATCTGCAGGGTTGTTTAGTGCAGGAGGCCCACCAGCCACACGAGCCAGCTCAGCTTCAGAGAGGAGAGCCTCCACTGCCATATATGGGAAAGGCCCAGGAACCTCAGCTAGGCCTGTTTACTTTCTCTTCTCACCCCATTCTCCCATTGCACCGTGCACTGTCTGTCTGCCCCTCATTGTGCTCACATGGCACCCAGCCCCAGCTAGCTGGGCCCCTAGCTTGGTGGACTTTGCCTACACTTTGTTTATCACAGACAAGCTTGTGTCCTTTTCCCAGGAGCTTCACTGGCCGCGCTGACAGCCCTGGAGCCGAAGGGCCCTGCCTCGCCCCAGAACGGGTCCAGCTGGGCAGGGAGCTGGCCAGGGGCACCGCGGGCTGGCCCATTCAGCCCTCAACTGCTCTTCTGTGATTGCCAACAAGGGACCAGTCAGGGTCCAGCATGGTGGCTGTTCCATGTGGAAATGGACTCAGATCTAGCCAAGACCATTCCAAGTCAGGCCCGCCAGCCAGCGTGAACCAAGAAAGGCAGCCAACGAATGACAGTCGGAGGTAACGCCCGTGAAGTGCTTGGCGAGGAACCCTGGGCATCCCTGGGACCCTTCCCTGCCTTGCACTGAGCTGGGGCGATGGGAAAGAAGTGTCCCCCCCGCTGTCCACACATCATGGTTGGTAGCCCCAGGCTATTGTGTGCTCCTTGAAACCCGGCGCTTAGCCTGGCTATCCAGCTCCCTCCCTCTCGCCACTTCCGCATGGTACCTTCACCACTGAGACCAAATCCTTCCCCCGCCTGCACAGGGCTCAGCGTATTGGGCTGTCTCTTTGCAGCAAATCTCATCTGGAGTTTCACTAGCTGCCCTTACCCCGTTGCACACATCAAACAGTCCTGTCCCGGCCCATCGCCACAGAGCACTTTCCACTGAGCCATGTCTACTGCTGTACCTTCACCTTGCTCTGCCAAAACCCCAGCATCCGACTCCTTCTGGACCGGGAACCTCTCCATGGCACGGCTGACCATGCACTCTGTGGTTAGGGAGAATAATAGTAAGAGGAGGCTGGAGACAGACGCACACACACATATGTACTCACCGTAGCCCAGCCACACATGATCACCAAGCCACAGCTCTCACACACTGCTGAGCATGTGCGGAAATGGCTCCAGCAGTGGTGTCTAGTGGCGGATTCTCCCGTCTGGTCCAGGGGGGGTTGGCCTCCCTGCCCTTCTTGTCCTCCATCGCCATCTCCCCAACCTGCCCTGGTGTCTGTGCGAGGAGGCGGTGGCTGGACGGCTACAGGAGCTCCATCAATGTCTCCCAGCCCAAGGTGCAGTGCTGCATCTCTGGTCAGTTGTGAGTCTGAGATGAAGCACTGTAGCTCGGGAAGGGAGGAACTGTGCAGCAGCGGGCAATGCGTCTGGCACCAGGAAGCAGCATCCCTCGCTGGGCAGCGCTGCGGCATGAATCATCACTTGGGTTTGGACACAGGGTGCGGGCTAAGGAGTGAGCTGGGGAGACAGAATCCAGAGCCACCTGAGGCTCAAGCAGCGATCGAGCGGGAAAGGGCTCTAGCATCACTCACTGATCAGAACATAGGGCAGTTTGCTGGCTGCAGTGAGGGAGGGGGTTAGAAGGGATTTTCAGGAAGCCAGTTATCAAGGACGGCTCTAGTTGCTGGGTCTCTGCCCCAGGCTCTTCTGCTGAACCCTAGGGCTGGGTTGCACAGCGCTCTATGGTGTGGGTGGGTGGTGGGGGGAGGGGAGTCCACAGGAGTAAACTCTGATATCTGCACCCATGTGGCTCTATGAGCACAAAGTCTGCATAGGCCAGCCACAGATGGGTCGCATCTGGTCTCCCACCCCAGCGGCCCTTTGGAAACATTCCCTTGTGCACTGCAGCAAGGAGCCTGGAGCAGAGAGACTGTCTGGGGAAAGATTCACCCAGCACAAGAGCTCACATCTGGGAGCACAGGGCAGGAGATGGACTCCAGGGCTAGTGGGGTGCCCTGTCCCCCATTTGAGGATGCCTATGGCACAGACTGCTGACTTCTAGCTGTGGGCCAACGACGTACAGGGGTATATAAGGCAAGACAAACACGGAGTATCGTGCCACTTTTAAAGACTAATGAATGTATTTATCACATGAGCTTTTGTGGGAGAAAATCCCACCTCATCAGGTGTTAAGGAGGAGTCATCTTGCACAGGGGCGTGGGAGTCAACTGGCTAAAGGAATGACCTATAGGCGGGAGGCCTGACCATGGGGTCAGGGCAGGGGCCCTGAAGGAGGGACACAGGTCGAGTAGACATCTGCAGCTGCGCTCAGTTCTCTCTGTGAGCAGTGCTCCTTTGTGGCAGCAGCTGGTGCTGCGGACGGATAAAGGATGCTCCACTACGGAGGGTAGAGGAAACTGCAAATTCTCTCCCTGCCGTGTCCTCGGGGTCCAGTTTTCCCAGGAATCCCTTAGGCAATGTGATGGGGATTCCTGGAAATACTGTTCTTGAGGCCATGGCTGAGCAGCTGGAGAAGACCTGCCCCTGCAGATGCAGAGACCTCCAGAAGGTGGGGGTGCTGCAGAGCAAGGTTTGAAAGCCCTTCCGTGGGGTGGAGAGGGGTTCGCTTCTGGTAAGTCAGGGCTGAGTGGGATGGAGGGAGAGCATTTGGGAGGACAGAGCCCTCATGCCATGGCTATGCTGGGTTTGGATAGGGAAGAGGGCAGCCCTTGTTTAACTCAGCTCAGCTCCTCCAAGGCCCAAGACCAGCCCATGGTACAAAAGCTACCAGAATCCCGCCCTCTCCCAGACGCTCACACCACCGCAGTGCAAAGCAGTCTAGGAGCCCATGGGTATGGCCAGACGCTGCTGGGGAACTGCGCCTCCTGAGATAGCTCAGCAGTGGGGATCACTGTTCCCTATGCATCCAGCTAACCCTGCGCCCTAGATGTGGGGTAAGTTGATGCCTCCCTGGTGTCCTGTGTGTGTTACTTGGCTGCTGCTGTGGAAATAAAGAGCTGGGCTCATCACTCAACTTGTGCATGGCTGGTGTTTGAGGGAAGGTCACGAACCATCAGCAAGTGCAACTAGTGTCGCGTGGGGCAATCCAGCCACAAGCCGCAGCTCCTGCCCCTTCTAGGAATGGTGCAGCTCAGCTCAGCCAGCTAACTCTTTGGTTCCTTGCCCCAGGGCTGTGCAGCACCTCGCACAATGGGGGCCTGGCTCAGTTAGTCTCCAGGTGCTAACCCGCTGGAAATGGTACATAATCACATGAACATGTCCCCATGCAGGGCGCCTTCCATGAGGCTCTGCAGAGAGCTTGGGCTAGGCCACCCGACCCTTAATCCCCAGGGCAGGGGGCCTCTTCTCGTTCCTCTCCGTTGGTCTGCCTTGCTCAGCTTCACATCTGAGGCAGCCGCGGTACCCACAAGGGCTGGCAGCTCAGTAACACCACATGCCAGGGAACCGCCGACTTTCAGGTGCCTGGCAGTCTCTCATTGCTGGCTAATGACTACTCCTTGCCCCCTCCCAGCTATGGCCCAGGTTTCCCAGCCTACCACAGCAGCAGATGGCTGGTCCTGTCCTGCCCCCAGAGCCGTGGCAATTGCTGCCTTCACATCTCTCACACTACCTCCAGGTTTTGGAACTGCCCAAACACATGCCCCTGCAATACCACCAACCCTGGCATGCATCTGCTTGCTGCTTCAGCCCCAAGGCAGGGCATGCTCTGGGCATTGCCCTGCAAGCCCCCATGCCCTGCAAGGCTGGGCCCAGCGCTGTGGCCTGCTTTAGGACCCCCCCCCCCCGCCAAATGCAGCATGCAGTCGTCCTATTGCAGCAGAGCTGTGGAAAAACAAAGCCACAAGCACCACCTGCTGGCTTGCGGTGGCATTGGCCAGGTATTAGGTGCTCCACAGTGATGGGTGCTCAATGAAAGGAGCCCCAGCGCCCGAGGCAGGTATAGCCGAGATGTGGCACAGGGGAGGTGGGGTGACCAAGCACACATCAGATGTACCTCTTCTGAAGGCTGCCCATTAAGCTGGCCTGCCATAAGCTGGGGCACCTCTGCCAAAGGGAATTATTTCCTGCAAATAACTCTCCAGGACTAGACACAGCCACTTTAGCTTGACTCCCAACTTTCCAATGGACACCCAGTGCCCGCAGGGCTAGTCCTGAAGGGGTTGGGCTGCTGCACACAAAAGCTATGTGAGATAATTTTTAGCAGGCGCTGGCTAGGGCCACCTAGGCTGTACAATGGCATTCATGCTTTCAGGATGATGTCACCAAGCGAGCCAGGGGACATGCGTTCAAATCCTGCTGGCATCAGACAATGACATGGAGCAGAACGTGCCAAGGCTGCACTGCACAATAGCGTATCTTCTCCAGGACACCCCAAACCTGGTACTGCCCAGTAGCTGTGTAAAGGCAGAGACTCGAACAGCAGATGGTGCTGCAGGTCTGGCTCCTAACCCAGGACTGGCCTCCCAAAGGTCCTGTGGCGCAGGATTGAGAGGCATTAGCTGAGTGGATTTACCATAAGGGGAATAAGCAGGCCTAAGAGCTTAGCAGAGTTTTGTGGGGAGCTCAGGTGTGGACCAGCTTTGGGTCGGGGAGATTGCGGGGCCTCTTAGTACATGCAAATATGCTGGTGCATGTCAAACACATGCTAAAGGTATGGTCTGATTGGTTGGTTTTCCCCCATGCAGCCCCTTAGCCTGAGGTCACTTCTGGACCCATGTTCTCATGCTCCCCTTGGCTGCTTACCCTGGCGTGGCTATTCCCTGGCAGCTGGAGTGGCCATAATACGCAGCAAATCTCGCCCCAAGTCACCCCTTGGCTGTGTTGCACTGTAGGGTGGAGGGTCAGGGTGGCCTTGCTGCTAACCCAGCGCTGGGTGGGGCACTGCACTGATGCAGAGGCTCTGTGAGCAAACAGTCTGTCACCAGCCCCTCACCCCGCCACTCCCCCGCCCCGCCAGCTATGGGTGAACCCGGCACGCAGCATAGCTAGTGCCATGGAGGGAATTTCCTTTGGACGGTCCCAGATGTAACGGGTGAGGGGCACAGCGAGCTCCTCCCGCCCCCCCCCCCCATCTGTACCCAAACTGCGTCGTTGCCACCATCGCCCACACAGCCAAGCTGAGCCAGCATCAGGCAGCAAACACGGGCCATCGCGTCCTTGGGCCTCCCACCCGCAACCGGGCCTTGCTCGCTGACACGTGGCACGCGGACAAAGCACGCTGGGCAAGCCTCACCCTAGCCACGCCGAAGGGAGGCTAAGTCGCTCGCTAGATGCTACACTGAGTGCATAGGAACGAGCTCATTATTATTGACAAACCCTTCAGGTCCCTGTTTGATGTCAAAAGCCAGCTGCGTGGTGTCTCTTACCCACCGGCCAAAGGCCCTTGCCCGGTCTCTGCGCCAGACCACAACCTGTTAGGATTGCCTCCTGGAGAAGGTATGGATGCAGGGCTTTTGGGGCACCCCACCTGCCTGCATTCTCTAGCCACCACGCTCGCTGTGGCATTTTTTTCAGGCTGATCCCCACACTGGGGCATAGAGAGATGCTGGATTAGTGTATGGGACGGGCCCCCAGCGCTGCTTGGGACCGACTGCTTTGCCACACGCCCCAGTTGGCCGGTGGTGCTGCAGAAGGCCTCGTCATTCAAGCTGTCTGACTCACTGGGGATGGGTGGCACCCAGGGATCATCTCCAGGTGATTCACGGCCAGGAAACGCTTACTCGCTGCAGCCCTTGGGGCCTTGCATCACCCGTTCCATGCCAGGCTGCCAGTGGAACTGAGTCCTGGGGCCCATGTTGAGGCAAACACCCAGGGCCAGCGCCAGCCCCTTCTTGGACACAGCCCCTTGGCAGGTTGGCTCGTTCTTTCCACCTAGGTGGTGGCCATTGCTGCCTCTCTCTCTGCCCTCCCACTTCCTGGCTGCTGCAGCAAAACCGAAAGGGGTTTGTGGTGGTGGTGGGGGGTCTGTGCTGCTCTGAGCCCACCCGGTCTTGGCAGGGATGGGGAGCTGTGAGCACGTATCAGCCGTCACCACCAAGCGAGTCCCAGCCAGGCAGCAGCCCACGTTGGCAGGGAGGAACCCAGCTACTGCATGAATAGGAGCCTCTTCTCTGGGTCCTGCCAGCTGCTCCCAGCCCAGCCTGGCAGGATCCCTTTACCGCTGGGCCCAGCCTAGCAGGCATATAAAGAGTCAGGCTCAGCACTGGCAAGGTGGCCCGTCCAGCTGGGGACCGCTCCTGCTTGGTCACTAAGGAAGCAGCACGCAGCGCTCTTTGCTCCACAGCAGTGGGCCCCTCTACGCACGCTTCTCCCAGGACGACATGGTGCATGCAGACCTCTCTGTGCATCCCACAACTGAGTCTCCATGCCCATGGGTCTCTCAGTGCACCTGCCCACAGTGCAAGATCCCCCCCTCCAATGGCCCTGCCTAGCTGAGAGGTCCAGTGAGGATCTGATAGCGGCTGTGACCTCGGAGGCAGCTGAAGGGAAGCGGAGTGGGAGGGGTTCGGCTCCTGTTACCCTCCGTCAGGGGATCCAACGTGAGGGACAGGCTAAGAATAGCCATGAATCTCCGCCATCACCACGTAAGGCGTGTGGATTCCCCGAAGCAGCAGTGTGAGGGTGGGCAGGGATTGCCGGCATGAGTGGTGGTTAGGGGGTGTGTGTGTGTGTGTGGGGGGGGGACCGGCACAGCTTGGTCTCGATGCACAGTTGATGCTAACTTACAGGGACAGCACTAGTGGCATGGGTAGAAAACCTGTCATAGGGCGCCCTGGGAAATGCCCCCAATTACAGGACACCCCCCCCCCAGCAGGCACAGAGTCAGCACCACGTGGCCAGCTGCTGCTTAGGGTGCATGGTGGGCAATGGGGTTCCAAGCAGGGCCCGTCAGCGCTATGGACGAGTGTAGACACTGTCACTTTGCCAGGGGGAGGGTTTCTGTGGCTCCTTCCTGAGCAGCTTGAGCTAGGTGGATGGAAGAAGGCGTCTGTAAACCTGGCTGTGTCTATACCAGTGTTAGGTGGGGGTAACGACGCACACTCAGGAGTGTGAACGCACGTGCAGACCAGAGCTTAGTGGCTGCAGTGGCCCACAGTGACTGTGGTCAGCAGACACAGGGTGTGGCATCCCCAAAGGCTGCTCTAATCAGCTCCCAGGTCTGAGCTCCCCCCCCCCACCCCACTGCCCCGTCAGCCCAAGCACAAGGGAGACACGCAGATGGCATAAAACACAGTCGTGTGTACCTCAGCCATCCAGGGAGCCTGAGAGTAGGTGCTGAGGTCAAGGATGAGGGCGAGAGCTGCTTTCCATTCAGCTTGGGAGAGGGCATGAGAGTGCTTTTGGGCAGGATGTTGGCTGAAAGAGGCGTGGCGTTGAAAACAGGGAAATTTCCTCCTGCTGCCTAACGCCTCCTGTGTTACTAGACACAGGAATTTGTGCATGCTTTGAAAATAAACAGGCTTCCATCACAGATACCTGCCTCCATCAGCAATTTCTTCTCCACACAGACACAACCCTAAAAGCCCCAAATATGGGCTTCATGCTGCAGCCTTTGCCTCAGTGAGGCCTGAAGCATGAGCTAGGATCAGGATTGTCCTGCAGGAATTAGCTAGTGGCCTGTCTGGGCTCCCCCCTGCCCTGTTCCTCACAACCCGTCCCCAGCCCAGACATACCAGCTAGAGCTTCTCTACACCCCACATTGTTTTTTGCCCTGCTCATTCAAATCCTGTCGGCTTGGCTCTCCCTGGCTACTGCCTGACACAAGGGGCAGTGAGGGAGTGGCTGCCGTCTCTCTTGCTTGCTACAGTTAGTGTGGGCAATGCTTTTTCTCCAGCTTCTGTCCCCAGTTCAAGGGAGACCACCCAAACTCACACCAAGCCCCGCTCCCAGCAGTGTGAACAACAGCTGGGCTTCAGGCACACCTCACGTGGCTTCCATGCACTCAGTAGCTGAGCCTCACAAACACTCGCAGCAACACAGCTGTGAATTGCCCCCCCCCCCCCCGGCACACTTACAGCTTTCCTGCACCCACTTCCGCCCCGCAACACACACACAAGGACTCTGTGCACACCACATGCTCACACTAATGCCCCCCCTCGCTCTCACACACAAACACACACACACCAGCGTACAGGCCAACCCTAGGGCAGGCACGGTGGCAAACGTCAACGATTAGCAGAGATCAAAGCCTCTGAGCTGCTGATGCAGCGTTGCCCAGCTCAGGCAGGCCGCACCCCAGGTGGGGTTTCCGCAGGGCTGGCACATGATGGGGCGGGGAACAAACGCCTGCACATCTGTAGCCTGCACCTTTTCTTGACAGAATTCGCTCGCCCTGCCTCCCCTCCCCTGCCACCTGTGCTCCCCGTGTGCTGCCTTTTTTCCTTCTCCTTCCTGACGTTCTCTCTTCCTGCGTTGCAAGTACCAGACACAGCCCAGGGCCCTTCTATGGCTCACCAGCACTTGCCTGGCCCATGGGGCGTTATCTCCACTCTCACACTGGCTGTGTCACTATAGACTGGGTCACAGTGCGCTTGGTGCTGCCCCTCCGCCCCGAGTCCCTCCTCAAGACACGGTCTGTTGTCACAGCTCCCTCGCAGTCAGCCCCATCACTCCCCTGACCTTGGTGCATTCCTAGTCCTGGAAAATAGCTCCCAGGAGGGCTGGGAAGGGGAGTACAGAATAGAAAAGCTGCTCCGTTTGCCCCACTCCCCCTCTCCCTCTTTTGCTGCCTGCTTGTGCTGTGAGCTCAGATCCAGCATGGCTGGTTTCCAGGAAACATAGCCCTTCAGGCAATTTCCATTGAGCTTCACAGTGGTACAGTTTGTGTGTGGGCACACCCCGGCCTGCTGATCAGCCTGTGGAGGGGCATTGCTTTTTCGCTCCACATGGAAGACCATTTGCACCCAAAATGCAGCACCCACAGCTGGGGTTCTAGGAAGACCTGCTGTTCACCCAAGGGGTGGGATAATTTCATTTTGTCCCTCATTTGGGTCTTTGCAAGAGGCAGTCTTTGATTATTGGGGGCCCTAGGCAAAGGCCCATTGCAGGACCCCCTATAGGCAAGGACCCCTATAGGTCTGCAGGAGGGCTCCCTCTGTGACCCCCCCCCCCCATGCTGCTGGTTCCCCCGCTCTGTCCCAGATTCCCCTTTGGCCCCAGCACCCCCAAGTGGCTACACACCCCTGGGCCAGCTCCTCCTCCTTCTGCCGACCGAGGCAGACGTGGCTTTCAGGCTCTGCAAAGCAGGAGATGGGGCCCCTTACTGCTTGGGGCCCTCGGTGGGCACCTGCTTTGCCTACCCCCAAACGCGGCCTCTGGTCTTTGCTACACACTGTGTCTCACAGGTGGGCCTTGGCAGCTGGTGAGTCATTTGTGAGAAAAGGGTGGAAGGGCGTGAGGCACAAAACTCATTTAGAAAAGCTCTCGAGAGGGCGGTTGAACACCTGCACCACTGTTTTTCCACATTGTTTTGGAGTTGTTTCCATGAGGTTTCTAGTTTGCCTCTTCAGCATTTTCAGCAAGAAACTCCCCCACCCTCAAAATTTCATCCAAAACTTGCTGACCAGATCCACTGTCGGGACCCAGGGGCCAGGCCAGGCGTCTCTGCAGCACTACGGGCCCTTGACACAAATCTGTGACTGCACAGGATGGGCATGCCCAGGGCAGAAGGAGGGCTCCCCAGATGGTGCCTAAGCCAGCTTTACCCACCTTCCTCTGCACCCGGAGGGATCTGAACAATGGAGTGTCTGGGCCCAGGACCTCAGCAATCTGCAGGGAGCCCCTAGTAAAACAACTGCCCCGATATTTCCCCAGAGAAGCCACCACATCTCTGCCCCTTAAATAAAATAAAGGGATGTTTCCATTTCAACAGAAGCTTTCACCCTAGCAAACTGTCTACATTTAGCCCATCATTCAAATACAGCTGCCTCTGGGGTGGAGGCATCTGCAGCCCGTAATACTTTGGGCTTCCACAAGCACCTTCCATCTAGGGCTCACAGCCTGCATTATAAAACCTTAGCTAATACAGCCTCGTGGCAGCCCTGGAAGGAGCAGTAACCCTTTTACTGATGGGGACATGGAAGCATGGAAGGAGCTTATGTAACTGACACAATTAAATTGTCTGTTGCCTCCCAGGCCTTGCTTTAACCACAAAGTCCTCCTTTCCCTCATGTTGGAAAGCCTGGCCATTACAAGAAGTGCTGCGGGATCCGTCGTGCCCACATCCAGAAGACAGGCACCCAAGGTCTGATCTGAACGAGCACTACCCGGGGAGCCTCCTCGGAAGAGCTCAGGGGACACAACTGGGGTTTGAATCTATGATTCCAGCCAGGCCTGATGCTCCCATCCTTAAACGCTGGCCCTACCAGCTACTGGAGTGTTCCTGCAGTGGCTCCTTCCTGAGTCCCGTGCACCTTTCTTCCAGGATCCTGGTCCCCCGAGTGCAGCCCAGCTGCTGCCGTAGAGGCTCTACACTGAGTTAATGAAACAACCCCTGGGCCTGGAAACCTTCCAGGGATGCTGCCCCGCAGACAGCTAACAGAAGCTAGGTTGAGTCAGTCTCTGCCTCCTGCTTGACAGCACATCCCCAGGGGTTGCCCAGCAGGGCTGAGGCTGGTATCAGCTGGGGGTCGCATTTCAAAGAGGAGGACATGAAAACACTGATGGCATCACACAGCCCCTCCAGCTTTATTCCCATCACCCCAACCTGGGGTCTCTCCAGCTGATTGTTTTCCGCTGTATCGGGGAGGAACATATGGCACCGCAGCTCAGTCAGGCCCCTTCCAGGGCTTTTATACCATGCTTATAAACTGGCGTGTCTGAGCACCTTCCAACAGCGCATGGCGCTATATCTGTCGTGTGGTTTGGTCTCTCCTCCTCCTCACCTGGAGGGAGAAGCGTGTGGAATGGAGTGGGGGTGTCTTGTTCTGGAAGGGCTTTTTTGTTGTTTGTTGGCAAATATGCCTGTTGCTATGTGTTTATGCTTAAGAAGTCAAGGTCAAAGAAATGCCTTCAATACTGGTGTAAGTGTTCACCTGCACCAAGAGCCCTTGAATTGCACAGAAGGGGCTTTGGACACTGGGGGTCACTGTATTGTCAACCCCAAATGCTGGATGAACAGGAGCTAGGCCCCCAGACATCATGAGCCCGGTTTAGAAACCACACACAGGAGGATATTTTTCTTTGCCTTCTGGTTTCTGAACCTAGATTGCACTTAGGACATATTTTCCAGTTTTTCTCCCCTGCCCTGAGGGCTAGAAACTTCCTTTAAAAAAAAAAAAAAAAAAAAAAAAAAAAAAAAAAGCTGCAATTCCCTTGTAATCAGGTGAGTCCAGGCACTGGGGCTGCAAGAAAAACACCAACTAGTGTGAGACGCCCAATAAAATCACAAGGTCAGAGTCACTAGGTCATCACTCTTGTACAACCCCTGAGAAGGAAAGGGGATTGCTTCTGTGGACTGATGCATGAGGCTTCCAATTAGGGTGTGGTCCCACACAGAGATATCCCCCAGGTACCTCATCCAAAGGCACCCCCCGCCCCCCAGCTGATGGGAACGTCCAGATTGGCTTTGAGCGCTGGTTTTACCACCAGTCACCCACGTGTTGAAGTTGATGGCATCTCATCACTGCCTCTGGCAGACGTTTGCCCCCAGTCATGCCGAGATCAAGAGAGCGAGTCGTGGGGTAGTGGAAAAAGCTGACGTTCAGGCTGGAGCCGCATTGGCAGAGCTGTATAAACTGTCCATTTCCCGACCTAACAGGAGGTCTTAGGCCTTTCCTTTCATGGATCCTAAAAATCCTCAGAGAGGTACTCAGGATGTCCCAGTCCGGCTGCTCATTCGCTGGCAGAGACTTCCTTTGTGACCTTGGCCAAGTTACTTTTCTGCAGGTTAATAGCACTGCCCTACCTCCCAGAGGTCTGGTGAGGAGGCATACATAGACTGAGGGTCTCAGGGCCTATTGGGATAAGGACCTAAGCTAGGCAGTAAGCTGAACTATGGGAAGAGTTGCCAACCTCCAGTATTAAACCATCAGGAGCGTCTTTTTAAACTAATATAACTAGAGGTTTCTTTTAGTTGGCTTTGAGCATTTGAGTCTTTATGGCTCAGGATTTCTTCAGTTATAATAATCAGAAACTTGGTTTTTGTTTTAAATGTGGAATCCTCGTGCAATCCCCTGACTCCAGGAGCTGGGGCTTTACGAGAAGCAATGCATCTCATGAGACGTGTAATAAAACGGCAAGAATTGACAGTAAAATGCTATGAAACACCTGGTGGTTCCCCAACCATTGTAATAATATTTTGCCTCTCCTCAGTGTAATCCAAATGCCCAATTAAAGCCTATGTATTAAAGACACCTATTGAGGCTGGCTTACTGTTGCTGGGCAGATTTAGCTGCCAGAGCCAGAAATTTCTGGAAATTGGGTGCGGTAGCTGTGAGCATGCTCCACAAGGTTTTCTGATACTCACGTGGTCAGATGCCATGAGAGCAGCAGCCCAGACTGGCATTGGAAAGAGTCCATGTGCTCCGTGTCAGTGTGTGACTGGGAGAAAATGAGCCAGGAGTGGACAGCAAGATTGTTTTCTCCACTCTGGGGCCTTTTGCAGCAGAGTTTCTGCACATATGTATGTGGCTGTGGGCTGGTTAACCAGTGAGCTGTCTGGTTCCAGCAGAGGAAGAGTCGCCTGCATGGATTTCTCTTGACGATCCCTGCAAGCAAAGAAGAGGAGAGCTGCATCTTTCAACTCGAGCCTTGGCCTTGGTGAAGACAGAGAGACTATAAACTGAGATTCGGGTGAACGCCATCTAAACTTTGGGACTCTTGGGTATCTTTCTCACAGTGTTTCTGTGGTGACTCTTCTGTTTAAATTCATTTTGTTTTCTAATGATAAGATTTATTAAGTTCATAGTTAATAAAGTTCATTGTTATCTTTGTTCTTAGTAGTGTTTTAATGAGGGGAATGTGACTCTGAAAAATCTTTGCTGTGAGTCCCTTAAAGAGTGAATCCTGGGTCTCCAGGTGCTTCTCTATAGGAGTTGTGTTTTGCTATTTTTATTGGTTTATTTTTTTCTGTGACTGGAGAAGGGCTATTAATTGAATTCTAGCCCACCTGGAGGTTACACCAGCACCTTTTGGAAAGCCCACTTCCGCATGAATGAAGTTCTGGGAAGCGGATGAGGACCATGGCAACCATCACTAGCTGGGTGAAAGCCAGTGAGGGTTCAGCACCAAGCAATAAACAACTGGCTAGGGAAAAGACCCCTATATCCAGCTAAAACTGGTGGGGGTTTCAGAAAGGTGATTTGCTCCTGCCTCATCCACCACGCCTAGTATCTCTGCTCTCACAAGCAATGACGTGGGATCTTTCCTAATCTCGGTCAGCAGGAGCTGCTTTTTACATCACCATGCGTACTAACTAGTGCTCTCTGATGCAAGACGCTGTGCTGCTGCAGATTCCCACGGCTTCCAGTCCTACCTACGTGCTCTTTTGAGGGCTCCCTCCCTGGGCCTGAAGCAGCTTAACCTAGTCCTGCTGCATTTATTAGATCATAGCAGCATGAGCTGGGGTGACCCATGACAGCCAGAAGGGAACCTCATGAAATCAGTGCTAGAATCCACCAGAAAGAAGTCCCCCTTCCTTTTGGCAATTTTGCCAAGGCAGGTGGGTTGTGGAGGGTCTCATTCTCACGTGCCTCTCCCATGGCAAAGTGAAGTTTCTGTGATTTCTAGAAACTGTCTGGATTTCCAGGGGCACCCCAAATCCATAGAGCCACATGAAAGCCCCAAGGATCTGATTCCTTACACAATCTCCCCTTGTTGGTCAGATTTTAGCCTATATGCTCCAACCCAGAAAGAGAGAGAGAGAGAGAGAGAGAGAGAGAGAGAGAGAGAGAAAAGCCGTACGAGGAAGGAAATTCCTAAGTAAAAGGCCCCAGCTACCAGCTTTCTGCAGCCTCTTTGGAGGCTGCTCTCTGAACATGCCACCCCATTCATGGGGTAGAGGGGTGGTGACTCAGCAGATGGTGCCAGATGAGTCATGGACAGGCTTTCAGTGTGAGGCCACACCTGGATTACAGGCTCTCTTTGCAGCAGGAGTTGAATCAAATGGGGGTAGCAGTTCTTCTAGGTAAGAAATTAAAGGCTGCATTCCTGATGTCAGAGCAGTGGCAAACGGCGATGCCAATTGAGGTCATGAGGTTTTTGTGGTACACGGGCTGCAGAGGATTGGCATGAGCATCTAGGTTTCCCCTTTGGTATTTATGCTGCTGTGCTGACTCAGGAGCCACACAAAACCTGCTTCTTTGCAAAATATGAGGGGTCAGGAACGTGTGCCGAAGGATGACCTCTGAAGCTGAAGCTGTAGCAGCCTTTGGGAATTGTGGCACCTTGCCCCAATATGATTTGGTAGTTACAGGAGACCAGCAGGCACCTGCCCACTTCTCTCCATGCCCATTTCCAAAGAACTCTGCATTGGCCAAGAGAAAACATGGCCTGACAAACTAGCCCCAGGGATTAGAGGTAGCAAGGACAAAATGGAGCAAAAAGGACCAGAGGAGGGACTCCAGGACAACAAAGGAGGAGAAGTTGGGTAATGGCTCTATTATCTGGCTGATCGTTGAGTATTATACATGTTGTCCAATTATATAGAGATTTGGGGAGGGAGGGGGTGCTGGGTATTGCAGAAATTCTGCCTAATTGCAAAAAATCTTGTAAGTAATAAACAATGATGATGATGCCTTCCAAAAGACTTTTGGGCTAGAATTTGCTCCAGGGGATACATTTAATGAACTCCAGGGGATCCTGGTAGAGATGAAACTCCTCCCAGCAACACCTGTGATAAGCAGTGTTAAAAACACCACTCAGGCCTGGCTGACAGTGCTCCAGGGAATACGGCTGAGTCAAAATGGAAACTGGAGGGGAAGGGTGAGACAACCAAAGAGCAGGTTACCAGAGAGGCTGCGACCAGCGGAGCTGGACTTTGATTCGTTCTTCAAGGAAATAAGGTTATGGATGGGGGCTCTCAGAACAAAATCATCATGTTTGTTCCCATTGTCCAGTGGGAGTTTTCCAACATGCCCCAGTGCCCACAGCGTAACTGTTATTTCCACCAAAGCAGTGACTGGGATGTGAATGCAGAGAGGGGCGCCTCGCCGGAGTGCTGCTGAACTATGCCTGCAACAGAGCAATGCATGTGGCCCTCAGAGAAAGGCAGGGCCAGGCTCACAGAGGGCAGGAAGGTGCTTTGGGACCACGCTCCAGACTGCCCAAGGCAAACATGGACACAGCTGTGGCCGAGAAGACATGCAAGTTATTTGTCCAGCCTCTGTGAGAGGCCTGTGTGCATGTGTGATGGAGAGATCCGATCAGCCCCTTCCGGGCAGCCAGGAAGAGGAGGAAGGTGGGAATTAATATGCCCTCTTTCATCCCACCCAATCTGACTGGCTGATGGCAAGGGCCCAGCCATCCCCTGTGCCAACCCATTCAACAGCAGGAGGAAGATTGCCCCGTATCCAACTTCCCAAAGCTCTGGGCTTGATGTCTGGTGTCCTGTAGTGTCTTGAGGCAAACAGCTAGCAGGTCTAGGCTGGGGGCTCCCCCATCAGGGTGCTGAATGGTTCAGATGTGGGTGGGTAGCATTGTGCCAGAGGGCTGGGCTGGGTTCTGAGGAGAAGGGGCAGCATCTTTTTGGCCTTTACTTTGCCCTTCTCCAAAACCTGCCTCCACCCTGGCCGCGCCCTTTGTAACAGGGGGAGATCTGTGCTGGGATCTGGGGAGACAGAGGGGTCCTCGGGGATTCCCCCTTCCTCCCTCCGAAGCTGCCCTGCTGCTAATTTCACCTCATGCCCCGACACCATGTGAATTGCCAGCAGCTGGGGGCTCTGCAGAGTGTTGATGTGAAACATCTCCTCAATGTCAGCACTTCCCTGACAGGTGGCAGAAAGCAGCTTAAAACTAATCCCCTTGGCCTGCTTTGGCCTCTGGGGCCTGAGAGAGGCTGCTTCCCACACGCCACGCCACTCCACAGGCCGGGAACAGGGCACCAGAGCGTCCATGCTTTTATCTGGTGCCAAGGGGAAGGGGTGAGGCGTTGAGTCCTAGGGGAGCGACTGGTGTGGGTGAGTCAGGCCTTTGCCGGCTGCTCACATCGCGGCTGGGTCAGTGCCAGGAGAGTGTACACTGCTGAATGCTGCACTTGAGCCCTGGCTGCACCTCTGGCGTCCATCTCAGGCAGCCCTAGGGCTCAGCACCTGCCAGGCGCTCTCTGGATTGCACACTCCCTGGGTCCTCTCTCCAGCCCCGGCAATGGGAGCTGACCTGCTGATGGAAATGCAGGCCAAGCTCCCAGCTAGAATCCAGCTTCAGTTTGTGCCAGCAGCTCCTCAGAGCCCCTCGCTACCCCTAGGACATGGGTCATGATCATTATCTCTGCGTGGTAGGTGGAGAAACTGAGGCACAGAGGCTGCATCTACACTTGTAAATTAAGTTGCCTTAAGCTTGCTTAAGTCGACTTAATTTACCCTGCATCTACACTACAGTTTCCTTAAGTCGACTTAAGCAGCTTGCTTAAGTCGACTTAAGGAAAATAAATTCGACTTAAAGAAAATTAAGTCGACTTTATTAAACCTAGACTTAATTAGACTTAAGGCTTAATTCAACTTTTTTAAGTCGAATTAAGCCAGTGTAGATGTGGGGTAGCCCTGACTTAGGGCTACCCCAGGACTACACCAATGCTCTCCCTGCCAGGGGGGGAGGCACAGGGGGAGCCTGGCATGCCCCCAAAGGGCAGGGCAGAGCCCTGTGTGACGCTGTCTGGATTTATGATATTATTTTCTATTCATATCTCATAAATGCTATAATCTATAGGAACTATGTCATGTTTGGTATCAATAGAAAGGTAGTAATTTACTGGGAATGATTATATAGTTCATGTGTAGGAATTGTATTTGTATTAGAACACCAAATTCCTAACTTCTATCTATACTTTAACTTGCGTGATTCTGTGTAAACACCCGAGACAGGCTGTCCACAACCATTGTCTCCTTAATGTTAAGGAAGCTGCCAGGTACAATGGGCCCAGGGAGTAACCTGATGAGCCATTAAGGAGACAATGGTTGTAGACAGCCTGTCTCGGGTGTTTACACAAAATCACGCACGTTACAGTATAGATAGAACACCAAATTCCTAACTTCTAATACAAATACAATTCCTACACATAAACTATATAATCATTCCCAGCAAATTACTACCTTTCTATTGATACCAAACATGACATAGCTCCTATGGATTATAGCATTTATGAGTTATGAATAGAAAATAATATCATAAATGCTTCCCTAAATCCAGACAGCATCACACCCTGCCCACATGCCCTGTCCCCCTTTGCCCCATTGCACACAAGGGGTGCCCCCCTGCCACTGTGGACCTGCCCAAGGTCCCCCTAGCCCCTAGAAGTCAACCTAGGCATCCAATGTGGACGCTTTAGGTCGACTTTAATTTTAAGTGTAGACACACTGTCGACTTACTTAAAGTCGACTTAAAATTACAAGTGTAGACATAGCCAGATAGAGTAAGTGCTGAGTAAAAGGTCCCACCAGACATCTGCCAGCGGCAGCATCGAAAACAGAATCCATGTCTCCTGGGTCCCAGGTCCTGGGGTTTAATCCACTGCCTAATGCTTCCACTAAGAAATACCAGCACCGCTTCCACAGTGACACAGTGCCTTCCCCCAGCTCAGGCCGACACAGTCACCTCCTGCGACCCAGACAAGCTCCCATGTGAGCAGCACACAGCTCATGTGTTGCCTGCGATCCTGACTGAAATGCCACCATTGAACCATGGACCTCCTGCGCGGAAAGCATGATGCTAAAAACCACAAGAGTCCTGGGGCACCTTAAAGACTAACAAATTGCTTCAAGCATAAGCTTTCGTGCTCCAACCCACTTCGTCCGATGCATGAAGTGGAAAGTGGAAACTATAGCAGAGAGGTTTATACACACCTGCCAGGATGAAGGAGGGCAAGTGCTGGCAAAGTCAGTCCGGTTAGGTAGATGAGGCCCATTGCCACCAGTTGATTAAAGGTGCGATGGGGCCAATCACTTTTTGTAATGAGGTAACCATCCCAAGTCCCTATTCACACCCACTCTGATTGGGTCAAGTTTGCAAATCAGTTTCACTCTGCAGTTTCTTGCTGAAGTCTGCTTTGGAAGTTTTTTTTGTTGGAGTTCAAGTCTGCTACTGAGTGTCCAGGGAGATTGAAGTGTTCCCCTACCGATTTATGGGTCTTACCATTTTTTATGCTAAAGCATCGCAGAAGGGTGTCTGCAGCAGCTCAGTTCCATTGCAAATCAGCCCAGCCGGAGACCTGACACTCACATGTGCTCCGTCTCAGCCTCCAGGAGCACCCTCAGCGCCCCATTTCATTGTCCAGCACGCGCCGGACAACGTGCCAATACAATGGTTCTAGCGTCATGCTGAGTCAGGGGTCATGTGTTGTTTTTAAGCCGCTGGTTTGTTGTTTGGCCTGGTGGGGTTCAGGAAGGCGCTGGGCTATCCCAAGTCCTCATGGCTGCTCCAGCTCCTGGACAGCAAGATCCACCTTCCTGCTCCGTAGCAGCGACGCTTTTGCGTTAATAAACAAATAAACGCGTTGCTAACTGGCGGCAGGGGTGCAGACACCTCCGCCTTGTGCTCAGTGCGTGACGATCCATGGAGTCTATGAAGGAGCAGTGGGGGTCATGTTGTTCTGGGAGGCGGGGTGGAGGGGGGGGCACCACTTGCTGCCGTTACACTGGCAGATACATCTGCAGTGACTGAGCAGGCCTGGCTCAGAGAGGCCTTGCAACGTCTAAGTCCAAGCGTGACTTATGGCTGCTGCCAGTGAGGCTAACTCTGGGGAGGAGCAGGGACAGCCATGTACTACTGAGTTTCCAGTGGAGATGTAGCCAGTTGGCTAATGCCCAGCTTGCTGGCTCAAGACACTCTTCAGGATGTGGCTAGTGCACCCCTCTGTTTCATCTTCAGATACTGCTCTGGAGCAGATTCTAGCCTTGGAGTCTAGAGGCTTGTTCACAGCCCACCCGCAGGGCCCACCTCCCTGCTAGCATTCTAGGCCACGTTTGAATGGGAAGCCGCACAGCCGCACTGGAAGCTGTTGCAGCTGCTAATTATGGTAGCTCATGAGTGAAGGGCCCCGTGGCTGTAATTTGCCTCTGTTGCTCTCTCACTCGGGGTCCAGTCGCCCACAGCAGCCACACATGTGAGTGCACACTTGGGCCCCAGCACAGGAGAGGACGGAAGAAGTGGGGGGTCCGGGGAGGGGGAGAGGAAGGAGGAAGATGAACCAAAGCCCCTTGCTGGCTTCAAGTGAATCTCCTGCACATGCCTCTGCCAGCCAGGACCCCTCCAGTGCCTTCTCTATAGGTGATTCACGGGGCACCCACCTATCGCCGGGAGCAAAGCAGCCCAGCCTGAGAAAGCATCTTGACTGCCCACCCACAAGGGACAACACACTGGCGGCCCAGTGGGACAGACCCAGCTCCTGAGTTACGCTGCTTCGTACTGTCTGAGCGGAGGCCATTAACCCATCCAGCATCCAGCCTGCACTACTAGCACCAGGGAATTCAGAGGGAAGTGAAAACCCCCTTATTGCACGTAGCCCCCGAGCCATGGCGCAATGGATGGACATGTTTCCTCCTGACTCCGGGGGGCTCAGTTTGCACCCTGAAGCTTGACATTGGCAAACATCAATACGCCCGAGCTGCACATGCACAGTATTTGCCTAGCTGGCCTCCCGAGGCACTAAATCCCACAGGGTGGTCACAATAGCTATTCCTGTGAACCGTTCGACAGCCGATTTATTGACGGCCTCCGCACCCAGTGGCCTAATTCTTAGCTTACGGGGCAGGTAAATATTCGGAGAAGCTGGATTCATAGGCTCCCTCTGTCCACCTGCAGATGAAGAAGTGGCTAGGTCGCCCCAATGCCGGCTAGCTGTCAGACAATGACTGGGCACCCTTTGGCCGGGGCGCTGGAGAGGTGACAATGCTGCTGTCTGTGAGCGATTAGGGAGAAGGCTGAGGCGCCGGGGCAGAGGGGGCTGTTGGCTGCCCTCCCCTGGCCAAGCACACGTTCCCTCTGTCTGCCCTTCACGCCTCACAGCACAAACTCAGCAGCAAGGGAATTACTCTCCCCTCCCTGAGTCAGCACATCAGGAGGCTCATGTAGCCACCAACGCGCCGGAGCGTGCTTTTCAGGCCTGCCTTGTGCGCATGAAGAACTGCTGTGCTGTGCAGCTCAGGGCCGGTAGAGCACAGAGAAAGCAAACTGGGGGGGGGGGGGGGGGGGAAGCAGAGGAAAGGCACAAGAGCCCAAGCGGGCAGCAGAAGGGACGATCCCAGGACTGGACACACTGGGCCACACTCCTGCCCACCCGGACTGGGCACTGCAAGGCAGGGGCGCTGTCCAAGCGCGCAGCGAGTTCCACCATCCTGGAAACACGGGCGCTATTGGTATGAAGCACCGCTTGCCTTTCCAGTGCCCCACCAACCGCCCTGCACACATCTCCTCCCCTCCCTGCTCTGCCGGCAGAGACGTGGGAGCGCGAAAGCCTCGGGCAGGATGGCACAGGAAGAAGGGAGAGTCACTGCGCCAAGCCAAGCCCTGCCCTGCAGAGGGAGCCACGGCCCAGACAGGCCCAGCCCGTCAGCCCACAGCGCGGCTCAAAAGCTCCATCGTCAGCAACTTCCTTGGCCCAGCGTGGAGCTGGCGTCCCCGCCCTTGCTGACAATCAGAGCAGCTCCAAGCCTGCTCGGCAGGGCTGAGCCACTGCAGCGCCACAAAGCAGGGAGGCCCGTGGGGCCACTACCCCCTGCCTCGCACTCAGTGCTGTAGCTTTCTGCGTGAGTGCCAGACCAGGAGCAACCGGGAGGAAACCGAGGGCCGGTGCACAGGAAAGTGAGCAGAGTGCAGACAAAGTGTCAGCCCTGGCCCACGGCAACGGAGAGGAGGCGAGAGGCTGCAGCAGCACCAGCCTCCACCCCGTGCACCGCACTCATGGGGAGAGCCTCCATTCGCGGCAGGGCCTGGAAAGAGCCATAGTGCTGAGGGCTGGAGGCATGCGCAGCCCTGACCGAGGCAGGAGATGAGCTAGTCCCTGCCCCCAGGTGCTCACACTCCAAGATAAGGAGAAGGGGCAGCTGGAGGCAGTAGGAAGAGAGTGCTGAGGCATGGGTCCGGGGTAATCTGGGCCAGCACGGACCCAGGAGCAGGAGATAAAGAGGGCATGGCGGCTGGGACCTTAGCCCAGAGGCAGGAGTAGGAAGGTCAGAGAGAGCCTAGGGCAGGGATAGGGCATGACTGGCAAGTAGCCGTCAGCCACCCCCTTTCCTTTCCTTTCCACTCCACTCCTTGCTCTCAGCTCAGCCTTAGGCGTTGAGACAATCTGCTGGCACGCGGACCTGTGGGCCCCAGGTGGCTGGCAGGAAATACCTGGGAAAGGAGGGTTGTTCTCTCTAATTAGCTCTTTGCTTCCTCTTAAGAAGCCATTCCAAAGCTGATGGCCCGATTATTACACCCATAAAAATAAGGGAAGCACAATTAACTCCTTCATGTAGGTCCTCCTGCACCTGCAGCCCAAGCTGATACAGGCCTGGCTCCACCCTGGCTGGACAGGACAGGAGCTTGGCCCTCCCCAGCACCCAGAGCTAGACCTTCCACCAACCATGGTCTCTCCAATGGAGCCTTTGGCTGGGGCTGCTGGGATCGGCCTGGGAACCTGAGGGGCTGCAGTGAGAGAAAGAATGGAAGGAAGTTCCATGCAGAGCTAAGGAGCGAGGGGAGGGTCAGACTGCAGCCCCTGGTGTTAGGAGGACAAGAGAAGAGTCTTCCACATAACCCCAGCTCTAGTTTTGCTAGAGGATCACCATGGAAGTGAGATCACTCCCGCTGGACTGGGCCATGTCCTGCCCAGAAAGGAGAGGCACTACAGAAATGGTGGATTTGCTGGCAGGGGAAAATGCTCTTTGGAGTAGGAATCATCTTTCTGTTCTGTGCACCTATGCCCCATGGGCAATGGGTTCGACCCTTGACTGAGACACATTACAGAATTATCCTGGTTGGAGACTCCCTTCCGGGGAGCTTGGGGCCCGCCCTTGCCCACTGACTGCTCCAAAGAGAACCCCTTCCCTCTCCCAGCTCAGATCTCACCTTGCCAAGTGTCAGGGCAGCTGGAGTTCATGCCCCTTCACCTTTTCCCTGTGATTCTGTTCCCAGCCCCTGCCTCCTGGCAGGCTGTGGTGTCACCATCCCCAGCCACCTGGCCTGCAGCATTTACAGTTGCTGCTGAACTTTGGACCCGCTGGCCCAGCCCTTTCTCTGGTGTTTGCAGTGAGGCTAAGTAAATAATCGGGCAATCACAGCTGAAATCAGTCCCTGCAGAAAGAGGGCAGAAGGATGGAGGGGTCAGCTTGTGCTTGGCCAGTACCAGCACTTGTCTAAGGATTGGCTCCAGTCAGTTGCTCTGAGCTCACACACGCCTGCAATTCTGGTGCCAGGGGACAGAGCAGAAGCTAACCACACGCAATCCAAAAGAGAAGTCTGGCCTGGGAAGAGCTCCTTTGCTTTCCTGCTGCTTCGCGTAGCTCGAGAAGAGGTGTCAGGTGTCCCTTAGCCCATTGGCCAGGGGCACTCCACACTGCACCTCTCATCTCCTGCAGGAGTTCATTTAGCCAGCATGAAAAAGGACCCATCTGAGCTTCCTTCTTCCATGCAGCCCTGCCAAGGCCACCTCTTGACCTCCAGCTTTCCCTTCCCCACCTCGGTTCAGACCCCCAGGACCTTCCTCCACCCAGTCACCTGGAGTGCTCACTCTCCCCCCAGCCTAGCTGCAGCAGTGGCTGTCATGGTCCCTGCTCCAGGATCAGCCTCTCCCCCAGGGTTCAGAGGAAGGGGTACAATTATTTATGGATTTGCAAGGTGCTCCCTAGGCCCATCTAATCGAGGTGCAGAGGTGGCCCCAAGTGCGCCCCTGCGGGTGGGTCAGATCCAGGGCAAAGCTTGTTAGCAATCAAAGGAGACTCCTTTTGCCACTAAGGAGAGTTTTCTCCACCCAGTTTACGTACAGAACGGGGGCTCTTGCTCCATGGCTTGATGGTCACCCAGCCTATGCGGATCAACGGAGCAGACACCCGTCATACAAAATGGGGCCGAAGCACCTGCTAACATCTTGCAGGCCCCTGCAGATGCTAAGGGCCTGTGACTGGATTCAGAGCAGTGACTCAGAGAGGAAGGAAGAGCTGCCATTTCCAGCGCTAGCCCTCACCATTCAAACACCAGCTGGGGCAGGAGGATGTGCCTGGCTGATACCAAGGTCCTCCCTTACACCGTTCCATTGTTAAAGGGGTTTTACAGGGTCACAGCAGACCCACAGACAATACAATTTAAACCCAAAATCAGAAAATCTGCTGCTGTAAGTAGCTGCAGAGACCAACTCCGGGAGGGACCGTGGCGTGGAGGGAGGAAGGTAAAGCTCAGGAGACAAGTCGGAATAATGGATGAGGGAGAGCAAGCGTGGCAGAACTTCCCTTCCCCCCTGCCTGTACAGTGGATGGCTAAGCATACAGCTAGAAACTCAGTCTTGGCTCGCGAGATCCAGCAGCAGCCCTGGGCAGACAGACACCTGTCAGGGGGAACTGTCACTCTGGGGAAGTTACGAGCAGCAGAGTCACTGGAGGATCTTGGATCTCATTACAGACAGAAGGGTGGGCCAGGCTCAGGGCATCGGCCGCACAGACAAACGCTGCAGCAGGAGGTGACACCCATTCTCTCCAGGGCATCTGAATGCCTGGACTGGGTCGTAGACCCGGCACTGGAGCTATAGCTTTGACCCACATTTCAACAGGGCCCTTTCGTTCCCTTTGTCAGCCAAGGAAGTCAATCACATGAGGGCACTGGGTACGTTGCTCAGGCAGGGGCTGGTGGCCAGCCCCCGTGGAGTGTGGAACTGTGCTAGGGGTGGGAAGAGAAGAGAAGGGGGTACAGCTTAGAAGCTTTAACAGAAAGAACTCAGAGTTGCTATTTCTTTGTCTCAACAATTGGTTTAAAAAAAGTCATATGATCCTCTCTGTGCGAGCAACAGATTCTCACTCACCCACCCCCCTGGTTGCCATTTCTCTTCTGCTAATGACCATTTTTGAGCACTCCCTTCCTGAAACACTGCAGAAAATGGACATGAGAATTAGCTCAGGGCTCAAGTCTAGGGTCTAATTGCCTGCAGCATGAGCCTGCTGAAACAAAATGTCTGTTTAGAGTGGCTGCAGCCAGTAAGTGTTTGTATCACCATGGCTGCAACAGACAACACCGAAGTGTGCCTGTCTGCAATAAGGGGACTGAGAAACTGAGTTAATTACATACAGGCCTGAAGTTGCTCTGTGATTGGGAGAAGGGTTAGGCAAAATAGGATGGAATGATGAATGACCAGTTTCCCTTTGGCTTCAAATGGAAGCAAAAGTTAGGTCGGATCTGATTGCTTTGGAAAGTTACAGTTACCTGTTGGAACGCCTGATCTGCACTGGAGTCTCTCTCCTGGTGAAATCACCCCCTCTTTGAATACTTATGCAAACCCATCTTTGGGACTGACAGGAGTTGAATTTGTTTTTAATAAATAGTAACAAACTAAAACTACTGGGGCCAAAATCTGTTACTCTGGCTCCAACTGCATGGCCTTTGGGAAAGAACAGGATGCTGTTGCCCCACTTTTATAAATCTCATTTCACCTCCAGAGTGGGTAAGTTGCATTGTCAAGCCCACTAGTGTCTGGCCTCAGGAGTGCCCAGAGCCAGCAAGCCCCCAGTTTCATGGAGAAATAATGGGAGCTGTTCGTGTTCCTCGGAGCTCCTCGCAGGGGGCACAAGCCATGACTGAACCAGGACAGCAGTATTATTGGCATGGTCCTGGTCCCAGCACTCAGGTCTAGAAGCCCTGGAATGAGAGGCAGAGAGTGTTGATCTCGAAATCTCTCTCCTCAGTCCCCTCCATGCTCACTGAGCTAGGGCTGGGGCAGGCAGAGAAATTAAGTTGGCCTAAAGCTCAGAGGCATGTCCCCAAATGCTTACGAATTACTAACCCTCACCCAATCCCCTGATTTATGTCAGAAGGGATTTTCTCAAAGGCCACTTGGCAAGTCAGGGCAGAAGAGCTTTGAGCCCACAGCACCCGGCTCCCAGTGCTGTGTCCCCATCCCTGGCGTGTCCTTGCTCCTGGTGTGGCTTGGGAGGGGGACGAGACCAGCCACCCCCCTGTGAGCATGGCACGAGTCGTATGAGACAAACACAGTCTAGGGGTGGAGCAGGAACAGCCAGCAGTAGGCATGCTCCATTTGCACTGTTTAAGGAGTCGATTGATGGCAGCAAATTCAATTTCTTCTGCTTTAGCAGCTGGAGATAGAAGTGTTAGAGGCAGGTGGGGTATGTGCTCCTAACACACACAGCCTGGGCTTTCCATCCACACACAGCTTAGTTTGACTCAGGTCAGCAAGTAGTCTGGCCTTAGGGCCTAGGATACTGCTAAGGGGGTGGGTCAGAGCCCAACTCTCACTGTGATTCAGGTTCCAGTCCTGCCATTTTGCAGAGCAGACACAGCTCCTGCTGAGCTCCTACCCAGAGAGGCTGCATAGTGAAGTACGGAGACATTAACACAGCTGTGAGACCCAGGGCCAGCAATTGCAAGCCCAGCTTTACAGTATAGCGTAGATGCTCCAGCACAGACCTAGAAACTCCAAATCTACCAGCCTGGGTTTACAATGCTGTATCAACCTACCTGTGTAGCTTTGAATCCAGCATGTTCTCAAAGCTCAGTACAACCAGAATGGCTAAATCCATTGCCTTGTTCAGTGTTCAGGATTACTCCAGGCTCAGCATCCTCTGGGATCAAAGCAGGGTGCCTCGCTGAGGAGCAGAAAAGGCCAGATGGGAAGGCGCTGGAGAATTTGAGAGGAAGGAGGCTAGAATTAGGTTTAGCAGCACGCCGGGGGCATGTGTAACTGTGTGTTCCTTGGTGGCACTTAGGAAAGTCAAGCGGCCACAGAATGGCAGGCAGTGTCAGGTCTCCTTGTGGAAGGAAGTTCTAATCTGGTTCTGTCACCACTCTCTAACATGGTGTCTAATAGTGGGGCCACACAGTCATCCTGACAAGCAGCTCTGAGCAGATTAAGAACAGCGAATCCTATGGCACCTGACTTCCCCCGTGATGGCTGGGCTGTGACAGAGGATGGAAGGCAGAGCAGGAATAAAGCCTTCGGCCTTGTTTTCACTGGGAAACAAAGAGGCGTTTGTAAGACGTGGCCTGTTAAATTATGATCACATCTAGACAAGGTTAACTGTACCGCTCAAGCCAGGTGATGGCCCCAGCCAGCCAACGTGTTAAAACTACACTAGCTTGTCTACACTCAGATTTGCACTACATGATTGCTAATGTATCCCAACAGTCATCTTTGTGGTGAAGACGTGGCCTTAGAACATGCCGTCTACTTCTCTTGGAACAATTGCACAGATGGATGGCCACAAACAGGAGTAGAGCTCTTGCTGAGTGTGAATGGGCAGGTAGAGGTCCCTTTCACAGCCATTGTCAGCCGGTCAGAATGCATTGCCCGCCTGGGCCCACCTCTTCCAATGACCGTTCTGTAAAGGAGACAGAGAGAGCCACTTTGTTTCGCACTCCACTGGACAGACAGCCAAACTCAGTGCTAGGTGCTGTCCCATTCAATTCATGCAAGCCGGGCAATAAGTAACTCACTCCTCCGTTCTTCTCCCACCTGCAAAGCAGTCTGAAAGCCAAATGTGGAACAGCGAATGGGCTGTCCCCTTTAAGAAGAGTTAAGACTGCTGGGAAATTGGAATCGGAGAGTGCTTGAGCCTGTTTACTCTCTAGGGAAAATAAAAGGCACGTGCTGTTACTGATCGCTTTGGCCAAGCATCAAACTGTGGGGCTGACAGACACTTGACTATTATGAACTAAGCAGGGGAGCATCAGATGCTCCTCACTGAGTTTATAGCACAAACCTGTATGCCTTGGACGCCTTTCGCCTGTTGGCCTTGTCTGCCCACAAACGTCGCTGCTGTAAAACCAGCACAACGCCCTGCAGTAGATACAGTTCCACCAGCGTAAGGTGCCAGATAACCTGTAGCTCTTCCCCTACTGATGCAAGATGCTGGAAGAAGACACTGCTGTACTAACACCATCTGCTTTATAACTATAGCTGTAAGAATACACCGAGCGAACACAGTTATTATACGAGTCCAAACCTGCCAACAGACTGAGAGTAAGCATTTTTGAAAAATCCCTCCTCCAACTTCTCCCGAAGGTGCTTTGGAAGAAGGTTCTAGGCCTCACTGCAGGAAGGGCGTTGGCTACTTGTAACCACTCCTTTTAAGGAAGGATTTAGGCAGACTATGAGAGCTCAGGCAGAGACACGCAGAGTCCAACTGCGATGCACATGTGAACAGCTGAAAAACACTTCTTACAATGACAGTTTCTGAGAAGGCGGCTTTTCCAGTTGTCCAGTGGAACATTTTGACAGACAGAGCATGTGTGGGTTGGATCCAGTTGCAAACTACTATAGAAGCCGAGGTAATGCTGCCCTCAGGTGCACAGGGCACCGAGCCCACACTTTATCACCCTGACATCTCGGACGCACCCACAGAGGAGATGGGAATCGCTGACAATAACTTCTCAATCAAGTGCTGCTAAAGCAAATCCAGCCACAGCTGCATTCCCTCCTCAGCATTTATAGACATGTTAATCACCATTCGCCGTGCAATAGTCTATGGATCTAAACCTCCGTGGATGTAATTTTGTTCAGAGTTGGTCAGGCACTTGGGATGGGTCGGGGGGAAATAAAGAGCTCATTTCCAGTTTAATCTGGCTTTGCCGGGCAACATTTACATTTAAAATACGCTGCTGCAGCTCAGGCTATGTCTACTCTGCCCCTTAGTTCGGCAAAATTCACATATCAGGGGCGTGAAAAAAAGCCTGAGTGGCAGAGTGCCCAGGACTATTTAATATATAGCTACCGCTGTTCATTGAGGTGGTTTTATTATGTCAGTGCGAGAGCTCTTTCCCAGCAGCTACACAGGTGGTCTTGCAGTGGTGTGCAGCTACATGGAAACAGCTGGGCTGCTGTAAGCTGGCTCGCACAGACATGGTTCTCCTGGTGCACTAATGAACACATCTGCCTGCGAGGTGGTAGCTAGGGTGGTGGCCAACCCAGCACCATCAGTACCAGGGTTTAGGTTGGCTACACGAGGCCTCTCTAGTATGCGAATGTAACTATGCCAGTACAAGTTTCCCATGTAGACCAGCCCCATACCAGTAGCTGGAGCAGACAGCCGGTTTCGTCTATATATCGCTCGCCCTTCCTAGACTCCCTCCTTTCCCTCAGCCGCTGCCAACTCTAGGTCTGTTGGAAAGGCTGCATTGGCATAAAGTGGAATCACTTCCTCCAGGACAATTTTCAAAGCAGTAGCCGTGTTAGCCTATTGCAGAGAAACAGAGGAGTCCTGGGGCACTTTGAGAGACTAACATGCAATAAACAAATCTGTTAGTCGTGAAAAGTACCGGAGGATTCTGTTTGTTCTTCCAGGACAGTAACAGTGGGAGGCCATTTACCTCTGCCAAGATCCGGTACCGCAGCAGAAAAGACTGAACGGACCTCCCGGCTTGGGCCCTAGTTCACAATCACAAGAGTACTGGTGGCACGGTCTCCACAGGGTATCAGCTCTGGCTGATGGAAGTTACTCCTGCATAGCTCTGTGCCCCTCTGGAGACTGACTGAGGCAACGCACAGTCCTTTCCTGGAAAGAGGTCATGAGGGTTGAGTACTCCCCCTACGCCATGCTCTCCTGGCTTTTTCCAAATGGATCCCCAGTGCTCAGAATTTCTCCCTTGAGCACATGGTCCCAAGGACATTAAACAAATAGCAGCAACTGGGGAATGTCATGTAGGAGGAGGAGCTGGAGCCATTAGCCAGGTATGTGTTTGTTTCCTCACTCCAGTGCCATGATCTCTTGCCAGGCCAAGACTGCCAACATCTATGGGAAAGCTCTGCTGCCACTTAATATGTTTCAGCTGCAAAACCACACAGGGGGCGTCAACTTGCTCTGAAAACACACGCTCTTTGGAGAGGGAAGAGCTGGGCACACTACAGCAGTCAGCATTGCCTCTTTTTCCCCTGCAGAGACAGAGTTCCCGCCTGTGCAGTCCATTAGGAAAATTGTTGCAATTTGGTAATTTGAAATAAATGGAAGAAGTGCCCCATATAAGCAGTGCTAGCCCTCCAGAAATACTCAGTGTTCAGGCAGGGCTCCAGCCCCTAACTCAAGTGCCTTACATGCTGCAAGTCTTGCGAACAGGGCAGGGCAGCTGCTGCGTAATGGACTCCAGATCAGACCGGCAGAGTCGATCATTATCAAGCTGTCCTCCTCTCTCAATTGTAGAAGTGATTTGAGTGCTGGCAAAACGTGCTAGATAATCAAGGACAACAAAGCCTCTCTCCTTGCTTCTCTAGCAGCGTTGACCTCCTTAGAGCACCTGCAGGTAATGAAGTCTCCATGGCTATGTCTACACTTACTAAAATTAGTTCCAATTACTTAGTTTGAACTAATTCGAACTAATTTTAGTTAGTTCAAACTAACTTAATTCAAACTAGAAAAAATTAGTTCGAACTAAGCAAGTGCCATTCATGGCACTTGCTTAGTTCGAATTAGCAATCCCCATTGATTTCAATGAGCCGGTTAGTTCGAACTAAGAAATTAGTTCGAACTAACATGGCCACATTGGTTAATTCGAACTAACTAGTTCAAATTAACCCTTACGTCTAGTGCCCTATTCGAAGTTATTAGTTCGAATTAAGGAAGCTCTTAATTCGAACTAATTAAACCCTAGTGTAGCCACGGCTTAAGTTAGTTTGAATTAAGCTTCCTTAATTCGAACCAACTTGCCAATGTAGACATAGCCCACGCCCAACCGTGGTCTCTTGGCAATACAGTTAGTCCTAGATTGCATCTATACATCGGGGGGGCAATCTGAATTCTGACGTGCTCAGCCAGAGTGCCATGAAGGGCAATGGACTCAGTGACTTCATTTCTCCCTCAGCACCTTCCTCCACCACAGCCATGAGAGACAACAGAGTCCTGTGGCACTTTTAAAGACTAACAGATTTATTTATCGCATCAGCTTTCGTGGGAGAAAATCCCACTTCGTTCTTCAAAGCGTCTGACGAAGTGGGATTTTCTCCCATGAAAGCTCATGCGATAAATAAATCTGTTAGTCTTTAAAAGTGCCACAGGACTCTGTTGTCTTTCTACACTAGACTACCACAGCTCCCCCTTTGGAATTGGACCACAGCCATGAGGCGTAACACATGAATAAGGTGGAACAGCTGGGCACCGGTTACAGGAAAACTGCAACACAACCCACCTTCAGTTATCCTGTGCTGTTTACCCGTTTCTTGGCGACCACAAAGGAGGCAGATTAAGCTGCCCTGCTGCTGAACCCTTAATGAGGCAGGACAGAGGCGCATGCTGGCACTCAGCAGCACCCCTTCCCCACGGGAGAGGAAATCAACAGCAGCGGCCTTTAACTGCATACTGACTAAGTGGTCCCTTCTGGCCTTAAACTTGGACTTCCATAGCCCATGGCAGACAGGAAACAGACGCCGGCAGCTGTGTGAGGGAGCTTGGCAATGGACCCTGGCTTTTGTTGAAGTGAATGCATTAAGAAAAAAAAAAAA
This sequence comes from Pelusios castaneus, assembly GCA_007922175.1. Taxonomy (NCBI): domain Eukaryota; kingdom Metazoa; phylum Chordata; order Testudines; family Pelomedusidae; genus Pelusios; species Pelusios castaneus. The sequence continues at coordinate 6,246,924 of ML685833.1, forward strand.
GTCTTAAGAGATCCACCAGTTAAAGGAACTTAGCACCTGTGGGAACCTCGCCCCTGAAACCCAGCTCCTGAAAACACAGCTCTTAACTGGCAGAAAGAGGGAAGGCTCCAGGATGGCCTCGTGCTGTGAAATGCCCACACTAGTGACTGGTATTGGCCCTAAGGAGCTGGCTATTGGCCCTGGTGCCGCCTCTGCGTTGGGCCAGCTGCTAAATTGCATTTTAAAAGACCCAGCTAACTGTGCTCTCCTACTATTACTTCTTCCACGTAAAGCAATTACCGGAGGTGTCACAGGTGGAATGTGCAAGCAGACAGGAGGGAAGGAAATGCATAGGACATGCCGCATGTTTCAGCATCCTTAACAAGACCGTTTGTTTTCTGAGGGGGAAAAGGAAATGTAATGTGACGTGTAAGAGCTGAATTAGTTTTGCTGCGTGACAGGTGAATGAGCTGTGTCTGACTGGGGTTAGAGAGGCTGCACTTTCAGGGAGCATGCTACTATGCTGAGGCCTCTAGTAACCTCAGTGTGTGACCTACTGAGAGGAGAGGCCGTGAGTGTAATCAAGAGGCACAGGAATGGTCAAATGAGACGCACTTTAAAGAGCTGTCAGTAGCAGGGAGAAAGGTCAGTCAACAGAATGATTTATGAAAATGGAGTAATCCATTTATGGGACTTGCTAATAGGTTAATGCTAGCCAGAAAGGCTCCTCATGACTGAGCCCTATCAACTTGGGAAACAGGGGTAGGAGCTGGCACCAGAGCTACTGTAGCACAAACATCTACTAAAAATACTGCTGACTCCAAGTCTGTGCATCTACAACAGTGAAAAGTAGTTATAATTGCAACCCACACTCGTTTTTCTCCTGTGAAGACTGAGGAGGAAATAGGGGTGGAGGGTATTTCCAGGATGTGAGTCACTGTGCATGTCAGGTTGTACCTACTTGCACCATTGGCAATTTAACGTCTCACAAATTAGCAAACACCTGAGTCACATAAGGAAGAACCGGTCCTTTCTCCACAACGATGATTAACGTATGCTCAAGACTTTGTAATGTGCCCTGAATGCTAGATACACATATTTCATATTCAACAGTAGGGTTTGCCCGTTTAAATGTCAAGAATTGCCAACAATTCAGTTCAGTATACACACCTGAGTTTAGCTGCGTTCACTGACTAGCAGAAGGTACCTAGACCTGTGTCCCAACCCTTTCCTCTGCTGCCGTGTAGAGCTGTCAGCCAAGCTGGAGGTGGCGAGCCTTTGAAAGCCCTGTCTAGCTGCAGCAAACAGTTCAAAAAAGAAAATTATGTTCTCTAGATACTAGATCAGATTAAAGCAAGTTCCAAACTGACATCCCCTTGCAAACACCCTATATGTCTTTACTGCAGTTACATTGGATCAGTATCCAGATGGATCTGGCTCAGGTGCGAGCGGCTACATTGCACAGCCATACCCAAGTTACTGGATCCACATGGATGCTACACTCGCCTGCATGAGGTGGTAGGATTTAGTGCGGGATATCCCCGGTCCTTGGCACTACAAGTTTGATTTTTTTCTCTCAAAAACTGGTTGTCGTATCCCTTCAATTCTGCACCACCGCTGCCCCCTCAGACCCAGAAAGCAGCTGGGTGATGCCCATGTCAGTTGTTAAAATATGTTCGAGTGCTCCTTATCTGAAGATGCCTTCGTGTCCCTTACTAGATGGTAGCATTAAGAACCAGTGCTCCAGTTTGTACTGCTTATACAACTTCTGTTGCAACAGCCACCTCCTGCGCTAGGTCAGGGGTTTTCAAAACTTTGTCTCACCATCCGAGATGGTTCAGACTATAACTGAGTGCCAAACTTGTGTGCGCCTGGGGGTATGCACATATTGCTTGGAAAGCCACTACTCTTATGTGATGCTGTTTAGACAAAGCAACATCCTAGTTACCAGGAGTAGGCCATTCCTAACCCCCCAGCCCCATCATTCAACATCTTCATTAATGATCTTGATGATGGAATGGACTGCGTGCTTAGTAAGTTTGCGGATGACACCAAGTTGGGGGGAATGGTAGATACTCTGGAGGGCAGGGACAGGATCCAGAGAGACTTGGACAAATTGGAACACTGGGCCGAAAGAAACCTCATGAGGTTCAACAAAGACAAGTGCAAAGTCCTGCACTTAGGATGGAAAAATCCCATGCACTGCTACAGGCTGGGGACCGATCAGCTAAGTAGCAGCGCTGTAGAAAAGGACCTGGGAGTTATGGTGGACGGGAAGATGAATATGAGCCAACAGTGTGCCCTTGTTGCCAAAAAGGCCAATGGCATATTAGGCTGCATCAGTAGGAGTATTGCCAGCAGATCGAGGGATGTGATAATTCCCCTCTATTCGACACTGGTCAGGCCGCATCTGGAGTACTGTGTCCAGTTTTGGGCTCCCCACTACAGAAAGGATGTGGACAAATTAGAAAGAGTCCAGCAGAGGGCAACAAAAATGATTAGGGGGCTGGGCACATGACTTATGAGGAGAGACTGAAGGAACTAGGCTTATTTAGTCTACAGAAGAGAAGACTGAGGGGAGATTTGATAGCAACCTTCAACTGCTTGAAGGGTTGCTCCAAGGAGGAGGGAGCTAGGCTGTTCTCGAGGGTAACAGAGGACAGAACAAGGAGCAATGGTTTCAAATTACAGCTGGGGAGGTCAAGGTTGGATATTAGGAAAAACTTTCTCACTAGGAGGGTGGTGAAGCATTGGAATGGGCTATCTAGGGAGGTGGTAGAATCTTCATCTTTGGAGATTTTTAAGGCTCGGTTAGACAAAACTCTGGCTGGGATAATTTAGGGGGAGTGGTCCTGCTTTTTAGCAGGGGGTTGGACTAGATGACCTCGTGAGGTCCCTTCCAACCCTATTATTCTATGATTCTATGATCTTCTGAAAAATTTGCCAGTCCCATTCAAAATGAAGCTCCGTTTTTGTCAGTGATTCACTGAAGTACAACCAGCTTCCTTTCTGCCCACCTCCACGGAAATTTAGGATCACCTACAACCCAAGTAATTGATATTTCAGACTGAAGAACCCAGGTGAGAAGCAATCAGGTCACGTAACAGGCAGCTGAAAAAATATTAAAAGCATAAAGATCAAATATTTACTGAAAATTTTATCAAGTACCTTCAAGAAATCTCCGGAAGCAAAACTGAAGCTTTCCATCAGTAATACAAAGTACTTAACTTTAGACAATAATTTGGATGTATAATTATTAAAAGCTTGATTCTAATTTACCTACCACACCAGGAGCATGTCTCTTCTCCAAAAATTAACGCCAGCTATCTGAAGCCATCACTGGCTGGAAAGATGCATCCTATATTTGCTATTTCATCCGTGCATTCAATGTTTCAACAGACCCAAGCTTTCATATAAAAATGTTTAGGACCAAATTTGAGACATTAAGTACTGTTCTTCAGCTGAAAGGCTCTTCTCAAAAGACCCAATTTCTCTGGGACAGACTGCATGTTAAAGGAAGAGCTTTCTCTTCACAGCTTGGGACAATGCAGCTTTACTTGTGGAGTCTGGCAAGGTTTCCATCAAAGTAGTCCTCAGTAACATGTACTGGCCAGCTGTATTCCTTTTAACCAACAGCCCCAAAAGACTTCATGGCCTGCAGGATTTGCTTCAAGGGCCTGTTGATTTATTCTTAGATAATGGAACTTAAAGTCCAACTTTCACACACTGGAACAAACCATGAAGGGAGCTGTTCTATAAAAATGCCTGACTGGCAGATTGGTGGATTTCTATATTCCTTTGCATGTCCCATTACAAGCCACTTGTGCTTGCGACATTAAAAGCTTTTCCTTGCAGTTCAACTTCACCTTTGTGCTGGAGCCAGCAGTGCTTATAAACTTGCATTTATGACATCAGGCTATTCAAAATTCAGCATTAGTTCACTAAGGAGCAGATGGAGGAGGTGAGAGCAGGCTGGCTAAGCAAATCTTCTGAATTGGAAAATAGTGTCAAGGGGAAATTAGAACCTCATGTGAAAAGCTCACTAGATAAAAATGTCAAACTAGACATTCAAAGTTCCTTGGTGCCAAATTCCCACTTCCATTGGTACACACAATCCACAAAGCAATGTGCAAATTCAAGGAACCTTGCAGAAGTGGATTCTTGAAAGCAAACCAACAGGCGAGTGAGCAGCTGCTGCTGCAAGACAACACTAGAACAGAATAGATACATCATTTCAACTACTGAGTTTAGGTACAAAAGTTTAATAAAAACCAATTGAGCCCTCAGACACCTCAAGAGAAAAACTTGGTTAAAGATTGCGTACAACGTTATGCAATGAACAGACTTTCAACGTGTTTGGTAACCATTTGGCAAGCTTCATTCTTTTAAACACCTGCACCCCCACGTCAAAACAGACTCTCTGAACAGAACCCCCACTGCTAATGTCTGGAGCAGTAGCCAGAGTTCTTGTTCTAACAGGAACTGAAGAGCACATACAGCTTCAGAGTCTACAAATTCACTAATGGCCTACACCTTCGAAACAGCAGCCGAGTGACATGTTCTTGGTGATTTAAATCACTGCAAAATTGCTTACAATTTCTGGACAACTGGAATATTTGGATGGGCTGTCAAGACATCTGGTTTTAAAATCGTATTATAGTAAATCATCAGGAACTCTCACATTCTCATGGGGAGGCAAGTCTTCCAAGATGGACTAATGCCTTAGTCTTGTACCTTAAATACGACCGTTGTAGGAGTGTTAGAATTGCTTGTAGTCTGTGGTAGCTGCAAAATATTTTGTTGCCATCTAGGACAGTGGATGCTAGCAGCTCTTGCAACTGAAAGCCTTTAGTTCAGATTCACGGAGTTTGGTCATTTGCCTTCCATTTTAGGTCTTGTTTATGGTAAACATTGCATGCTATACAACCATTTAGTGTTCAGCTAGTGTTCACCCTCCTTGGAAGAGATTCTATCTTATTCTCATACATTGTTCAGTGAGTGGGAAGCGCCTTCCACAATGACATACTCTGATGGGCATATGACATCTCTCCCATGCCAAACTCACGTTTTCACATCATATAAGAATTATATGCACATATTAAATAGCATCAGTTAGCTTCCTGCAGGAAAGGAGCATACTTGTATGACTTCAATATTTTAATGGGATTTCATGACTCCATTGAAACCAGGTTTTACTGCTAAGTCCACACAAGGCAGGCAGCTAGGAACGAAGCTTGCTTACAATGCTAAACACCTACTGAGAATTTCTATCCCATTAAGAATTCATGACAAACTCATTTGTAAGATGAAGACCAAGTTTATAACTACATGGGAAAAGAAATCTCTCCCCCTACAAGTGTTGTATCCTCCCAAACAGTAGCTGACAGTGGCTGTGACGGCATCTCCCCACAATTTTTGGGAAATACATCTAGTAAGGAAATGGCCCAGGTAGCTCAGTTCAGATCAAATCAACTTCTCTGGAAACAAGACCCTCGTTTAGAAGGAGTTGACCTTTCAGATCAGTATTTTCAACTTAAGACTAGTAGATGTAACAGAAGTGGGACTTTCCAATCAGTTTAGTTATACCTTGGAATACTGTGGCTTGTGCTTACCAGTTATGGCAACAGGTGCCTTAGAAATGTGGCTGTTTTCATTACCAAGATTCAGATTTATCAAATATGTAGGATTTCAAGCTTCCTTGGCAAAACATGGAGAGGAATGACACCTAGAACCTTCCCACTATCCAAGCGGACTCACCAGAAATACATTTCTATAGTGAATGGGGAACTATTTTAAACATCCTCCCTCTAGCTGCAAGGCATTATTTAGCCAAAGGCTAAATTACGAAAGAAAAAATGAAGCCCCTTGTAACAAAGAGATAAAAGCACTGAAAGTGTATTTTGATATATTTGAGGTCTTGTGCACTTTCAAACCCCTCAACCATCCCAATAGATATTTACCCATTTTAACTACAGAAGTGATGTTTATTTCATATAGTTCCAGCTCACAACACAAAGGGTTCTTCAGATACGAACCTAACATCTTAACAGGAAAATATACTAGCCTCCCCGCTTTCGATTGCCCACTTTTTGGAAGAAGCTATCATCTGCCATAGTTGTAAACTCAATCTCTTCAGTAAGATATAGTGCAGTTCTGGAATAAATTTTTCAAATTAAAGATATTTCCCAACAGCAAAAATATGCATCTTGACCAAAACCTTTGCTATATGCATGGAAACAGTTTTAAAAGGCTAACATACAAAACACCATTTACACAATAGGCATCTGGCAGCATTTTCAGATTTGTTTTTAATTTATTCTGACATGCTATAAAGGAATAAATTACACTGTTAAAGAATTACCAGCAATAAAAGTACTTCTTTCTTTCAGCTGGGCTAAAATAAGAGTGAGAAGGAGGAGAGCCCAGGGCAGTAACCAATGTGAGCGCTGCACAGTCTGAGGCTGCCCAAGAACAAGAATTAATTCGATCATATCCACTTCACAAGAACTTGAAAGAAAATGCCTTGGTTTAAAGCCCTCCAAACACTTCCATTCCAAATTTTCAAAACTAAATAATTACAAATCAGTCCAGCCAATGCAAAACAATGACAACACTTGTGGGCTGCCAATACCGGGGTCTTCAAAAGATGCCATTTTGGTTTTTTAAGTCCATCCATCTCTTGTTATAGAGGGCTGGGTAACAATGCAACAGATTATTTAAAAAAATGCAAGATTGCCCCTTTCCCCCTCAAGAAAAAAATACAAAATTTATTTAAAAACAAAAGTGAGGAAGAATTACAACACTAAATCTAAAATGATTTAGAAAGAAATGACTTCTTTTGCTTAACAAATGGCCTTGACATTGTTTGTTTAAAAAAACTGGGGTGGTATTGATTTCTTGAATTAACAAGGCAAATTTTTTTTTTTAAAAAAAATCTCATTTCCTTACAGAAAGTTTTTAGTTTTTAATGAACTTGTAAACAAAAAAGCTCCCATTTTAAAATAAAAACAAAATCCCAGATCATATAGATGTTTACAGTGATTACATTTATCTAAGCAACTTACATACAGGTTCAGTTGTAAGATGTTAACTAAATCTCTGTGTGACAAATATGCTGTTTTTCCTTTTATACCAAGAACATTATAGAGTTAATGCAGAGTCCTAAAGATTATCTAGTAGTCGCTAAGTTTCTCTTAAGTCTTCACTTTAGATGCTGTTATTTTTAGCACAGGTAAGCAGGCAGAGTCTTTCATACGCTTAAAAACTGGAATCTTTGGTTACTACCATGGCAGCTGGCTTGATATGTTGCACATAGAAGCCAACATTTTGAAGAATGTTTTAAGTGTACAACTTTCAAAACCCAGGGAGGAATAACCAGAAAGAGTGCACAATTGTGAGCATTTACAATTACCACAACTGTGGCTGAAGACTGTTCATGCCATTCTTCCAAAACAATGAGATCTCATAAGCAGTGTAGTTCAAAGTAAAAAGGTAACAAAAATTGGCATATGCACAATTTTCTCCACCATCGCGTTAACGTTAGTTATCTTTTTCACTTGAAAAAATGCAATAGAAAACTGGACACCATGTTTCACTCTCTCAGTAACTCACAATTACAGCTGCTGCTACAACTTAAGGTGCAGCATCACCGGCGCTGCCCAGAACCAGTTTATACTGAAATTAAGTTCTTTACACCAAGTAAATGGTTGCCCACAACCACTGGCAAGTGTATGTATGAACTAAAATTTCTAGGATTTGGGGAGTGACAAGTCCTGCTCCGATCTGCTCTGCTTCTTTTGTTCCTCTCTTCATGCTCAGAAACCTGTAAGATAAAGACAACATACTTTACTGATATTTGAAAGGAAAAGGAACAGCTCTAAGATGGCAGGATAAACAGACAGTTAAGGTCATTTGCAGGGAAAATGTTCGTTTCAGAACTGCATGTTCCAGGCTTTCCTTTCCTAAAGCTAGGAGTGATTTGACTGATCACCGTTTCTAATCAACTTTTAATCTTGCAGACAACCGCCACTTGTAAATTTATAGCAACAGTAGGAAAAGTCCGTCAAATGGGCAGAGTTTGGCAGTCAAAGCATACAATTTAAGATTTGTTCTTGCCACTTGGAAGCAGGGAGTAATTTCACAGAATTGTCTTCTACTTGTCTGCAATGCTCTATGTGTATATCTTGCAAAATATCACCACTGGTTACCTTCTGGCAGTGCCCATACATTGCCTCTCTAATGAGCATCAAATGGCAGGAAGATTTGATCCCTTTCTTTGTGGTCAGCCTGATTAGGAAAAAGGTACAAAAGCCACTTTAAAATGCCTCTCCCACTCCACTGTGAAGCAAGCATGAATCAGCTGGTTTGCCCGAGATCCTTGTCAGTTTAAAAAGACATACCGTGTTGTGCTGAAAGCTACTGCTTCACTTGGGCAGCAGTTACATCTGCAGCTCCCCCAGGGCTCCATCTATGCCCTCTGTGGTTATCTACTTACAGTAGTGCCACTGGGAATGCTCACGTTTAAAAATGGTAGGCAGTACCAAACTCTAAGGAGCGTTGCAGTCTGAAGTGTGGTAGTAACACCTTCACAAATCGAAGTGCTCTTCGTTATTTATGAAAGTCTCTGGCCATCTAACAGGATCATCCCACTTCTCAAATTAACTGGAGAGAAGCAGTTATGGGAAAACCTAAATTCTATTCTCAAACAGATATAGCCACTGGACAATTTACTAGACCAGAAAGCTTCAAGCATAAATCGCCGATACGACGTTATTTTAGTACCCAGAAACTTTTAAAGGAGACAAAATTTTTAAAATTTGATTGGTGGCCGTTGCTGGTTCATAAGGCATAAAGGTCTGAAAGATTGTTTATTTTTGGTTTTGTACTTCAGAAGAGTCAGGCATGTGTGAGGGAAATTTGAACACTGATGACTTAGGCCTTGTCTATACTACAGTATTACGGGATGACCATAAAGTGCTAAAATTACAATGCCTGTACCTGTTCACACAACACTAGTGCTGCTTAAGTGCATCCACAGTTGGATCGATAGTAAAAGAGGCACACTGTGGGCATCTATCCCATTGTGTGACATGCCAACCAGCACCACTGGGAATTGTGGGAAGGCAGAGAGGATCACAGTGCATCCTGGGTACACAGCCTCAATATCCCATGGTGCAGTGATTTCCGCCCCATCATTCCATGGGTTTCCATTTGTATTTTGCAGCATTTTTCAACAGCCCGAGTTTTCTGCGTGCCCACCATCTCTGTCTGAAAGGATGGATCCTTCACTGCTCTCCACTGGTGTCAGTGTTCTGAACACATCACGGCTGTTCATGGGGTATATCACAAGCTCCCAGCTGGAATAGGATTCTGAGGCACCTGACCTGCTGTGTGCCATGCAACCAAACAAAGCTGGATTACTGTTTGCATTCGCTGAGCATCTGCAAATGGTACTCTTCCACTTTTGGACATGTGAAACAAGCATGCAGTGGTTGAATCAGATCATTATGCAGGTCGGGATGAAGAGCAGTGGCTTCAGAACTTTCAAATGTACAAAGCCACCTTCATAGAACTGTGTGTGGAGCTCGCCTGCAGTGCAAGGACACCAACATGAGATCTGTCCTCTCACTGGAGAAGCACATGGTGATTGCATTCTGCTATGAAGGACTGCGAGTCTCAAACCTGTGTAAAAGAGTGGATGACTTCACAGCGATGGGACGAAACTTCTCTCTATAGAACCGCAGGGACCTGTGGATCACCATGGGTATTTCACTGACATCAATGTGGATTGGTCAAGAAAGGTCCATGATGCACACATCTTCAAGGACAATGGTCCATACAGAAAGCTGAAAGCAGAGACTTTCTAGACCCAAAAGATTCCAATGGGGGATGCTGAAATGCCCATAGTGATCCTTGGAATCCCAGCCTATCCCTTACAACAATGGCTAATGAAGCCTTATTCAAGCAACCTGGATAGCAGCAAGGATGGCTTCAACAACAAATTGGGCACGTATTAAATGACGGCTGAATGTGCATTTGGCAGATTAAAGGCTTGCTGGCAATGCCTTTATGGCAGGTTAGATCTAAATGAGGACAGTATGTCCACATTTATTCCCTGATCTATGCTCCATAATATCTATGATGCTAAGGGTGAAAAGTTTCCTCCTGGGTGGAGCGCAGAGGTGGATTGCCTTGTGGCCGACTATAAACCAGATGCCAGGGCTCTTAAAGGGATACAACAGGGGGCCATTCACATCAGAGAGGCCTTGAGCAACTTTTGACAACAAACACCAATAAGACGTCTTATAAACAGCACCATGCCACACTGACCGCTATCCAGCTTGCATTGTGTATCAATGTGAAGTGCAACCACCATGTGCAAAAGACAGACAGCTTATCCTTCAGAAAAACAACAGAGTCCCGTGGCACTTTTAAAGACATCAGAAATTGCAACACTACAAAAACCAATAGGGGAACACTTCAATCTCTGCTCACTCCCTTGACGACTTAATAGCTGTGTTGACAACCAGATGCCTGGTTGTCACTGCACGACCAGCATTAATTCATTACTGTAAAATACACCTCCCTCACGCTGTCCCCTCGCAAGCACACAGCTCAACCATTGCCCAGGGCATGGCAATTTGTGCCTGGGAAGAGAGGGCACTTGAGCTGGGGAAAAGATTCTGAGTGGTTGTTTGGGTTATCAATGATAAGGGCAAAAGTCACTATTTTCCATAGGCAGGGTCCATAGATGCCGACATCTCACTCCTCAGCGTATGCTGGGGTACATCTCCTACATGTAAGCAGCTTCAAACTGGGTCCCTATGCTGCTGTGTGCCTCTTTAGTCCCTACATTTACCTGTGTGCGGCTTTGGTCCATGCACTCACTAATGATTCATGTAGGAAAGTTTCCTACAACAAAGAAACAAAGCAGCTCAGGCAAGGAATCTCTGGCAGAGGATTAGCAAATCTTTCACTAGCCAACTTTCCTGGATCTCTAGAAAAATTCTGTGAAATTGCCGTGTACACACTTTCCCCTCACACTGCCTAGGTGCACAGGGGAATGGCATGCAAATGCAAACACAGATACTCTTATGCACTTCTATCCTTTCAGCGAGCTATATAATGCAACAAATCTCAACTGCACCTCATGCAACCGAGCAGCATCAGCTTAAAAAAAACCAAAACCCAACACAACACCCTTACCAGAGCTCCCTACTCCTACATCCAAGAGCTGGAGGGCTTGGACTAGACTGAACCCTCCGGAATTGAGAAGAGGTTGATTCCTCACATCACCAAACAACCTAGTCCCCTGTTCTGCACTGTCCTCCAATTAGACCTCATCTATAACTTTATTGGGGCTGGGTCCAGTATCCGCCGTCTCCAGGACCACAGAGGTATCCATAGGTCTTTTGGCAGTGAAGGTGGGGCCAATGCCAAGGATGGCTTCCAGCTCCTTATAGAAGTGGCAGGTCTTTGGCTCTGTACCAGAGCGACCGTTTGATTCACTAGCCTTTTCGTACCTCTGAGTCACAGCTCCTTGATTTGCACAGCACTGCATCGTGTCTCGTTCATAGATCTGCCTTGGCATGCCATGAAAAATCTGACTGTAGGTATCAAGGTTCCTTCAGCTGGGACTGCACATCCTCATCTCTTCAAATACTGATCAGATCCAGAAGCTCTAGTGTGGTCCAAGCAGAAGATTGTTTGCTGTGTGGAGCCACCATGGTCAACCGGGAAGATGCAACGTGAGCTCTCCACGCCAATCAGGGAGGAAGTGGAATTTCAAAAATTCTTGTGACTTTAAAGGCAGCAGAGTTCAAACTGATGGCCAGAGCAGTCACGATTGGCACTGTGGGACACTCCCCGGAGGTCACTTACCACCACAACCAAGCAGTGTCTACACTGACATTTGGACACAAAGTTTGGCACAACAAGCTCTCTACCTCTTGTTCAGGTGGTTTGATTTTGTTGCCAACCCTTACCGAACAGACTAGAATGCTGAAACTTTAACAGACCTCCTTTAACTGGAGTCAACCATTAAACAGATTTTTAAAAAAGTATTAACAGTGATTAAAAATAATCCCCATCTTTCAACTACTCAGCTTTCAGCTCTTATGGCATGCCTGTTTCACTAGTTCTATAGTCAGAGCGCCCTCCACAATACATAGCACTTAGATTTTTAATGTAAACAAGCAAAACACTTGGATCTGTAAAGAAATCCGAATTTCAATTAAAGAAGCCAAAAAGGATTAGAGTCAGGTTGTTTTCTTCTTTGCAGCTCACCTTTATTATGCCTTATCCAAATGACCACAGTGTACGTTTTTAGTTGAAAGGTAAAAAGCATGTGATGGGCCTGTCCCAAATCATTAATATCAGGGCCAACAAAATCTAAGCTCCCAGACAATTTCACTACTTTGTGTTATTGCCTGTTCAGCAGGGTCTTAACAGAATGCTGACCTTCAGCCAGCAAGTTAGGAGAAATCAAGCAACCAATGCCATCGTTACCCTTCTTTCTTTATTTAAGGTATTCCATGTGTGGGACAAGGTCCTCTGAGAAGCACTTTGTTATAATTCAGACTATTTTACCAGCCTATCAGACTGCAAAAGGCACTGCCCCTAATTGGAAAAGAATTTACACCACTCTCTTTAAGCACCCTAATCTGATGCTACACAAAAAACTACTGTTGCGCAGCCTGTATTTTTGCTGTGTGGTTGCATTCTGTGACTGTCTTAGCCAAACTGACCAAGGTTCCCTACATTCTCAGCACTGGTTACACAGATACAAGGGTTGCACTTCGGGATGTCATGCTAACTGGATTGGCAACCACTACCTTGCATATACATCGCCTCCTCCTCCGGCCCAACAGTGATCAAGAAACCCATCGAACACTAGTGCCATTTCACTGATTCATTTGTTTACATGCCTCTTTTACTACATACCTAACATTATTATAGCTTCACTGGATTCTGGAAAGACATGCTCATGAAATCAAGTATCTTTGGAGAAATGATATCAGATACCCAATGCACAAGATCACAGAAACAGCATGATCTAAACATAGGAGGGGAGGGATCAAAACCTGTAAGTTTGGGAATCTTGCTATGTGCTAATAGCCATTCAGGAACCTAGATTCATTAGTTTGTGACTTTATGGTAAGAAAAGCAACTATCAGTAAATTTGCTGTATGCTTGTGTCTGAAAAAAGTAACTCGTTTACAGTCACTGGCATTGCAGAGTCCATACAGCTCTGGCATGATGAGCTGGGCTCTTCCATGTCATGAAACCCCCTCATCAAAGATCCAATTGCAGATTACTAGGGATGATCCAAAGATGTAATAAATGGCTCCAATTCACAACTGGTCTTCAAAGCTAGAAAACTTCTCACTAAACATTTTACTGGAATCTGGGTAAATATGTACAGAAACAAAGCTCCACTTTTCACTAACAGCAGTTTGCTCACTGAGGTCTTTGGTACTGCCATGATCTACGAGTAGCATACAGTGTTTTGGATATACTAAGGATAAACATTAAATTCCAAGGGAAAAATTGTGCGGCCACGTCCTTGCCTTCTTAGGCTTTTAAGCCAGATATTGTACCACAATTTGTAATGTTTTAATTGACAAGAGACGCTTTAAATTTAAAAGCTATTTTCCACATAATTCTTGCTTTTCAACTTCTGCCTCCAGTGCCTGGAGAAAAGCGCAGAGTGGACGCAGTATTCTGACAAAGGAGCACAGCAGACATAGCCAGGGTTCAATATCCTGGTACTTTAAGTAACCAGCTTTCATGCTGCTTCCCCTCTGTATTACTGATGGAGGACAGGTTGCACACACTGTTCCTTTCCCCTTGTTACAAAACGCCTGTGCCCTACTCCAGCCTCAGAAATACAGAAGAATTAACAAGCCAAGCCATGTTTGTGTAATCCATGTCTTTTGCACTGCAGTATTTTATTTGCAGAGAGAGAGGAAGGTGGTTGAGAAATTAATGGACTTTTGTTTGTATCTGTCTGTGTATATATGCCAGGATAAAGGCCATTTACCTGAAGTGCCGAGAACCATTCAGAAGCAAGGAAACTGGGCAGATCAGTATTTTACCACAAGCTGGAGTGTAAGCGTCCACAGCTGGTGGAGTCAAATAATTGGGAACTGAGCCAAGCCGAGATCAGGTAGGGAAAAGCTATAAAAGCAGTATGAAATCACCAGGTGGGCTCAGAGTAGGACCCTGATGAAATGGCTCTGATGGCATCTCCTGGAGTCAGAGGCCAGGGCCCAAAACCTATGACAACTTTACTAGTCTCTTGCACTAAGCAGCACAGACCTTGGATTCCCCACCCGATCAAGCTCTTAATATAGTACATAACCTACTGTGTCATATTTATAGCTTCATCTCCAAAGTAAGAATCAGGGAGATATTTTATATATAAAACAGCTTTTAACTCCAAGTTTTTTAATAGAGACTCACGGATTCAGCATGTGAATTTTTTAAAGCATTTTAAAAGATCATAAGTTTAAGCCTTAACATTTGTGTTAAATTCAGATTGTATTTTATTTTTAAAAAGCTTTAAATTAAGTGTTAAAATATAAAAAAACCTTACTGCTTTGTATTTTTTCAATTACAGATTTTATTCACCTTGTTAGCAAGGAGAATTACAGTACTGAAATAAGTGACATGAATAATTGTCAAAGATTCTTTCCTGCAATGTTTCCCTCAGTGAAGATTAAACTTGCAGATCAATCTTTAAGAATCTGTATCAACTGCAGTAAGGGCTGGGCAACTGATCAGTCCAAAAATAACTGGTCAATTGACTTAGTCAAACATTGTTCAAATAATGTCAAATATGGTCAACCACTAAAGCACTGAATTTTTCAGAACAGTATCAAAAAAATTAACACTTTTTCGTCTCCAATAGGTTTAGCTTTGGACACTTTATGTCTGATTACAAGTTAATTTACAAAGCTATAAAGCACAATGAAATGAAGTTCCAATAAATAAGAAAATCATCTTTTAGCAATGTGAACATTATGCAAGAAAAGCTCTGTATAAGCTTGAAAGCTTGTCTCACCATCAAAAGTTGGTCCAATAAAAGATATTTCCTCATTCACCTCTGTCAAATATCTTGGGACCAACAGGGCTACAACAACACTGCATTCATCAATGCAAGATTAAACAGTTAAAGGAAAAATTAAAAATAAAACTAACATCTGCAAAAGAAAAATCATTCATATGCACTTATGCTAGGGTAGGTAGAAGATCAACTCTTCAAGCATCTTGCTTTTTCATTATCTTTTTCTTCAGTTTCAACAGCTTCATCTACATCTGTCGCCAAATTCATAAGCATCAACTTCCTTTACACAGCTGATGAATACTGAGTCAACTCAATCTGCTGTTTTCTTCTCTAATATTAAATTGCAATAAATAGTCACCAGCTTCCCTGCACTGGAGGTCTATTTCTGATCTCTGAATGGATGAGGAGTCCCCAAACCAACAAATTTTGTTCCATACATGCACCGATACATGGAAGTGTTTTTGCCATTAGCTACAGTGCAAAGAGAGCAAGCTCCTTTGATTCAACTGTTAGAATTGCCCACCATATTGTTTTGTGACTGAACAAGCGACCTCTTACTTTATAATTTGCTAACTCCACCGGAATTATTTGTTCATTTGTATATCCTTTAAAATTTGCAACAACCACTTAGAGATCACAAGCTGAGTTGAATGTGTCACCAGAAAGGGCTTGCTGCTAGAAATGGATCAAGAAGATAGGCAGCATTATGTCCAGGAGTGATCACTTGATTTCCCCATGATACTGTTTTATCTATTATCTTTTCTCTTGAGCTTTGATAAGTGGATTGCAGGGTGGATTTGATTTCAATGATGAATAAAGTCACTAGTTAGGAAGACTTGATTTAATCATAGTTTTCTACATAAACGTGCATTCTTGTTGGTTGTAATAACCTTAATACATAGTGTTCACAACTCAGAGATAGATGTAGGTTTCATTTTTAGAAGGTACAAACTATTTTTAAATAGCGATATATTTTGAAAGCTTTTCATACAAGTTTTACAGCTACATCCAAAAATGAATGATTGTTTAGTTATTTCGTTTACCAAAAGGTAAATGAAGCAGGTATTTATGAAGTCATTAGGAGGTGAACTCTCTCTAGTTCAACAAATTAATCATTAATATTTGGAAGTTTTTCTTGCCATACTGTATTAGGAGTACATCACCAGACATTTAAATTGTTTTATTTAACTAACTGTATTCTGTATTTTTTTCTTCAACAGCAAACAATATTTTAACAAAACAAGCATATGAATTTTTGAAGTTAGTCTAACATTCAAGTTTTTTTAAAATCAGGTTTGATTGTTAAGTATTTTAGTTAAAACCAATTTTAATGATTTTTTTTTAAAAAATTAAATAGATAAATCAGAGAGGTCAACATGAGAATGAAAAATATTGGCTTCTGCAGCTAATTCAGTCGTCTTCACCTTCATTTTCCTGTCTGTTCACAATCTGGAAAAGAAAAACAAGATTTTCTGCTTTTTCAGGTCCCAAATGATTTCTCAATTTGGAATGAATTAGTCCAGAGGAAGAAAATCACTTCAACAGTCTCCGAATCCAAGTGCTTAAGTACCTTCCATCAGTTTACAGGTGTGATTTTCTTTAAAATGTCATCAGAAATATGTTTCCTCTTCTTTAGCAGTTAAGGTTTGATCCTGATACTGAGTACTGAGAATACTTGCAAAAAAAAAAAAATGGTCTGCAGACAGTGCTTGTCCCACTCTTTTTTAATGCTTGTAATTTAACACTCTCATTGCATATTTCTCACTCAGTTCCTTCCAAATTTCAACAGCATCAGCAATTAAACAGCTATTCCCCTGAATTTTGTTCAAGGCTACAGAAATAGGCTTCAGTACACTCAACATGTGTTCAACATTTCTCTTAAGCTCAATGCTGAGAACTATTTCTGTGACAATGCCATCTATTTTTTCCACTATATTCACAAACTGTCATCAAATTAGGCCTGTTCTTGATAGTAGTGCTCAAAACAGTTCACCACGGAGTTCCATCGCACCTCTTGTGGGAGAGCTAGCTTTGTTTATCCCACTGTTTTCAGAGCAGCTGCTGCAAAGTGGCTGCTTCAAAAGTATTTTGCAATTTCAACATTAGCCTTTATTTCTGGAATACTGAAGTCTTTAGCTAGGAAATGCATCAAATGAACTCTGCAACTGTATATTAGCAGCTTGCAACTTTTCTATATTTCTTCTCATCTTGCACATATTTGGCGTTGCCTGTGACCAAACTGCAAACTAGACATTTGAACCCCCCCCCCCAAAGTTGGTTATAGCTTTTACTGCTACTTCTCGTACGTAGTCTGCTCTGTGCGAGTATCCTGAGGTATCAATTGTTTCTCTAAGGAATACATTCCCTTCTTCTGTTGTCACAAAAGCAAACAACAGGATCATTGGGGACATTGCTCCACCCATCAAGACTCAGCTTAACAATTTTATACCCTCTAGACGTTTTGCACCTGCTCAATTTCTCTTCCATACACTTTATCCAGCAATTTGCCTGTCACAGCTGCTTTATTGGATGAACTGTATCCTGGTCTTAATGACTGATCCACGTTAATGAAGTGAGGGTTCTCAATCACATGGCAAGGAGAGTTTGTTTCATAAACCAGGCAATTTTCTCATTCATTACCTCTTTTTGTACTCTGCTGTTCTTATCACAAACTTATCTATGGTTGTTTGTGGATGATGGAGATTTTTTTCCTCCTTTTTGCTACAGATATACTGTGGCTATGTGACATAATACATCATGTGACAAACACTATTACTGGCAGGTAATGCTGATGCTGAAACTATAGAAAATGATGGTGATCTTCAAGGTGGATAGTCTTCAGAATCCCGTATGTTGAAGATGGATTCTCCTAAGCAAAATAAGTCAGTGCAGTTATTTAATTATTATTACCATACAGTATTATTCACTGCATTCACTGACACTCAGTACTACTTTAAAGCTGAAATTGTAAAAGGAAAATCTACCTATTTCAGCTATTTTTTAATCACAACTGCATCAAAAATGATAGTTACTCTATGGTTCTATGTTTTTTGCTCAAACACGAGCATTCAAGAACAGCCCATAAGAAAGACAGGCAGTCCTTAAGAAATATACAATAAAAAGTTTACCAACCTGAAGATCCAAGCATGTTCAGGTAAGTTCCTTTCATCATCTTCAATGCAACTTCCTGCTGAGAAGGTACACTTCTCATGATGTTGTTTCATCCTGGCCACCAGGCACTGAATTTCTTTGCTGCACTGTTTGCATTTTGCACACATGCTTGTTTCAGCCACAGGCAGAAGATCTTCATTAAAATATTCCCAAACGGGGTCTCTTTTACGGCCTACTGCCATTATAGGTTTTTCCTTCTAGTGAGAGAATGGTATGGTATCTCTCATATTAATGAAGGCTACACTTAGAAAGACCTCAAGACTTCTGGAATATGCCGTTTAAAGAGTTTCATATTTGTTTCTATTGCCTGTCCCTCCCTTTTCACATTTATCTCCAGACTTCTTCTCTTGGTCCAGATCTATTCTAGCCCCAACAATCTTCTACACAGTGAACTTTTTGAACCTTTGCACTTTTAGAGAGGTAAGGGATTGACTCTGTGCACACAAATTTGCAGAGGAACAATAGGGTTGAGGTCTGTTATTTCTCACCTCCATGTATTTATTTAAAAACATTTTTGCTGTTAACATGCTATCTCTGGAGACAAATCCAGTTTGAGAGCTGCAGAACTAAACCTCTCTGATGGTATCTTCTAGACTGAGCACTGAATCCCACTGGTAGATAGAAAAATTAACCTAAATAATCTATACAGAAGCCTCTGAAACCCCATAAGATAAAGGTCCCTAGTTCATGAACTACTGGAACTCATTTACAAAACTTTTAAAAAACATTACATGACTATATTGTTTCGTACTATAGAATTAGAGTTTATAATCCATATTCCATGGTGAGATATCTTTGAGCTTTAATGTATCTTTATATAGGTTTTTTCCCCAAAAAGCATTGTACTGGTCGGTTCTGGGACCGGTTCTGCTCAACATTTTCATTAATCATCTGGATGATGGACAGATTGCACACTCAGTAAATTCGCGGATGACACTAAACATTGGGCCAAAAGAAATCTCATGGCATTCAACAAGGACAAGTGCAAAGTCCTACACTTAGGACAGAAAAATCCCATACACTATTACTGATTGGCTAAGTAGCAGCACTGTAGAAAAAAACCTGGGGGTTATGGTGGACGGGAAGCTGGATACGAGTCAACAGTGTGCTCTTACTGCCAAGAAGGCCAATGACATACTGGGCTGCATTAGTAGGAGTGTTGCTAGCAGATCGAGGGATGTGATTATTTCCATCTATTCGGCACTGGTGAGGCTGCATATGGAATACTGTGTCTAGTTTTGGGCTCCCCGATACAGGAAGGATGTGGACAAATTAGAGTCCAGCGGAGGACAACAAAAATGATTAGGGGGTTGGGACACATGACTTACAAGGAGAGACTGAAGGAATTACGTTTATCTAGTCTACAGAAGAGAAGACTGAGGGGGGATTTGATAGCAACCTTCAACTACTTGAAGGGGTGCTCCAAATAGGAGGGAGCTAGGCTGTTCTCTGTAGTAACAGAGGACAAAACAAGGAGCAATGGTTTCAAGTTGCAGCTGGGGAGGTTGAGGTTGGTATTAGGAAAAACTTTCTCACTAGGAAGGTGGTGAAGCATTGGAATGGGCTACCTAGGGAGGTGGTGGAATCTCTATCTTTGGAAACATTTAAGGCCCGGTTAGACAAAACCCTGGCTGGGATGATTTAGTGTGAGTGGTCCTGTTTTTAGCAGGGGGTTGTACTACATGACCTCATGAGGTCCCTTCCAACCCTAAGTTTCTATGACTCTTACGTAACAAAAAACCCATTGATTTTTATCCATCCTGATTTGATTACGATCAGAAGATATTCCATGAGTAGTTTTTAGTGCTGAAGCAGATGGGGTAGCAAAATACTTAATAGGAAGAGGTCAAAATCACTTCAGTTTCACTCACATCAATTTATTTTTAAAAAAATCCGTTTCATGATAATGCTGCCAAAGATGAAGTAGAATGCACAGAAATAAAGTTTGAATGCCGAGCAGTTTTCTCCTCCTTGCTGTGTAACTGTAATAATCTTTCTTGTAAAACAGTTTCTGTACAAATGATTCTGGCCTCCCCCAATTGTGCACTTCTAAAATGCTCTCCAGATTATGAAGTATCATTTGTATTTCAAGCAACCAGTAGCCAACCCTATTTTTATTTGCTGTTACAGAAAATTCCATTGAATCAAAACATTTTTGGGCATGGTATCCTGCTCCTTCCAGGACCTTTACAAATTCCCAAATCACATAAAACGGGGTTTAAGGGGGGGCTGCTCTTTCTCAGTGCAGAAAACATAATGGACTAGGGCAGCACCATGAGGAACACAGCAGGAAGAGAGAGGTCTTTACTGAGATGTGATGTCAGAACTTCCTTATTAGCACAGGACTTCTCGTATTAGCAAGATTTGGCTGAGGTTACCTGTGTGGGCATTATAAGGGGATTTTTGTTGAGGAGGAGTATTGGGGTTATTTACATAGGCATTTAATGTTGCTGTTTGCTTTACTGGGATGGAGTAGCAGCTGTTTTCCTGGAACCCACGCTGAAAACATTTCAGGCTGTGACAACCCCCCAAAAAGTGACCACACCGCCATCCCATGCCGCACTTTACTTCTGCACTGCTCCTGGGAACGAGACTGCCTTCAGAGCACCTGGCCAGCAGCCGCCACTCTCCAGCCACACAGCTCTGTCAGCCATGCATAGGGATGACAGCCACAGCTATGGCATGTGCCAGGACTGACATCTCACAGCCCTTTGAGGCGTCCTGACCTCCAGTACAAGAACCATTAGTTTAGGGAGAGGTTTAATGGTGGTTCAACTTCTTTTTGTGTCAGGGAAGGAATTTAATGACTGAATGATTCCTTCCCAAGTTCATTTCTTATGTTTGTCTGGTGAGTTTTACATTAAGCTCTGGTAGGCAGGGACCATGCCTTAACTTTGTTTAACGTGGAGTTGTCTGAGCAACCGATACATTCATATTGGCTTGTTAACGTACAGCATCATGAGTGACGCAATCTAAAAGGGAGACTGCCGGGCATCTAGTCATTTTTGCTGGACTACCCAACAGTGGTAGGCCATCAACTGACCAGCTTGCAAAGTGCAGCACAGACAGTAGTCTTTCACTTAAAGAACAAGTTTCAACATGCAGCTTGGTCCATAAGTAAGACTGGAGAATTGTGGAATGGCTTTCACAGCACTTCTCTGCACTATTACAGTAAAACAACAGGTTAGGTTTGACTGACTTCCATACCTAGATTCACTGCGGATTAAATTGTAACAAAGGATTACACGTTTCTCCTTTGTTTCAGCCACGCTTGCCACAAAGATCTGTTACTAATATAACTGTTATTGCATCAATGGAGTCTAACATAACGAGTACATTTACTGTGAAGGTACGATTGAAATAATTCCCTTGCTAAAAGAGCAGAATTTTGAAAGCAGCAAGAAACGTTCAAAGTAATCCTTTGGGCTTTTCCAAATAGTGTTCAAATTGAAGTGCATTTAGTCTAAAAAAAATTCTGCACCTGAACATTTCACAACATTTTCCCCTGAAACCTATCATCCAGAAAGATATGTTTTATACCAAGAAGTCTGAAAACCAAGAATATCCAGCCACTTTGAAATGAAAAGATGGAAAATTGTGACTCTCTGGGATAAAACCTTGAAATACAACAACAGTTCAAGATTATACCTGAATTTAAACAAGACATCCTAGGCTCCTTGGGTCCTTTCCCTGGACTTTGGGCCAAGTGAGTCTGAATGCAGGATGCATTAACATTAGAGGAAGCCACCTGAGGAAACCACATCATTCACAATTTTCCATTTTTGCTGCTGGAGAGATGCAGAGCAGAGACAAACCCACAGCACTACTATAGCTGGAACAGAGCAGATCCCAAAGTCCCCAGATGCTGGCCCTAGTTAATGAGAACTATCCCTTCAAAGTGTTAGGTCTAAGATTTTGGATCATATCATTTATCACATTCCCAACACCACCTCAGTTTCTTGTTCTGGAAAAGGGGTTAATGCGGGAGCAAAAGATGCAGTGGTTAAAATGACCCAATATCCCCAAAAGAAATGATATGAAGAACAAGGACATTTTGGTTTAAAGTTAGTAGTCAAATTCTCCAAGGACGTCTGCTTATTATTATTTATTTTTTAAACAAACAGCCAAATGTGTATGTTTTTAACCACCTCCTTGATCTAACACTTAAATAACTGGCATTGTCCAATTTAGGGTTTAATTTTTGTCCTGTAACGTCACTTGGTTCTTGGCTACTAACCTTTCATGTTACTCTTGGATTTGTCAGTTTGCTTGCCTGTGGGGGTTTGGGCCTGCTGCCCCTGCCCACTGGAAGAGGCGGCTTGCTGTGCTGCTTTCTGCTTTAACATTGTCCAGTCGAATGTGTAGTCATATTGATGGTTCAGGGTCCTAGAAGACAGGGAAAGGCTTACTACAACATATGACTACCTTACTGTGATCATCAAACCAGTCTGCTGAAAACTAAAGCTGCAAGTTAGTGGACAAATGCTAAGTAGTAATAATTGAATGGAATCCTTGGGGTAAAGCCTGAAAGCCACTGGCAATGTCTGCTTCCTTCGTTCACACAGATATCTGCATCTGTAGAAGGACTTCTGCACTTTCCAGCTTCCTCTTCTGTCTGCACAAAGGTTCATGATCCTTTCTTTGTATTCTGTTGTAGGAAAGATTTGTGGGCCCATAAATTCAAAAAACTCTTCAGTGTATGATGGTTTGTAACATCCCAAAGGGCTCATACTACAGTTGGTCGGCACCAACTTGCCTCATTTAAGGAAATTTATATAGAAAATAGTTGGTCTTATGTTTTTGTTTCCATCTTTATACTGTAAAAAGCACTAATGGGTTTTTTAAGAACACCATTCCCTCCCCTCAGATAAGCTTCCGGAACACTATCCTCACACCCATATATATTCACAATCCCCACAGCACCCAAAAGCTTCCCCTTGGCTCTTCCCATGATCCAAATCCCATAATCCTCTTGTCACAGGTGGTAGGATGCGAGACAATTTCAGCCATTTTGTGCGTTGAGGATGAAGGGGAATCAAAGTCACTGAGCCAACAATGGGACCATCAGGGGAAACAGATCAATTAGAAAAGCTCTTCTTCCTTCAGAGCCAGTTTAATGTGGTGCCATATTTCCTGGTTCCCTAAAGTTGTAGTCTGCATTCTATTTCAACTTTAAAAAAAAACTTAGAAGTCTGCTCAGTTCAAGAAAGAAAAATAAACTAGCCCCAAATAAGTTTCATGAAGCAATTATTGTTCATTTGAGTGCTCATACAATTAGGTTTCTAGATCATTGTGCTACCTTTTAAGACTAACCTGAAAAGAATACGGAATAATTGCCTCAGATACATGTAATCGGGTGCCTCTTCAAAGCGCAGGCCACGACAGTAGTTCAGGTACATGGCAAATTCTGCAGGAAATCCCTGTAAGCAACAGCATTAGTCAAACCAGGACCCGCAACGAGGAGCCCTTTGTAGGTATTCAGAAATCCAAAAGCCACGGCCAATGTTTAAAGGCAGAGTTAAAAAGGGATTTGGTTCGTCCACAGCACTGGATGAAAGAGCTCTGTAGCTCCATCTCATCCCGATCTTTCGAGTGATGAGTGCTCTGTTTCTAACTCAATTAAATACTTTGAGAGGTATGTAGAAGACACTCAACCCAGATAAAACTGAATGTGTGTTTACATGGCGAAAAAAAGCAGAACTGGCAAAAGTGTGTATTATTCAGAGCCCACCAAGGGTATGCCAAGCTTATGTATATTTGCAATAAAGGGATCTTGTTGGATTGCCAGCTGCACCTGATGTTCAAGTAGCAATGGCTAGCGAAGAACTCAACTGACCAGAGAATGCACTTTATTTAAAGTGTTTTGATGGTGTGTCCAACACTGGATATGCACTTTGAGAGTGTAAGGAATGGGGTTATGTGGTTAAATCAAGTTATTTTCATTTACTCTTACCTTGCACAAAACCTCAACAGGAGTGGACATCTTCTTTTCACTAATCTTTTCATACTTTTGCTTCTTTGTTGCAGCCTGTGGAACATGTGGGTCACAATATAAAAAGATGTTGGGCAACACTGGCTTAACAAGGACAGTAACAATAAAATAA
The DNA here is from genome assembly GCA_007922175.1 of Pelusios castaneus. NCBI lineage: Eukaryota > Metazoa > Chordata > Testudines > Pelomedusidae > Pelusios > Pelusios castaneus. The sequence continues at coordinate 6,271,245 of ML685833.1, forward strand.
AGTCAAACTGATATAAAAAGCCCTTGGTCAACCAGAAATTTGTTTTTTTTAAATGTGGAATCTCCAGGTCCCACATACTTATTGCAGAGGGGATAAAGGTCAATCTGGTATGAAGATATGGACACAATTTAATACCATTTATCGCCATCTAAGGCTTCCATCACATGGCATCACCCATGTCCATTCAGACCCTACTTGAATATCCATTTAACAAAGTTCTATTAATTCCCACTCCTGAGCCCTTCAAATGCTGTCTGCACTTTTCATAGAGCAGCCATCACATTAGATTGCAGCTGAAGAGTTCTAGTGTTTCACAGACAGCCTATTTAAAACCTTACAGGTTGTGCAGTTGTAACACCATCTGAACTGCACAATTCCCATATGGGAAAGGAAAAATACAGGAAGGAGCAAGTCTGCACTGTTCAGAGATTTGCAATGCTTTTACGTGATGACCCCATGTTCTGCAATTGCACAACTGAATTTAATTCAGGAATTCAGTTAACCCACACACTAGACTTAAATCTTCTTTTAAGTTATGCTTTCATACCTACACAGTGATTGAGAATACTAAAACAAAATTAAGTCTTAGTCTCCCATCCCAAAATGATCTAAACCTGGGATAGGAAGAGTACTGTTGGCAAGGCCAACATAAGCTATTGTTTAATTTTTAAAAAGTAAAACAATACACATTCTGCACACTGTATGAGGAAAAAAGAAAAGAGGACTTCTCTTCTTACATCCTCCAAAATTAAACTTGGAAAAGAGCACCCCTGAGTTAAAACTGCACAACCTAGATCATTTTATCAGGCTAGTAGTCAAGAGCATCCATTTGCAGCTCTTAAATGCTTAGAGTGTACAGTAAATTGCAGACTGCATGACCTACCTTTAATCCCTGCCATGGCAGGCTGGTTCTGTTAAAGTACATCAATACATAGCCTAGAGACTCCATATCATCTCGACGACTGTAGAGAAAAAGGCATAATCTTAAAAACTGTACGTTATCAGAACAATCAGCTTGCACCGTTTAGTGCTCAGAAGAATCCTGAAATTAGAAAATGTTTGTTCATTCTAAGAATGACACAAGCAATCAATCAACAAGCAAAATGGCAGAATTTAGCACATTAAACTGTTTCTCTACAATTTGTCTTAGAGATGTTGAAATTTAGGGCCCATGTTTAACAGAGTCTGAAGACTCCAATGTTAACTTAATTTGTCAAAGCAAGGGAAAGATTTCTCCATGCAGCTCCTCCTGATGTTAGTTGTAGTTTAACCCGTACATCTATGAAAATTTGTTCCCATGTAGCTCCAGAAAGACACAGTGAAAAATGTGATGACTACAGATGCCCGATCTGTACTTGATATTTAGGCCAACAAATCTACATCAGGGGTATGAAATAATACATGGCCCAGCTGAAAAAAAGCTATGATGACCTAGAAGCCAGTGTAGACATAGTGATGTCAAGAGAAGAATAGTTCTGTTGATCTAGTTACTGTCATTTCAGGACAAAGTCCCTATACTGATGGAAAAGCCCCTTTCCAACACAGGTATGCCAGGAGTCTCTGGCGTGTATGCACACTAAGTAACTCAGACAGAAAAATAATTTGAATTAGTTCTATTTTAAGAGACTCCTATAGTCTTCCTTATTTACATCTTTGACCTAATTAAATGTTTTCTCTGTACCTTAGTTTTATTAGGGGACTGACCATCGATTCTGATGTTCATTTACTATCAACATATCTAGACAAGGAGTAGTATGACTCTCTACCTTTAGTTACTAATGCTCTCTTTTAAGCCACCATCAAAAATGGGGGGAAATGTAGGAGGAAGCTCCAGAGCCTTTTACAGGCTGCATTAAGAGCTCACTTAGAAACTAGCTGCTAAAACCTTCAAATATTTTGTCCTGCTAGACATGCTCCAGGGCCATTAAGCAGTCTCGGACACCACCACACCAAATGTGCTCTGTAGATTACATTTCCCTGCATGACTATTTAAACAGCTGTTATCCACTGCAGCAAGGCGGTACCTGTTCAACCAGTTTTCTTTTTTGGCAGTACCCTCCCTACAATACCAAAGGCAGCCTCTGCCCTTCTATATGCCAGCCTGCTGCCGATGTGATCTGAAACAACTAGTTTTTTGTATCCCTACCCAAAACTCAATTAATCAAACACTCCTCCTGCTGAGCTATTATTCTGTACAAAGCAAAGCCTGCAGGGAAGCTAGATGGCAACAAGAAGTAGTGCTCCACTCTGTAACAGGTTCCTTCCTTCTGCCCACTAAGAGATAAAGGGAGAGAAAGCTGGGGTGGAAACGGCAGAGGGGAGTTTATTTAATGAGATGTGGAGGAGCATGTATTCAAGTAGGTTCCAAAGGAACCCACAAGTGCATGTAAGACAACCCTGCCCTACAGAACTTACTCCCTGAGAGAAGACTCAGTGAAAATACTTAAGACGATGGACAGGAAAAATGAGGGCAACAGTAGTGACATGTACACAGACATTATGTACCTAAGGCTGTCTACACTTGCAAGTTAGTTCAAATTAAGGAAGCTTAATTCGAACTAATTTAAGGCTTGGCCAAACTAGGCTTTCATTAGTTCAAATTAAGGGCTTCCTTAATTCGAACTAATAAATTTGATTGCTTAGTTCGAACTAACCCTTAATAGTTAGTTTGAATTAAGTCAATGTGGCCATATTAGTGTGAACTAACTGCTTAGTTCGAACTAATCGGCAGATTGACCTTCCTGCAACTGACTAATTGGAACCAAGCAAGTGCCCTGAATGGCCATGGCTAGTTTGAACTAGCATTCTAGTGGGGCCATGCTAGTTCGAATTAAGTTAATTCAAACTAACTAAAATCAGTTAGAATTAGTTAGTTCAAATGAACTAATTTGAACTAGCTTTTGTAAGTGTAGACGTAGCCTAAGAGATTAGGTGGGGTAGTGGCGATATACTTTGTGGCAGACTCTTCTCTGAGCACAGGCAATAAAGGGGCAGTATGCACCTGGCCCTATAACTTTTAATGGATTTTTCAATATTATAGCTCAATAGTATGAAGCTGGGAATTTATAGTCTTCTATTGACATTTCCTAATAAAGGCTTCATTAGAATCCATACCCATGAAACTGGACTCCAGGATATCTGGCGTGTACAGGATGGAATGATCTCACCTTCCATTATACTAGGTATTTATGCTACTTCAGTAACAGCTGTCACGACACTTGTCAGAGCAAACCCTGTAGTATCTCAATTTAGCACAGTAACTGATGAAGGACTCTGCTGTCAAGTTTCAGGTCTCCTCCATCTTCTCTTGATTTACAGCAGGGGATCACTTAGAGGCATCATTGCTGGCTTAGTCTACATGCTTTAGTAATTCTTAGAGAGTGGGGTGAGGGAAGCTTACCATTAAACTAGAATTCCAGGTATCAAAATAGAGGATGGGAGAGCTGTGAGACTCAACCCCTGCCAGCTCTTAAAAATAGCTTTACATGGTACACAATCTTTTTTCTGATCCATGCCTTTATCTTTAGATCTTTGCATTCCCAAACAGATTTGGATGAGCCATGTATCAAAACCTGCGTTAAATGCATGTGCTCACGTCAGAAGTCCTAACAACCACCTTCTCTATTTGCCCCACAGCTCTAAAAGGTGATAAAACTGCTTGGGAAGAGCCACCACATTTTAACTGCCATTCATGACTTCTATACCAAAAAAGCCATTGAGAAAGGAGGTCAATGTGGAATCATATGGACCCTTTCTATACTCTGTGGTATTAACCCCTTGTCACATGCTCTGAACAGTCTTACAGGTTTTACTACAACTGATGAGATAAAATAGTTGCCTAATAATAATGATGATGTTCAAACTGACTATAGACCATAGGGAGCAGAAATTCAGAGGAAAGGCCAACTATTTCACGATGTGACCTGTTATGATTCTATTCTAGAGCCCCACAGTGGAATTGGGATCCCTAAGGGTTCCATTGCCATAATAGCAGGAGCAAGCAAAACAATTTGTGGCAGGCAGGATTGGGTGGGGATGGAAAACAGACTGCAGTCGTTTGCCATCTTTTTTTTTTGTTGTTAATTAAGGTTTTAATACTTAAATTTAAGCAATGGTTAGAAAGATTTGATGTATATTGCAACAGAAGTTATATTATTTTACATGGCTTAAGCAAGTTCTGTTTTGTTCTTTTAGTGGTCAAAATTGTGTCTGAATTCCATTTAAACCAACTTTTTTTTTTTTAAGCATTCTGTCTCTTGCAGAAGAGAAGATTTTTTGGTGGTGGGAGTGGGATAAAAATGCAAGAAACACTGCATTGGGATTAAAAAATAGTCTTACTCAGGGCTCCACTCTATACTGCTTAAGTCTCTGAAGTGTGAGGCATAGCAACATCTAGCAGGCATGGACTGTGAGGGATGGAAATAAAGCATCAACTTATGTTTGGCTTGATGTGCCCAACACATGCTCCTGAACAGTTAGGGGAGTGAGCTGTCTCCACTTGATTCCTGGGCAAGTGGAGCTCAGGCATGCAGAGCAAGTGATGCACTCTGGTTCTACGGGGTGCAAATCAATCCTTTCGGTTGATTAACAAAGTTAAACATTTACTTTTGAGAAGGTGGCGCTCTCGTACCCTTTTAGGAAAAGAGGCACTGCTATAACCACTTCCAAACAGTGAAGGAAAGCAGGGCTAATGTGACCCTCAAAACCAGGGGTGTCAAATTCATTTGCTATGGTGGGCCAGATTTGACTTAAATGTTCTTTAAGAAAGCTGTACATACCATAAATTGAAATACTAGGGCACTCTCACAGCATTGCCGAGTGCTATGTACGTGAGACTGTGCTCTGTGAGATCACACTCTCTCCTAGGGAGAAAGTTGTCTTGCAGAGCAGTCTCATGTACATCCTGTGGGCCACATCCTCTTCCCTCTGGCCTATGACTGTGCTCCATGGGAGTCCCATGGAGCAGAGTCACGGACCAGAGGGAAGAGGGTGCGGCCCACAGGCCACACACTTGACACCTCTGCTCAAAACCTTACCAGCAGGAACCAACACAAGCATAACCCAATACTTCATGACTAGGGAAGACGAAGAGAAAATACCAGCACAATACTTCAGCACAGAAAGACATCTGAGGCCAGTTAAAGATTTTTCCTCTGTTCCATTGTCCAGTTTTTTGTCACGGGAAGTGGATCGTCTAAGACCTGTCATAGTGGCTGTAACGGGTGGCAGCACAATGAGGAAAAAAATGCATGCTTTGAAATTTTATCCAGAACAAATGTCTTCATCCTGAAGATTCGTTCTAAAGCAATTCCATCCCCTTTCAGATGCAGGCAGCAATTTAAGTATTTGCTATGGTATGTGTTCACACATTTGAGTGAAAGTAGTTTAGTGACTTAAGGATTTTATGAATGAGGTCAACCCACAGCCTTTGGAAGCACTGCAGTAATCCCTTTGAACTCACCTCTGCTCAATGCCAAGATGTGCATTGATACTGGCATATCGAGCCGTACCAGTGAGATTTTTGTCTTCTCTGTATGGTATATGTTGCCTTGTCCTGTTGTCCCGGTATTTTTTGGCCAAACCAAAGTCAATAAGGAATAACTTAAAGAGAAATGAAAATAGGTTATTGCTTCCAGACCAAGGCAAATATGTGGGAAACCCCACACAATATGTACTTTGTCTCAAAAGGTATGTTGTTAAATCAAACCCCATAGTTAAAAGGAAACAAATTAACTTTGCAGCAAGTCTTACTTGCTGTAATAAGCATACTCAAATTTATAATACTCAGTTATTTCAAGGCCTTCCTCTGCTAGATGGGAAGGATTAGACTGTGCTACTCACAGTGTAAGGTTTAATCTTAAACATACTTTACTATTCTAATCTATATTACTATAAGGCAAAGTCTACATTGCCTACGAAGATGTGAACAGCAGTGCTTATCAGAGGGCTGCACAGTAACTCCCTTATGCGGATACAGAGGGTATGAACTAAAAACGTACTTTGCATTTATGTAGTCCTATTTGAAGAAGTCTACATTAATGCACACTATGAACCTCTTAGCTAACGTCCACACAGAGGAGTCACAGGATAGCATTCTGATACAGACTGCCATTCACACTCCTGTAGTCATGGGGCAGTTCAGACAAGCACTCACTCAAGATCTGTGACACATGACTGTTAGGAAGGGAAATGAAAATATGTATGCACCACAAAAATGTATTTTTCTTGAGGCAGTATTGCACTATATATATTTATATATTTACTTAATGGCAACTCAACATGTTAAACTATGTTTTGATGTGCTGTGTTTGTGCACTTAATTGCCACAGCAATCATAGATCATTTTGCATAGCATAAAAGGCCATCTTCAACAGCAATGAGATATATTACTTCAACCATACACTTGTATTTTTAAGCTACTGGTAAGTCAGCAAGTCAAGTCCCACAGAAGCGTGAGATGCTTTTATTAAATCCAGCTGATTATATCCACACAGCCAAGGAGGTCTAGCCCAGTAAAGTAATCAGACTAAATATTTATTACTACAAAGCCTATGTCAACTAAACCTCCATAACTATCAAACTTAAAGGTTAAGTAGGTTTAGTTGGATTTTAATTAGTGTGCCAACAGTCACTGTGCTTTTTTGTGGCAAAGCTTCCCTCAGAATTTGGCAGCAAAAAATGAGGCAGATACGAAAATCATGTTTTCAATAACAGATCTGGAACATTCTTTGGTCTCAGTTTTGAACAATTAAATCTGTTTTTTTCTTTCCATTAAGGATTTTTTTAGCTCAAACTTCAAGTTTCAGCTTGATAGCCTGTGAGACTCCACTGCCATAGATAAGATCTAGAGGACAACAGACAGTTGGGGTCTCAGTCCATACCCATTATAAGGGATTGATATGGCTAAATCAGACTATTATGGGGGCTTTTGAGACACTAATAATTCTCATGAGTACCGCACTCAAGGGCTTAAGTTCATAAGGTTATTCCAGATAACTAAGACAGAGGACATGTCTCAAGTTCACTCAGCTTTTAGGAAGAAAAATATTGGGACCAAGGAATAGTTTTATCCTGGGGCTGTCTCTCAAACATCATTTTAGGTAGTAACACGTGCAATCTAAGAAGCTCCATTCTAAGGTGCTGGCTGGAGATTTTTCTTCTTCTGCGGAGCAACCATATTCAGAGCACTCAGCAGCAGCCTGAAGGCAAAACCTTAATGTGGCAGAGATACGGGGCTATGTTTGGTGCTGAAGAACACAGGGACATTTTGCCATTATTTATACTACTTTAAGACCATGATCTAAAAACTTAATTTAGCACAAATCTGTATGAAATTCCTCTCTTCCTTTTCTCTTAAGAGAAAGCTTTGCCTTACTGAAATTCCCCCCCCCCCCCCCATCCCACATAATTTGGGTTGATGTCATTTCATCTCCCCCAGGTGAAGCCACTGCCAGTCACAAGCCACTTTGGGTGGCAGTCAAAGGGAGACACAAACAACGTAAAACAACTTGTGTATCTTCCTTCTATTTTCTAATGCCCACTTTTCACTGTGGCTCCCCTGTGCTGAGTTGAAGGGAAATGTCATCCCCTCACCTCAGCACTACTCTTCTTACGGGGATGGAGTTATGAGTTGAACTCTGGATTGACTGAGCGGGTCTTCACTGACCCTCAATGGAACTGGAGAGATTGACCTGACGGTGGCGAATTTGCTGCTGTCAGTACAGACTTGGCCTTAGAGAGCTGTCAGAAAAGGCTCTGTTTTTAGCCACACAACACAACAATTGGCAGAGACAATGTCTCAGACTGAGCAGAAACATCAAATTCTTAGAACTACTGGAACAATAAAGTCCTAAAGCAGGTGCTGTAAGGCAATACTTGCATTACCATGCTGCAAGCGCTCCCTACCCTTGACCTAGGCAAAACTAAGGGTTGATGTACATTTATAGCTGACCCCATGCAGAATGAAGACCACAGCCACTCTTCAAAGTTTCGCATCTTGTGATCACATGACAATCACCAAAACGATGCTTTGATCACAAAAGCAGGTTTTTTGGGATGCCCCCTTCCAGCAAGAACAGATATAAATGTTTTATGCCTCAAAGACAAGGCCCCTTCCTGAATGGCTACACGCGTTCATTTAATCAGAACTTTTAAACTAGACAAGGAAGTTACAAAGTACTTCAAATACTTCAAAGTCTCAACTGATATGACTCAGCCACTTCTATAATCCTAGGGGGTCTGCGGTTAAGCGCCGGAAGAAATGCAGCCCAGTGACATGGATCAAAATCCAAGGTACAGCACACAAGCAGCAATCTTTATAGTTCTTTAGGTAAATTCTGTAGTTATGCTCCACAAGGGCTTTTTAAAGCCTGCCGGCTGCTGCTGCTTTAAAAAAAGATGACTGAAAACTTGTGGAACTCCATGCTTCCTGCTATAACTCTGATACTCCTGCTTTGATACATACTGGCCTAATAAGGTTGCTGTTCCCTGCTCATATTTAAAATGCATCAAAAGGACATTTTATAGTCGTTATTCGAGTGCTGTATAGTCCTGTTCTACACTGATCAAGTTATTACAAGAGGTGTTGTATCCACTAACTTTTTCTCTGAGGGACTTAAACTAAGACAAGGGTCAGTAACCTTTGCCAGTCCCAGTGCCAGCCCCTGCACCCTCAGTGCGGCTCTTGTGGCCCCAGGCCCCGCTGGGGGGGAGGGTCAGTGGGGGGAGCAGTCACGGTGCTGTGTGCTGCTGGCAATAGGTGTGCGTGCCAGGTTTGGCACTTGTGCTGGGGGTTGCCAACCCCTGAACTAAGGCCACATCTACACTGATGGCTGCGAAGTTGCCACCATCAAATTGCTCCAGAAACTGACTTAGTAAAAGCACCCCTTCAAGTGGCACACTACAGTGAAGATGCAGTGCTGAAGGGGAGTTACGAAGTCAAAAGGAGTTACGCAAGCTACTCTGTGCAGCTTCTTGTAACTCCAGTTGACTGGAGCCAAATTTTCCCAGCAGCATAGATTGGGCCCTAGTCTCAGGAGGAAGAAAATAAGTTCAGCCACCTGCCTTCTAGACAAGTACGAGTTGACAGGAGTCAATGTAGGAGCATGGGATCTCTTCAGAACACCCTCTGACTCAATTTTAATGGGACAGAACCTATCAGATGCGAGTCAACACTAACAGATCAGCTATCAGAGACAAGTTTGATAGCACCTTAATTACTGGTATAAAGATAGGGCAGCTGCAGAAATAGAATGAAGATTGCCTTGACTGACATGTTTTCAGAACTAGATACCTAATGCATCTGTCAGTCAAGTGCAGCATACGGTTGTTCCACAGTACAAACAGTCAAGACTATTGCTTCAGACAGCTAGATAAGAGAATAGTATACTTTACCAACCAACTGCAGAGTTGCTTACTGATCAATGTCCATTTAGTTTTATCTACAATGGTTAGAAAGAAGCACAAGATTTGCTTTCCCTTTTCAACCATGTCCTCATTCCTAGGATTAAGGAATCCAAAAACTAAAGAGTTGAAAGTGATGGGCAACATGGGATTACTGAGAGAAAGGTTTACCAGGGCAGCTTCATTTTATGAGCACACAGTCTTAAGTGATGAGTGCCCTCACACCACTATTTAAAAAGGATTTATCAAGCATGTGAAAGGAGACCGACAGAGGTGGCCAACAGGATTTCCCGTATCTGAATGCATTCAGGTATACAGCATGCACTTGCTAGAGGTCAGATGTACAGTCCTATGCAGCAAGTCCTACACTACATTGCCACTGGTTTGAAGTGGTAACTATCCACAACCAGGCATGCACTAAAGTTTTCTATACCAAGCTAAAATCAATTCTGCATTTGAATGTCAGACATGTACATATAGCCCTTTCCACATTGAAGTTTACAAAAAACACTTTACACAAGCGCCACAGGGAAACATCTTAGAAATGCATGTTTGCCAAGTATGTCTGAATAATGCCAACGTAAGAGGTGCTTTTGTAAGGTCTACATTCTCCAGAAACAAAACAAAAACTAAAAGAAATAAATAAAGCACATGAATCTGGGGTTGAGGTTGGAATAGGAGACAGTTTCAGACCTGGTTTAATCCTGAGAAAGATGGGTCCTGAGAAGTACTAACAGTCATGCTTCTTTTCCTCTTCCCCACTGGAGATTCTAAACACTGAACAAACAATAGAGGGTGGCAGTGCATCAAACAGTATTGCTTACATTGCAACAATGGCCGGCGCAGACAGGCAACACCGAGGCGTTAGAGAAAGAACAGGGTAGCCAAATGCCATCCTTCTTCCACCAAGCACTGTAGTTTTCCAAAACAGATTTTTTTTTTTTTTTTTTAAAAAAGAGAATTTGAAAAATGTGGCAAGATACGTTTTGAATATGAGCCACTCCATAACAGCACTGCCTTACACAGGGATAGCAATGGTGACATTTGGCTCTATCAAAAAAAAGGAAATTGAAGCTTTGCTTACAAAAAGCATTCTTCGTACCACAAACTGCCCTTCCCCAAAAGACATTCAGAAAAAGTAAATCTTCAGTAAGGAAGAGGTAGAAGGCATTTAGTCACCTTAAAGTTTACTTTCATAAGCATGCAGGGCTTATTTCTAGCACAGCTGAAAGTTCACCTTTTAAGGTAGGAGCAAAATTACTCCCAAATGTCAAATTGAGAACAATTTGAAAAATTGATCAGTTAAATTTAAACTGACTACATTTTAAAAAGATATAGCGTTTATAATTGACAGGAAGCTACTGGAACAAGATTGCCATGGCATCCTAGTCTGTGTGTGACTGGTATGTCCTCAAGTAGTGTGTACTGAACATTTAATATGTAGCTGTATTTAGCTACAAAGAAAAGGATCAACAGTGTATTATATCTAGAAGCAAATGTTCCTAAAATGGAGCAGCAATTAGTCCAAAATTGAAGCAAAATGTCCATTTTTAATTCTGCTTAGGTAAACCAACAATTTTACACTTCTGTGTCATGGATGGTCTAATTCAGTATTTAAAAAACCCCTCATTCCTGCAGTAAGTATTTACATCACCATTTCATTGTATGGCTCCCTAACACAGATAACTAGTGGCAGAGACTAAAAATTCATGGTCTGCAGGCAATTCAGGTTTTCCGCTCAACTGATGTGACAAGCTCATCTAATAAAATGAGCACAGCATTATTTCTAGGCCATTATTCCAGATCAAGGTAACAGAAGGAGCTACAATGCCAACCCAGCATGACTGTGCAGAAGTGTGGGAAAACGGCCAAAACAGAGGAAGTCGGAAGTCAGAGACAAACTAGTAAAAAAAAAATTAAAACGAGTTATTTTAATTTTTTCTAGTTACACTGCCAGGTTTTGCCAGAAAAACTGAAGAACCTGACTGCTTCATAGCAGAGAAAAGAGAGTTCTATAGAGTAAAAAGTATGAAACTTGGGAATGAGCAAGGTTTAACAGGAACAGGATTACATGAAGACTTTACCTTTCAATTTGACTGTTAATATCTTTTCCACCAAAACCAGTTGTATCTAAATGTTTGTTGTGCACTGCACCCCTTCAGGTAGAACTTATGTTTCTCATGTCAGCAAACAATTTTGTTTCTAATGTTAATGGCTCCAAGTTGGCATTCATACAGGCAAACAAAGGTAAACATTTTATGGCTATTAATGCCTAAAGATAGTAAACATCCGCAGAGAGCACATAAAGAACCTAAGTGGGAATCTTGCTTCCAATAAAAAGCTCAATCATGTACATTTGTTCTGAAGTTAAGAATTTCTATTAAATAGCATGCTTAATGCATTTGGCCAATGATGCCTGTCTGCCCGAGCTCCACATTAAAATTGAGAATTTAACATTTCACTCAACAGAACTAGTCATTGAAAACAGTATTTCTATAAGAAAGCTTCCAACTGAAAGCATGCACTCCTGGCTAAGTTAACCCCCCAATGCACAAATAGAAGTTCCCCAACTTAATTATTTAAGATCCAGTAAGGTTAGCTTTATTGTGTGATCTTTCAGCATTCAACCAATCTACATCTTAGTACTTTGTCATCTTGACAGGTTTGCAGGAATTCAGTTACAAATATAGTTTAAGTCAACAATGCTACCATTTACAGGCTGACTTAATTTGTGTGCACAATCCTGAAGGTTTCATTACCAATCACTGCCAATACCTTGGTGACAGGTAGGTCAGGAGCTCCTACACCGATGTGAATGCATTTTACATCAAGAAATCAGTCCTGGAGCCAAGACTTAAGATTTGATTTTCATGTTAAGAAAAAAGTGCTATTCTGACATTTACTAACTTTGAATAATGCAACACCATAGTTGGATAGAGCATGCTTAGGTAATCAAATTAGTTTACACTTGCTGATTTCTATGTTTAAAAGAGCAACCCCATAATTAAGTCCTCCATTGCAGTGTGGGTCAAAGGTCCACACATTCACACTACTGCATTTAGCAAAATACAAAAGGAAATCCCAACTCCTGGCATCAAAGAATTAAACTGATTTAGTCTCTGACATATCTATTCCAGCAATAACAGTTAACTCAAGCTGAAGAGCTTTTCAAAATCTAGATGTTTATCAGGATCATTCTTAGAGGCATTACCCTCTTTCTTCCATGCAAAGAGCATTAGACTAACCTTATTACAGTGACGCCCGATACCCATTAGGAAGTTATCTGGTTTTATGTCTCTGTGTATAAAATTCTTTGTGTGCACATATTCAATTCTACTGATCATCTGTAAACAAGAAAAAATAATCCAAATTTAACATGAGGAAGAGAAAGAAAGATTAGAAAAAAGTCCAGTTCAAGTTCTTTTTCCTTGGTTATGAACGAGTTGTAAATTGTGTACACGTCAACAAGTACTTACAAAATAGATGTCAAATGAAGTGACAAACCGTACAATGAAGATAATCACTAGTCTGTCATTACTTAATGAATACAAGTCATCAGTGTAAGCTTCCAACTTTTCCACTATAAGTAACGCAAGTGGTATTCACAATTTATTTATCCACATGTTAAAAAACCGAACCAATCTAACTGATGTTACTTTAAGTATACCACAGAAGTGTTTTAGTTTTTCCTGATGTGGTTTGAGCAGGAACCAGCTCATTAACAGTTTATTACTTCACACGTGCCTTTTAGCTATTCTGGTTACCTTCATTTGCTGGGCAGTAACACTACAGCATGAGACCATATCAGCACTAAGGGGATTACTACGATATAGTTACAATGCCATCACTATGGTGGTAAGATCCCACATCATCACTGTAGGATCATGTCCCAATCAATGGGACCTAAGTCAATGGAAACATTAGGGTGGCCTAGCTACAGTTTTCAGGTGGGTGGACTTCTCATGCCCCTGCATGCAAAGCTATGTTGACCTAAGTTTAAGTGTAGACCAAACCTTAGTGTACTACAGGAAGCAATACTATAGCATCTCTCTAAACTAGTAGCAATCTTAGTGGAGTATGTCCCAATGGCCATCTTTAAACTTGCTGTAGTAAAGTTATACGTCCTATGCAACAGTATATTTAAAGGCATATTTCCTAGATAGTTAGGTTTGGATCCTTAGGCCTTGTCTACACTGAAAAAAACTGCGTCGCAGGATCAATTGAGCAGCCAGTGTAGACCTGCTCAATCGATCCAAGAAGCGCTCTCCAGTCGACTAACTCCAACCCTCCAAGTGGAGTACGGCTGCATCGACCGAAGGGCGCTTTAAGTCGATGTTGCTGAGTGAAGACAGCGCGGTAAGCAGATATAACTAAGTCAAAGGGAGAGACGCAGTCTGCTGTATGCAGAACGAACATCTCCCGTTGACTTAGCCCCTCAGTGTAAACTAGGCCTTAGAGAATAGCCCTTCCATTTACAATAACAGTTAAAGATGCTGTTACCACAGCAGCTGCTCTCTGGCTGGGCAGGCAAGATAGTGGTTCTCTCTCTGAAGCAAGCATCAGTGACTAAAAGCAGCTGAGAACAAGGACAGATGACACCTATCTCGACTCACAAATGCTGTAGGCTTCCTTGGCTGACAGTCATGGATTCCGTGACCATTTGGCAAAGTGACAGGTTGCTATTAACATCAGTTGGATAATCTTGGATCATTTTCAAATACAAGGTTTAAACTCACCTATATTTAGGGCTGTCTAACTCTGGCACTCAGGACTTGAAATTATTCACTGCCCTGAGCAACTCAGAGAGGTGGTTCTAATTTTGAAGTGTAGACCGGGCCCTAGATTCTACAGAGGAGTATTTAATGCCTAAATAGAAAGTGAATACAAAAGCTAGGCATTTCTAAGATACTCACCATAACATCATATAGGGCTCAACTTTAGAGAATTAAAAGGAAGGAGTTTGGCATCCTCATGTTTAAAGAACAGCAATCATCCCCAAAGCACTCCGTATGAAATGAATAAAGGCCAGGATAGCAAGGATGTTTCATGTACCCATTGATGTGCAATGGCAGAGCTCAAAAGAAAGGTCTTTATATAGCCTGCCAACAACATGCTTGGATGAAGCCTGTGAGTGTTTCACTAAATCGAATTTACTTAACATTTTGAGGTTTGCTTTTTTTCCATTCCCAATACTTGACATTTGCAATGTAAGTAAAATAAAATTAAGAGCATGATTTTATTAAACATTAACACTACCACAGGCAGAATATTAATACTTATGATTTCCAGAGGGGTAGCCGTGTTAGTCTGTGTACAGCAAAAACAACGAGAATCCTATGCACCTTACAGTAACAGATTTTCTTTGGCATAAGCTTTCGTGGGCTATAACCCACTTCATCACAAAAGCTTATGCCGAAGAAAATCTGACAGTCTATAAGGTGCCACAGGATTCTCGTTGTTTTTGCAATACTTATGATGCATTTTTAGTTCAATGCTGATCATTTGCTCTACAATACCATGAATCTGCCACTATACCACTGCTTCTATTTTCCACTTTTATATAGGTCATTGAGAATATGGAGTACTGAACAGCACAGATTCTGATCTACTTAAGAGGAGCACTTTTTGCTTCATTCTAAGTATCTTAACTTCCTTACAACGAGAATTTAAGTTTCACATACCTGGTCTGCTAACATAAGTACTGTTTTCATTGTGAACCTGCGGGAACAGAAGTTGAAGAGGTCTTCAAGGCTGGGTCCTAGAAGATCCATAACTAGAACATTGTAATCTTTCTCTTGACCATACCACCTGCAATGAAGCAGAGATGTCTAAATTTTCATTGTGTTTAAGATTAACTAACAATCTACAGTATTAACAAGGCAGCCAAATAATATTTTAAAATTCTAGTAGATGTCAAGTAATACCGCGTTTCTCACTTCAAAATAACAATTGAGATTGTTAATGGATAAATGCATTGTTGATGTAAAAGTCTAATTAACTGGATTTCTGCAAAGTGCTCAATATTTATAAGCACACCCTGACTACCACCAGACAGATTTTTTTTTGGTTAGGGTAGTTTACTTTGATGTAGATTAGTGGCAATGGTCCATTTCTTTTATAATCCTCATCTTGTTTACATCTTAATTGGATCAGCTCCATTTTGTTCTTTCTGCTATTGATTTCCAGAAAGCAGAACACAATGCTGGCTTCCTACTATGCCATCTCCCCTTCTCATGTTAGCTACCAAAAGCTCTGACTACAAACAACCCACTGCCATTTAGAAGGACAGCCTGGATATAGCTTAGTTTTGCGGCGGCAGTAAGCGGGTTTCATTAAACAGAATCCCTTTCATAAAGCAAGCAGCAACAGAAAGTTCTGTAGTAATGTACTGAAGTCTGGTCTAGACTAACATCTGTGCTGGCAAAACTTGTCACTCAGGGGTGTGAAAATAACCCCACCCTGGGGGACATAAGTTTTGTGGCATAAGTGTTTGCATAGCCACATTACGTTGAGGGGAGAGAGCTCTCCCGCAGACATAAGAAAACCATTTAAATGAGCAGTAGTAGCTATGCTGACGGGAGAGCATCTCCTGCTGACTGCACTGTCCACAGAAGCGCTTATGCCAGCAAAATCCGTGCCATTGGGGGAAGGGTTCCACACCCCGAACCACCAAACTTTTGCTGGCATAAAATGTTAGTGTAGACATGGCCTCAGTCAGCCTACTCAAAGGAAAAGCACTCAATTTTCATAACACATGAAGCAAAAAGCTTTTGTTTGTACTCTAATAAGGCACACCTTCAATTTTCACTTCAGACAAAGAAGCATCAGTTTCCACCAATGACTTTTGAGCACCCAGAGGATACTTTTTGGTCTTGTCTACTAAAATAGAATGAAGATTTAAAAAAAGCAAAATAAAATCTAAAGGCCTTGTTAAAATACAATACCAATTACACTACTCTGGATCAGGCAGACCATGCAAGCCAACCAGAGCACCTAATTTCTCAATTCTGAGCAAGGATACAGAGAAGCAGTAAAGAATGACTTCGAAAAAGCATATCTATTCATTCAGCACTGTTAGCACAGAAAGGATCTTTTTCCTTCTACAGTTCTCTTTGTACTCTGTCTATGGTGTTTCAACCACTGCCTATTATTCTCCTACCAGGTGTAACAGGTGTTGATGGGAGTGCTACAAAATAGCTCCAGTTCTGCTCTTCACAATGCTCATTATAGCAAGGGCTCCTCTACACTCAGTGCTCAACTGTAAATTCTCACAAAGCTTAATGCTCCCTTCCCATCTGGTTTAACATTTGAGGGTTGAGGTGGAGAGGCAAGAAGGAACCACAACCACCACTTTCTCTTCAATTCAAATAGCTCCTCTCCAAATTCTGCCAAGTCAATATAATTGATTGGATAAAAGTCAGGATCCCTGATATACTTTGAAAGGTGGCTCTTAGTATTCAGCAAGCACATCCTGGCTTTGTTGCTGTTGATCAAGGTGGCCACGCTAAGAACACACTTCCATCTGATTTGCCAGAGATCTGAACCTCATCTTATTAAAGATGGACCCAGCCATGGAAATCATATTTTGTGACCTGCAAAGTTGACTATTGTAACTCTATATCTAGGGCTTTCAATGGACATACAATGAGACACTGGAGACGTCAATCATAAAAAGGAAAGAAAATAAGATTAACTTTTCTGGGATCCAACTAAAATGGCCCTTGCCATAATGTTAGTAATAACCCCGTAACCCCGCCCCCACTCAAAAATAAGACATGAAGAAAAGACCAGGTCAAGTTCTCAAGTTCCGACACAAGCCACAGCTACAATTTGACTGTATAACTCCTGTATCACATACCCACTTTAAGAGAGGGCTGGAGGAAAGTACAGTATGACAGATTGCTCTGTCCTCATCACTACTGACTCCATCATTGCAGATCACCTAGTAAGCTGGGTAAAATTACAAGTGTGCTTCAGTTCAAACTCATGGTCCTACATCTAGGAACAAAATATAGACCATCTGACAGGCTGGGGCTACAGCCTGGAAAACGGAGTCTGAAGAGACTTTAGGGATTGTGATAAATAACCAGTTGAACGTGGGCTATCAGCGTGACGCTATAGCTAAAGAGAGCCAATGCAATACTTTAACAGGTGAGAAGGATTAGACATCAGGAAAAGATGCCTTGTAGTGAGACTGGAAGTCTGATCTATAGTTTGTGGAACAGAAGGTTAAAAAGTGAATTGATCACATTCTTAAAGTAGGCGGACAGGAGAGGACGCGAGAGGTCTTTGGTCTAGAAAATGCATAAAGGGTGCTTATGGTTGGAAGTTGACTGTACAAAAATTCAGTTGCGATACAAGGTACAAATCTGTTACAATAAGAGTAATTAGCCACTGGAATACTTTAGTAAAAGAGATGGTCAATTCAGACTTGTATTCATGGTAAATCAATATTGAATGGCAGGAGTCTATTTGGTGGACATAAGGTTCTAAGCCATTTGCAAGTCAGCGCTCCAAGTGATACTTTTTTATTTTAAATACCAGGTAATTATATACAATAATGCAGACTTTATTCAGCCCCCATGTGTATACTCATTATAGTAGCCTTTAATTACATGATTATATACTTCTTTCACAGATGGATTGTGCTCACTTCATGAGACTCTATCCATTAAACAAACCTCCATCACTGTAGGTTTTTAAGCACAAGTTAGACAAACGTGCCAGGGATGGCCTAGGACAGATATTCTCAGTGTGTGGAGGAACTCAAACATTTAGGGGAGTTGAGAAGCCTTTCAATAATACCGGAATTATAGTAAATGTGCAGATGAGGAGACAAACCCCAGATTTTTTTTTTTTTTTGAATGAATGAAACAAAGAGGGGGGGTGGAATGGAGTGGTGGGCTCCAGGAAAAGCACTGCTAAAATGGCTTGTAATTTTAAAAAGATTGAGAATCGCAATATAGGTATATTTGATACAGCTGTAGCACGGGGGGGGGGGGGGGGAAAAATTATATGACCTCTCAAGATCCCTTCCAACGCTATATTTTTCTATGATTTAGGACTTAATGCAGGAAATGATATTAACAATGGAGCTGATGAACCATTTTAGAACTAAAATATCTGCTGAAATCAACCTAAGAAATAAGGGGTCAGTGTCTATTGAAGTATATGTTTAGATGGGTCAAGAGTTTGGGAAGACCTACCAGAAAAGCTACTTGCTATGTAAAGCATTCCAGTTCCTCCATCCAACCCTCATACATTCTATGACTAAACAGTCAATTCACTATTATAGCTCCATCTTGCTTCTGATCCAACATATTTCACAAAGGCTTAGGCTCAATTCAAAGGTGTAGAGATGGAATGCTAATTTCATCCATTTTTATTTGTTTATAAATTAAGTGAAGGCAGGACTTGACAAAATTGCTGCCCAGCTAAGCGCCCAGCTTCAAACTAAGGCACCTCGCTGGCACACCCCCGTTGTGACTTTTGGTGGCAGCACAGAGCCCCCTGCCTCCAAAATGCTGCCAAATCCCTTGAGCGCCATTGCAGGCACTGGCAGCTTTATTTTTAGGCACAGGGGGGACACTCCACCACTGCAGTTAAGCAGTGAAGTAGGCAGGCACCACGCTACAAACCCAAGTGCCATGGAGACCTGGCACCCAGGGTTTGTTGAGCCCTGAATTAAGGATTATACAAAGCAAAGAAGTAACATGCTCTATTCTTGCTCTCAAAAAAATGCCCGAATCCACAACCAACCCCAACCAGAATATACCTGGTATATATATATACATATACATATACACTGCTATACCTCACTGAGGTCCATGGACTGTTGAAAGAGGGAAGATTTTTTTTCCTAACAAGGCACAGTTTTGTTTTTTTAAATATATCATCAAGGAGTGGGCTAGGAACATCATCTACCAAGACTACAAAATTCTAGTTTTAGATTTTTGCTAACATCTTAATGTATTTTCCCTTACACCAAAACAAACCCTACTGTTTGGATGGATTATGTGCCTTTCAGATCATATGCAGTCATTCTAGAATACGAAAGAGGCAGATGGATTTTTTTTTAATTTGGAAAAAAGCATGGATTCAACTTGCTCTAAAGCTTCTATGAACTAAACGCCGTCTTCATAGACAACTCTAAAATAGAGGATTTCAGTATTTATCAAGACTTGGAACATCTTTAATTTCTTAAATTGTCATAGAAATAATTCCAGTCTATTCATTTAACCAGTTATCTGAAATGTCTGGTAAAGGAGATCCAAAACATTCAGGGTTCGAAATAGTTATTTGTAATGTTTAACAAAACATTTTCCTTTACTGTTTCCAGGAAGAGCTGGATTAAGAAGTGACGCTACATCTTGGCCACTCAAAGTTTGCTGGTAGTTGCTATGCTTGGAAACTAATGGTAAGGAATGCAGAAACTTGGCTCTCATAAGCAAAGCTCTGGAAAACATATTTCCCATGTAGAGAGAGCTGGCACATAGTCTAGTTTACTTTATACTTCCATATTCATTTAATCAGTTAGAGGGCATACAGAACTACGTTACCCCGATTTAAAACAACCTTTAGTGTTTGTATTACGAAAAATAATTTTTACAAAGATGACAGGTCCTTACCAAATGTGCAAGGCATCTCTGCCACAAACTCCCCCCTTATCTACATATGATTTCTCTCAAACACACACCTCCACAGCAGCTGACAGAATTAAACAAAACATTACTAATTCAAATCAAAACATAAAAATAAGGGTATATAAAGATCTAGTCAGCTAGCAGATGCTATTTGAGCAGCTCAGATTAGAAACTCTCCATGTAATTATTGGAGATTAAATGCTAGCCTTGCCTTGGATCTTGAAGCGTAGACAATTACTTTGCTTCTTAAGTCTCAGATTGAAGTTTACTGTCAGGAACCAATCAATACATTTTGGATGTGTTGGAAGCAAGGCAAAAAGCAAATCAAAGATAAACACAGTCAAGAAGTTAATACATTGTTTTAAGATACTATTATCCATTAAATCCTCTAAAAAGTCATACTGTATGCTAATAAAATAGTATATATGCAAGTTCTTTGAAATCCCTAGCACGTAAAATTTCATATTATATAACTTCCAGCCTCACAAAAGGAATTTTGTTTCTGTGGCTTAAAAATTTAATGTGCATTTTTTTGGCACAGTAGAGGCTCATTCATCTTTACTCATTAATACACAAACTTTGATAATACTATGGTTTGTCATATTTCAGGGTTTGAAAAATTAAGTATCCTAGTCAGGACTTAAATTTAAGAAGATACTAATATGTTAGCAAATGTGCTATTGTGTAAAAAGTTCTTAACTTTGCATTTCTTCTTTGTGAAGTAACTTGCATTCTGATCTAAACAGATTTTTCACTTCAAGACATAGCTACGGATTTACAAGTGGTTTTGGAAGGATTTGATTTTTAATCAGTAAGTGTCAATAAATGGCAATTTCACCGTACGCACACAAACCAATGAAAATACATTTCAGGAGTGGACAAAACTGGCTCACAGCTAGGCAACAGCAATTTTACTTTTGGTTGCTAGAGGATGCTTCTCCATTACATTTATGCAGTGGAGCTAGGCAACAGGCTACTAAAACTGGTCACCATGGTAATCAGAAACATTGATTTGTCGAGGCCTGATATTTCAATCAATGATAATCAAAATTTACACAGGCGAAAAAAGAAAAATGCTGCTTGAGAACTTAGTTTACTTTAAGGATATTACACTATATATTTTAACAATTTGTGTTTTAACAGTTATAAAGTTTTAACTTTTTGAATCACATCTGTCAATAATAATTACTGTCTTACACCCTACTCCCCCGTTTTCCACAAATCAAATTTTAAGCTGAAAAAAATCTATAATATCAACGGTTGGGGTTTTTTAACTATCAGCTGAAATAATCAAAAAATAATCAAATTCTTCCCAGCCTACTTCTAGGCCACATTCAAGTTAGTAAAGTACTCCCTGTTTATGGAGGGGAGAAAACTAGGAGAACAGAAATTGAAACAGCCTTTTGAGTTGTGGATCTGCAGATGGAATTGGGGCAGTAGTCAATTAGGGTGCTGGCAGATTTACAACTGCACAGCATGCACCTTTTCTTTCCAAAGGGTCGAAAATTTCACAATCAGTAAAATGAACTATTCAAAAGTACTGATTATGATACATTAAGAAAACCTTAAGGACATTGGTACAATGGGAAAGTCAAACTTGCAAAAATCTATAAACCTTTGAGTCATATGTGCATTAGCAAATTTTACTCTAGTGAAAAAGCATAACATACATAGAGCTAGTAAACTTGTTTGTAACCTCCTGTGTCAACAGCTGTCACTATGCAGAGGAATTAAATCATGTGACACTGCTTTGAGAGAAACTATTCGGTTTGCAGATCTCATATGGGCAAGGAGGCATTCCGCCAAGTCACCTTAGTGTTTACTGAACAAACTCATGATTTTTATTTCTTTAATGACTAACCTTGAGGAAAGCAAATGAAAGTGTTGATGCGCAGTGCTAGGTGCACAATTACTGTACTTGGTTCCACAAAGGCATAGTTCTCTAAACAGGAAATGTTTTTAAGTTAGATATAACACATATTTTGGTACTTTTCAATTTTGAAATCTTGATGTAATATGCATTCACTGACAGGAATATGGGCAGTGACAAATTAATATTTAAAACAGCCTGAAAAACCAGACCATCACAAGTTTAGTAACTAAAGACCAATTTTGTTCCATTATTAAAGTAGTAACTTGATGTTCAAATGTTACTGCCTAAAATAAACCGTATATTCAGTCTTGTGTGAGGAAGGACCACAGGGAGAAGGAAAAAACCCCTATATAAAAGCAGAATTTGATGAAACCTCTCATTTCTATGTTAGCTCAACAGACAATGAGATTCTAGATCTCATTTCAGACCAGGATGTACCAATTTTGCTGTTCCTCAAGGAACAGAAAAAGCCATTACTCTTTCATCTAAGTTTTCAAACAAAGAGCTGCCCTTAACTGGGGCACAAACTTAAAACTCAAATATTAGCAAAAAGAACTCAATCTCAAAGGAATATAACCTCAAAACCATATAAAAGGTATTCTAGTGACTGTTACAAAGTAGATCACGTTACTAAATACAATAAAACTGAAGCAGAAAGTAGTCATGTTAGCAGTCTTAAAAGCAGGAAATACTCTTATGTATTGAGTGACTAAGGAAATGCAGACAAATTTTATAGTTGTATGTATTATTAACTAGTTTAAACACACCACTACAGCTTTAGATCTCCTTTACTGAGGCAGAAATGCATTTATGTCAGTCCACATCTAACTAAATCGATTACTTGAAAATATCAATGCTAGCTCATTGACATCCAGCACAACCTATGCATATGGATTTCACAGTTCTATTTCGGACACTACACACAATTATTTTTCTTAGTTCCCTATGTTTTGTCAGACAACAGAGTCCTGTGGCACTTTTAAAGACTAAGACTTATTTATCGCATGAGCTTTCGTGGGAGAAAATCCCACTTCGTCAGACGCTTTGAAGATGGGAAAGATTCTTCAGTGTCTTTCTCCTTCAAATATACAGTTTCATTCAGCAGTCACCCTCCAACTCTGAATGCTAGAGGAAAATATTATGGCAAACAAGTGCGCAACGCAACAAGATCTAGTTTGCTCAGCTTGTTTACAGTTGCTAATTCAACCCCTCCAGAGACATAGATAATGTAATGCACAAATAGAGTACATTTACATAAGAAAAATACATCCTGTCACCATGAACTATTTCAGTCTGAATTGTCTAAGCATTTTATATTTATGTGTATTAGCATCTCCATATTGACTTTTATGTTCTCTTTTCCTTAAAACTGGAACAACAAATTGTTCATTGTTGATCAGCTAAGACTCAGGAATATGGCATAACTGGAATAGTTTATGAAATATTTTGCAGAGGCAATTAATGTTAGATATAATGTGGCAATTAACGTTAGATATAATTAATGTGGCAATTAACATTAGATATATTAGACATAAATCAGACCACCCAAGTTCTAAATTAAGACGACGCAACTGAACCCTTGAGGAGAAAATTAAAGAGTTACTATAAATAAAATAATGTACAGCTAACAGAAAGATTATTTTGAACTTCTGTAGTACACTGAGTATGCTCCTACAATATATTCCCCTAAATTAATATGCAGGCTGATCATTTCAACTGGTCAGTACTCTTTATGCTGCACCACACCAAATCATTGACTTGCTATTTACTAACTGCTTAAAGCAGAAAATCTACACCTGGAAAATAGTTAGGAGAGGCAGGGCTGGATTAACCAGCCTGGAGGCCATGAGCTGCCCCAACCGCGGGAGCCCCCGGATTCCCCCTCTGACTGCGGAAGTCGCCCAGTGTGCCGGGCAGGGTGGGAAGGGGGGGCCTGCTGGCACGTGGCCCGGTGGGCTCCAGCGTAACCTCCAAGGGCCATAGGCCCTGGAAGGCTGTGCCGGAGTGGGGCCTCACCGCGAGCCACCCGGCCTTGTCCCCAGACACAGTGAACAGAGGCTGGCTCCTGACGGGCCAGTGCCGAGCAGGGCCAGATTATCACAGGGGGTTTAGGAGCTTGTGCACAGGGCCTCTTTTTTGGTCGGGGCCCGGGGCTTACGCCCCTGCAATAATCCAGCCCTGAGGAAAGGCCTAAATCATAAATTCCTATAGAAATCAAGTTCCAAAAGTGTAGTGGTGTTAATCTAGTTCAGCAAAAACAAACAAGGAGTCTGTGGCATTTTTAAAGACTAACCAAATTATTTATTGCATGATCTTTTGTGGGAGAAAAATCCCACTTTGTCAGACACTTACAGATGAAGAACTTACAGAATGGCATAACTCCACACCTTCCAATACAGAGGTTTTCAATTTTTTTTTCTTGGGACCCAGTTAAAAAAATCATTTATGCTCCAGACCCAACAATTAACCTCTTTGAGCAATGCATTCCAGTCTTTTGGCAGTGGCAGCAGGAGGCGTCACGACCAAGTGCCTGAGGGTCGGAGTCCCAGTACTGGGTCCTGACCCTAAGTTTGAAAACCACTGTTCTAATATGATGGTCCACTCTGTTTGAATCTAAACTGCCTTGATTTGCTATTATAGTCTGACCTGATCCTATGACTTACACTTCCCTGCATTTATTTTTCCTACCATTCTACCAGTTCTCCATTTTCAAGCAACTGACAAAGTGGGATTTTCTCCCACGAAAGATCACGTGGGAAATGAACATGTTAGTCTTTAAAAATGCCACAAGACTCCTTGTTTATTTTGTAGAAATCAAGCTTATCTTTTTGGTTGCAAAGGTAATCTTCCAATATGAAGGAGAAACCCAATGGAGTGCAATCTTTAAATTGCAAGACTCTAGAGCAGTGGCTCCCAAACTTTTCAGCATCACGCCTTTCTGATTTCTGAGACACTCTCATGCCTCCCCACCTCTCCTTTATCATCATACCCCCCCCTTTTTAACAAAAATTCAATTCGTAACTGTACAATTAAAAATAACCACAAATAGGTTTTCTTAATGGAAAAAATTTTCAACATGAAAATTTCATAGCCTCGCTGCCCCCTTGGATTTTCTTCATGCCCGTCAATTTGGGAACCACTACTCTAGAGCCTTTGCCCCAACTCAGTAGTGCTCAGTTTTCCCAAGCAGAGTAAAACTGACCCGTTTCATTACTGCATATAGGATGTCAAATATATTGAAACTGACAAGACTGATGGCTACCATTGTTATCTGCTTCTGCTAGGAAAGCTGTGAGCAGAGGCAGACAGAGCTAAATACAGAAAAGGCTCTGGAAAAGATTGAGGCTATCCCTATTCAACAGCGGAGACCATTTTCCCTGTCAGCCAAAAGGCTCTGCTATAGAAACAAAAGCATCAATTACTGGAAAGAAAAAGTAGTGGCAGGAGAGTCAAACGCCTACAAATATGAAACAGAATCCACTGACAGGACCATCCCTAAAACCAAGCTTTTTCCACCAGAGCCCTGCCAACAGAAATTACAGTTGTACCCTCTCCATGTCTCATATTAGAATCTGCCTAGGGTTTGTTTTGCAAGCCCTGTCCTAAGGTCTAGCATAAGCATTTCCAAGCTGTGAATGCATCCTCATCTACTAAAATATTTAACTTGTATAACAGTGTTTAAAGGGACAGTCACTTGAAGTCTGAAAACTATGAATCTATCTATAGTTACTAACACAAGTAACCAAGACTACTACCAAGTACCTATTTACTTTGTACATTTGACAGCACTTTGTATAACCTCAGCTTCACAGTTTCCCTAGACAGAACATTATTAAGGGAAATACTAGTGAACAGTAAAGCCAAAAAATTTGGGGGATTTTTAAGATGTTTCGGGAAATTCTTAAAATGGTGTTATGATAAGCTGTACTGTTTATAAATTTGAATTCTTTTCAATTAGTAAATTTCAAATGTCCTTTATATCACTAATAACTGAACATACTGCACTTTTGCACTTAGTGCTGGAGTAGGTTTTACTGATTTTGTGAGCTAGGAAGAACCTATGCTAAATGTCAAATTTGAATAGCTCCAAACAATGGTGAGAGTCTACTTATGACTCAGTTCAAATGTCACTTTGGTCAACTTCATATGCTTAGTGGTGTATTACAATTCCTACAGTAAGAACATGGGGCAGGCTACTCTACATCTTATAGGTCATGTCAGGAGAACAATAAGGTTGATCAAAACTGTATTCTAATGGGAAGTGTCAAGAAGCTTCTACGGTCTCTCTTCACTCCCCCTGCCATAAGAAATATGAAAACTGGCATAAACATGCCTCAGCACCTATAGAATATACAACTGATTTCAATAGTAAGCCTGCTGTAAAGAAATCGGAGATATACAAATGTTTCTGTACTGTTGACATTCGTCAGAGACCCAATGGTATACTTTTAGTGCCATTAATTATCACCTATCCCAACGTGTCTTGTCAAGACAAAAGCAACGGCATCCTCACGTAGCCATAGCCCTTGAGCCCTGATTTACTGAGTGCAGGGCTAACAAGCATGCCACCCACCTAGAGGCCAGCCCAAAAACAAGGCGCCTTTCTGAGCCGTGGCAATTCAGAACGCCCTCCACTGCCAGTTTTGGCAATGCTGCAATATGAAAAAGTTCCCCCACCCACGCCAAAAAAGCTACCACCTCAGGTGCTTTCGGCAGCTGTGGGGGGAGCAGCAGCACTGCAAGTATCGGTGAAGGTGGCTTTTTTTTCTCCCCCTTCATCTTTTCTCTTTAAGGCACCAAGGTGAAATTCCACTACGTAAGTAGCATGGTGCAGCTAGGCACCACAGTCAAATTTCTGGACGCCATGATGACTTAGCACCCGGGATTTGTTGAGCCCCGAAGTAAATAAATTCAACATTTAATACATTACATGATTGTCTATATAAAAGGAGCAAATACATCACCCACTTCAAACATGAGCAGATACTGGCAATTAATCTGAAAATTAATCCCCCCCAAAAAATCTCAGCTCAAAGTAAACATATGTAAAAATATGTAAACAGAACAATGAAATACTTAAGTAACAAAAAATTAACAGGAGGTGAAGTTCACAACAAGCCACCAGCCAAATATACAGCTAGGAGGAATTACAGAAATTGGTAGAAATTCAAACACCCCACATTAATGTGATTAATACCAAATTAAACAAGAAAGCGATGGACCAACATGCATTGCCAGTTCTCAACTAGGGATGTGCGCACCACTGGGACTACACAAAGGTCTTTCACAAGATATTCAACTCATCTAGATCAGAGTTTTTAACAGGTGGGAGTTGAGGTGGGAGTTGCAGCTCCCAGGGGACCACAAGTGCAGGGCTAGTATTAGGGGGTAGCAAGTAGGGCAACTGCTGAGGCCTCAAGCTAAGCTACATGGATCAGCTGTGACACCTAGGGTTCACGCTTCAGAGAAACAGGATTATGCATCATACTGAAATGTTGGTACAGTATTTATTCTAATCCATTTTTCAGTAATAGTGTGCTGTGACACTTTTGTATTTTTACATCTGATTTTGGAAGCAAGTAATTTTTAAATATAGAAGATCAATCAGATTCTGAAAGGGATATGGTAGTCTGGAAAGGTCAAGAACACTATCCCAGAAGAATTAGGAAAAAATTACTGGAAAAGTGTGGACTTGCCATTCAGTCCATCAGAGCTTTAGGGCACAAAGCAATCAGTTAAAGAGTAAGAACATAAAAATGGCCATACTGAATCACACCAATGGCCCAGGTTGCCTAGTATCTTGTCTTCTGACAGAGCCAATGCCACGTCTCAGAGAGAAGGAGAAGAACAGGTAATCATCAAGTGATCAATCCCACAGCCATTCCTAGCTTCTGGCAAACAGCCTCCATGAACTTATCTAGTTCTTTCTTGAACCATATTGGCCTTCACAACATCCCCTAACAAGAAGTTCTACAAGTTGACTGTGCGATGTGTAAAGAAATACTTCCTTTTGTTCGTTTTAAACCTATTAATTTCATTCAGTCACTCCTAGTTTTTGGATTATGAGAACTAAACAACACTTCCTTATTTACTTTTCTCCACACCAGTCCTGATATTAGAGACTTCTAACATATGCCCCTTAAGTCAGTGGTTTTCAAACCAGGGGTCAGGACCTAATACTGGGTCGCGGTGCCCCCTGCTGCTGCCGCCAAAAGACTGGAATGCATTGCTCAAAGATGTAATCATTGGGTCACAGGCATAATTGATTTTTTTCAACTGGGTCCCGAGGAAAAAAAAGTTTGAAAACCACTGCCCTAAAACATCTCTTTCCCAAGCTGAGAATACCCTGTTTTACTAATCTCACCTCACCTGGAATCTTTCCCACGCCCCAATCATTTTAGTTGTCCTTTTCTGTACATTTTTCGATTCCAGTAGCTTTATTTTTGAGATGGGATGAGATCTACATGCAATATTCAAGATGTGGGCATACCATGGATTTATAAAGAGGCAATATGATATTTTCTGTCTTATCTATCCCTTTCCTAATGATTCCCAACATTGTTAGTTCTTTTGACTGTCGCTGCACACTGAGTGGATGTATTCAGAGAATTATCCACAATGACTCCCAGGTCTCCTTTTTCAATGGTAACCATTAATTTAGACCCCCATCATTTTATATGTATAATTAGGATTATGTTTTTCATAGTCCATTTATCAACATTCAATTTCATCTGCCATTTTGTTGCCCAGTCACCCAGTCTTGAGAGATCCCTTTGCAACTCTTCAGTCTGCAGGGGGACTTAGGCTGTCTTAAGAACACCACGCAGAGGCATGGATTTTTCACCCCAATGGACATAGTTAAACCAATCCAACTTTCTAGTATAGACCACGCCTAACAAGGCCCAACATGTTTTTTAGAAGTTGGGCTGCATAATCTTTACATTAGTAACTCAGGCATACCAGTTTATTTCTTGTATAGATACAGCAAAACTAAGCAATCTAGTGCTGTTTAGCCACAGATCTCAACATAGAAATGCAGGACCACAAGGAACCCTTGTTAGGTCATCTAATCCAGTTTCCTGCACTGAGGCAGGACCAAGTATTACAGACCATCCCTGACATGTGTTTGGACTAACCTGTTCTTAAAAGTCTCCAACTGACTAAGATTCCACAACTTCCCTACAAAATTTGTTCCAGCACTTAAGTACCCTAACAGTTAAGAAGTTTTTCCCAATATCTAACACAAATCTCCCTTGCTGCACTTTAACCATTTCTTGCCCACTACTCAGAAATTAAGGAGAACAATTTATCATCCTCCTTTTTGTAACAACCTTATATCTTTATATGTTCACAAACACTTTCAGGTCTTCTCTTCTCCAGACATACCACCTTTTTTTTCCAGCAGTTCCTCACAGGTCATGCTTTCTAAGTCTTTAATCATGTCTGCTGCTCTCCTCTGGACTTTTCCCAGTTTGTCCAAAGTAATCTTGCATTCTTCTGTAAAACAGTACCTTGGTTTTACAGATGGAGAAGTTGAAGTACAGAAAGCTAAAGTGACTTTCCCAAGGTAATACAACAAGCCAGTGGCAAAGCCAGGAATGGGCTTTGGGTTCCCCGTCATGTGTCCTATCCATTAGATCACACTGCCTCCTGCTATGACTACTTTAATACAGTGCAGCTGTAAGATTTTATAATTCAAAAAGTCAGGCAAGCTTTAAAAAAAGGATTACATTTTCCTTAATATTCTCCTCCAACAGAGAAGAACTCAATTCTATTCCAACTCTTTGGATTACATACACTCTATTGTTGTACTAATATGATATATTGTCGATGTTTAGTTGTAGTTAGGTCTGCAAACAAAGCTAAATATAAAAACCAAACTTTCTCCAAACAAAAGTGCATTTAGAGTATTGGATCATACGTGGCTAATGAGACGTACTGGAAAGCCAAGCACAACATGTACACTAAATGAAAATCATCAGTGTGAAAGTCACACAAATTAATTCTTTGCACGGTGTATATCCTTCTAGTGATAGAATCCACACTGTGTCAGGTTATTCATCTTCATTCACAGCAACACAAGTACTTAGCCCGAATCAAATTCCATCATCCATAATCTTTGTGAACAAGAACTTTATTGCACATACTGTCACTCTAACATTAAAGTGGAAAAAGCAAATTAAGAAGCACTTCATTTTAGGTTTTCCTACTGCAACCACCACCGAATAATATGTCAAGTAAGATGTCAGCCAATAAACAGACATGGGTGGTTAGAGACCGCGAACACAAATTTTTCCACCCACCCACCTCGCCCAAGATTTAAATACAGTAGAAGTGCTGTGAAAGGATTTCTAATTAGGACAGAAGTTTTTGAAAGTCAGCATTTCACAGAACACTGCAAGGTAGACAAGACAAGCACTGTGAGAACATGAAAGTGAAATTGACTCAAGACTGTTTCATTCACATAATCTAAGGGATTGCTCAACCCGAGTCTATAGTCAGTTTCTAAAAAGTGAGTTGAGTAGTTTCAGACACTATCAGCTGCCAAACACCGAAAACAATTTGTGATATTACCCATCATTTCTTGTTTTTAAAAGTAGATTGTTCATTCTCCTATTGTTGTGTGGAAAAGTCATTTAAAATAAATCAAAAGAATATTGCTGACTATACAAAAAGTGAATGGGGTATATAAAAATACTGTCAAATGCAAAGAAATTTTTTTTAAAAATTGGAAACAAGTTTTTCTTTCAGTTATAGCAATCTTGTTATTTTCAAACAGCAGGTATGTTTTCGACAAGAATATTATTTAAATTGACTATTTGTATCTCAACTTGGGGGAAAAACCAGTAACAAGTAGTTTATTGCTGATCAAGCCTGACAACCTGCCTTTGGGCTTTAATTCACTTTTGCCACATGGATTAAGGATAGTCAGTTAAGGAGTTGTTGCTAGCATAACAGCTTTTTTTTCCCCACTTAAAAAAAAAACAATTTACATCTACCTAAAAATACTTGCTTTGCAGATTTGTAGTGGAATATTAAATTCCTGTTTGCTATGGCATTTATTTCCAAGTTATTACACATTAACACAAAACTATTTCAGAAATGGCATTTCAATAATGAATTTAAATTATTCCTTCACAATTTTAAAACTGAAATTCATCCTCTTCAATGGAAGTAGCAATTGCATAATCTGTAGAAGGCTGCAGCTCTGGTTTCACACTTAAAGCTAGACATTTATTGCTTCATATTTTTTCTACCCTTACATAAGGCTGATTTTACAAAGGGTTTAAATAAGGTAACACTGACTCTCGGTTCATATAATCATGGCATACATGCAAGAGATATTCATATCACTACTTATAACCGGGGGCACAAATACTGTCCTTATTTTAAATGAAAGACAGCTTTAAGCTAAGTATTCAAAGATTACAAAAAACTTGTTCTACAACAAAGGCCAGGCAATGTCCTACAGAATTTGTGGGGTTACACCCATATATTCCTTTTCCTTGTTATATCAAGCATATACTAGAGCTAGGCTTGATAAAGGTCTTTTTTAAAAAAACAAAAAAAAAAACAAAAAAAAAAAACACAATTTTTACAACTAATAATGATTTTAAAACTTTATCATTTAAATTTTCACTTTGGAACAAAATTATGGATTTTAAGCTTTTTATTTTATCTATTTAAGTTTTAACAATTGCAAGAAATTGGGGGGAGGGGAACAATTTAATGACTGAGATATTTAATGATTTTAACATTTAAGATATTGAGATTCCAAAGCCTAAAGCTTAAAATCATTAAAGTGCAAGTGGTCAATATCACATCAACATAAATAACCTGAAAACATTTTTGCACTGGTTTGTATGTATGGTGAAACTGATGTTTACCAAGATTTACTGATAAAAATAGTATCCTTTCAAAGTACTGCTTGTACTCCTATCTTATGCAAAGCACTGTATTACATTTATGTCGCCACTGAATCCAGTACACACACACACACACACACACACACACACACACACACCCCCCCCCCCCAAATTTTCTGATAGCAGAGGCCTCCTTCCCCACTGGGCTACCATCCTGCCAAAGGGCAGAAACTCTGAACTCCCCACCCCAGTGTAGTAGGCAGAACATATGGGGAAGGAATAAGGGGCTCTGCAAGCCATACTAACTGTAAAAGAGCAGCATGTGGCTCACAAGCCACAATTTGCCCCCCCCACTACAGATACTGAAAACAATCCAAAGAATTTAAAATGTGATAAAGTTCTGATGAAGGCTCTTGAAAAGTGACAACTCTTGAAGAAAACATTTTTGTATAAAGATAGATAAATTTCAGTTCATCTCTATACCGAAGCAGAACCCACCAGTATTTGATTTATTCTTGCTCACCTGGCTAGCCTCACCAGTACTAGTAAAATAATCTAATTCTGAAGTTTGCTTCACTAAAGAAAAATTTTAAATGATTCTGACTAATCTTCTCCTGATGTATTAAAACATGGTAAGTTTTCATAACCAGCATGAAACAAGGAAGCTGCATAACAAGCGAAGGGGAGGGGGAGGAATAATCTTGGCACTGAATCCCTAGAGGGCTCAGTGACGCATCTGTTGTGGGCAACAGAAAGGAGCTGCCATTTCATTCCCCCTGGAGGTTTTCTGCAGACCAGAGCCTTCCGAACATACAATTGTGCTGGAAGGAAGAAAGGTACATGCCAGAGCATGTCCTGTGTCCCAACAGAGGATGGGGGAAGGGTTAGTCACGTCCATCCGCCATTTTCTGAACAGTGAAGGAAGACATGTTGAAACAAAAACACAACAAAAGAGAGCAGCCATTTCCAAAGCTGGCTCCCTTGAAGCCAGCCTACACCCCCAATAACAAATTCTGTGGGAATTCCCCCTCCGTGGTGATTGCTGCACAAAGGGCTGAAATCTCCAGAAGGCAGTGAGAGAAAATGGGGAAAGCTGGGCTGGGGAGATCCTGCGACTTCTAACAGATATACACTATTCCATTTCTCAGATTCTGAATAAAAACACTAACCCCTTATTTAACCATGGAACCCCAACACTGAGTCTCTGGGCAAGATGCCATATCAATGTCCACAGGCAATTCAGTTCTTACCTTATGTGAGGAATGCCAACTCCTCCTTGCAGAATCTTGTACAGTTTGCTCTCGTACAGCAGCTGGGGATGCCTGGCCTTCTGGGATTCCAACTTCACCGCCACTTCCTGCAGTGAGAGGGAACAGGGATCAGAGCATCCACCAAGCACAGGGATTTAAGGGATACAAGACTCCACTCCCTCTCTGAGCTCTGCTGCAGTAGATTTTGGGACTGTGGGAAAATTTTCTAGAGATCACATCACTTGCTCAGTGTCCACAGAATGGAGCAGCAGCACACTCCCCAAATAAAATCCATACAGCACTGATTTGTGCATAAAAATCTATCCTGGGAAGAAAACAGGCCTAAAGATGTTTAGTCTTCAGATCCATAAGACTAATTGAGACAAGGGTTGTTTCAAAATAGGGTTGTTTCTTCGGAGCTGGGAGAAATGTGGGATGGAGAAAAAAAGAGAACCAAAACTGGGGAATGGTGGGAGGGGGCCTTTTGCATCTCTCACCATTGATGATGTTGCATGCCAGGTAAATTCATGCCCTCAAAAAAAGTCAGATGCCTGGGGGGAGAAGACAGACCCCCTCCCGCTGCTGATGGCCAGAGGGATGCCCCCTATTTGTGTGGGGAGTCCTAACTTTTTGGGAGGTTCTAACTGCACTCCCCAAGGCAGGTGATCACCCCCGGCCGATATGTTACCTCACCAGGTAAGTTTCTCCTGCGAAGGGCCGGTCCCCTGGTAAAGGAGCAAACATCCCAGCGCCCAGTCTCTCGGGGAAGCCACCCGCCTCCCTGGAGGCTCCGTGGCGCCCTTACCTCTCCGTTGGTGATGTTGATCGCCAGATAGATGTCCCCGAACGAGCCAGACCCGATCTTCCGCACCAGCTTGTATTTGCCCCCGACTATGAACTCGGCCTTGGAGCCGCTGCTGCTCGCCATGGTGAGGGGCAGCTCGCGGCCCCTCCCGGCGCCGAGGAAAGGGGGCTGGGACCCTGCTCTGGAGGGAGGGAGCTGTGGGGGGGTCCTGGGCACCGCCCGGGAGGAGGAATCTGGTCCCCGCCGGTCAGCTCAGGCCGGGCCCCTGCGGCGGGCGTCCTCCTCCGCGGCTCTTTCTCACCCCCCGGCCGGGCGCCACCACACTCTCGGCCCGCTCCAGAGAGACAGGAGCGTCCCCGGGAAGCGCTGGGGTTCCGAGCGCCGCTGGCACCACAGAGCTCCGGCCGCCGCGGACACTTCACTTGGTAACTGCCGCCATCTTGTCTCTCGCCCTGCTTCCACCGCGGATACAAAATGCCTCCAGTCTGCGCTTCTTCACCGCGCAAGGTACCCTGGGAACGGGGCGGGGCAGCTACTGCGCATGGTCGACAGGACATCAAGCGCGCATGTGCAAGCGAGGGGGCGGTGAGGCCGATGGGCCAGCGCGCGTGCGTAGACGGAGTCAAAGAACGCTTCCTCGGCTCACGTCACGCTGCAGCAGCGTGCCCCGCTTCCGCGGATTGCACATGCGCAGAACCCTATTGGACTCCAGGGCGGAAAGGGCTCATACCCGCCCTTCCTCATTTACATTTCCCCTCCGGTCCTTAAAGGGCCGGGTGCCCCTCAGAGTCACATGACATGGCCAACCTGATGGGGCTAGTCTGGGGTGGGTACGGGACCGGGGCATGCACGTGAGTACAGGCAGGTGGTTAGGCTCTGCCCCAGGCAACTGAGCTTCCCAATAAGTAAGTCCCAGAGAGATAGCCATGTTACTCTAGTTCAGCAAAACCAACAAGGAGTCCTGTGGCACTTTTAAAGATTAACAAGTTTATTTATCGCATGAGCTTTCATGGGAGAAAATCCCACTTCCTTAGATGCTGTGGTCTGATGAAGTGGGATTTTCTCCCATGAAAGCTCATGTGATAAATAAATTTGTTAGTCTTTTAAAGTGCCACAGGACTCCTTGTTTGTTTTCCCAAGAATAAGTAAGACTGGCCCTACTCCCACTGAAGTCAAAGGAATTGCAACATCTTACATTTGGCCCTTTTTATAAGTGGGTGGATCTCCTTTAGAACCTCTTTGGCGCAGGTACCTGGCTTAGATGTTATAAATAATAATAAATTAATCCTTTGGGGTCACATTGAGGAAAATAGCAGTAATATTACATTGTGCTTACATACAACATTCATAGATCTGATTTTTGTATCCCTCCTCTTAGTCACTTGTCCTGTTGCATCACCTCTTCTTGCTCTGCATTGTGTCTAAAATACACATGTATACCATCTTTCTGACTAGTATATGCATGACTCATCATTCATATCACCTTTTACATCAGTAAGGCCCAAAGTGGATTGTATCCAAAACCTGCTGACAACTTATCACATCCCAAATCAAATAAAAAATGTTCTATATGGTAATGCTAAGTGCTTGATTTTGCTGTTTAAAAAAATTAATTCAAAATAGGGTGGCACCAAAGGTCCTTCTGCTGTTCTGAGACAGTCGCAATATCTCTGGCTCAGAAACAACATGGGGGGGATTAAGAATGGAGTGGTGCTGTCCTGTGCTTTTGTGAGTACACAACAGCTGTTTCATCATCTATTGGTAGGTCTGACATGATTTGATTTACCTCCTAACCTTGCTTCCGTTACAGGCCTATTTGGAATGTAAAACGTATGGCACTAATTCCTGGAGATGCCTTGCAAATTTTTGCTGGGAGTTCGTTAAGCAGCTGCTTTGATTCAGCCACATATATTTCTGTGCTGGTGTTTCTGCCTTTTAAAATGTTCTTTCTGTCTTTGCCTTCTCAGTCATTCTCTGCATTGTTCTTCTGCAAGAGCATGAAACTCAGAATTCCCTGTGACTCACTTATTCACTGTCAAGATGTGCTCCACTGTGCAAGACTAAATTTGGGAGAGGATTTAGGCCTGTTGAGAAAATATGTAGAATAATGCAGCCGAATTACAAGAGCAGCATCTATTAGATGCCAACTTGGCATGTCTCTTGCTAGCTGGGTCAGTCATAGAAACTCACTTTCAGCCACAGGGGTGGTGCAGTGCTGGGGTCTGACAGACCAGCCTGGACCACATGTGATGCAGCGCTTTGACTAGCGGGCACCTGATATATTTTTGTGGGGCTTGAGATGGTAGGGCACCCTCAAGGCCAGAGCTACATCCCCTAAAGCCCTTTGTTAATCTGGCCCTGTCTGAAACATGCCTGAATTCACTTGGTCTCCACTTGTTTACTATAAGGTGGCGCCAAAGCAGGATACCAAGTAAGGAAAAGCTTGCAGTTAGGAATGACTGCAAGCAACTGCAAAGTTCACATCCAGTTTCCTTATGTTTCAGGGCATTTGGATCTGAGGTCCCATCTCTTTCTTCAATGAAAAGAAAACTGATCTTAACCCACACTTATCATCTTCTGGAGTGATCCACACACTAGAATCAATAAGGATACAGTAGTTTGAGTCAGCCTAAAACGCATTCCCATGTACACTCTGATTCTTTGCCTAAGTAAGAATGTCTGCGCTGATCTCTCACTGAAAGTGCCTGTTGATCTTTTTTCAAGGAGTATGGGTACATATCACAAGTGCCAAAGGGAATGACTTTCAAGGGCATTTGAGATGCCTCAGAACATCTCCCTCCTCAACTCATTTCTAAATAAGGAACTTTGTGTCACCAATTGCCCTTGCGTTACTGTTGATGATGTGCAAACAGCTCAGAGAACTGAGAAGCACTTAAAGTTCTTCAGGACTTTTAATGGCTGCTCTTAAGGGGATTTGAGCCGTTGGGAAGCTGTTTAACTTGAATCACATTTACTTGGAGGAGCTGGAAAAAAAGGTTGTCCTGTAAATAGACCATATATGGGTGTATCTGAATGCTAGTGACCGCCCTGCTCTAGATTTACTAAATTGTGTAATGCTGCCATCTAATGGCTGAAAAGTCCCTGCTTATTGACGTCTATGTTACAGTGACACCCAGAGAGTCCATTCCGGTTAGAATCCCATGAAGGCATTGTGTCTGCCCTGAAGAGCTCACAATTTAAGAAGACAAGTGTCATAGAAAGGGGGAAATGATCAGAGACCATTTTTAATATAGATAGATAGATAGATAGATAGATAGATAGATAGATAGATAGATAGATAGATAGATAGATAGATAGATA
>ML685833.1:6308414-6335303 GCA_007922175.1 Pelusios castaneus
ATAGATAGATAGATAGATAGATAGATAGATAGATAGATAGATAGATATTTGTTATTTTTTCTCTTGATAATTTTAAATACATAAGGTAAATGCTAACTCGCCCCATCTGTCCCGTGAGCCATTATTGATTAGCTAACTTCTTACATGCATCACACAGCAGCAGGGCCAAATTAATGCAGGGGCTTGCTTGTCATGGGGGAGGAGGGAGTTCTGGGAGGGCCCCTGTCCTGCCAGCGCTGTTGGGGGACGGAGTCCTGGGGCTAGAAGCCGGGCTCAGGAACTCTCACCCCCCCCCCTTGGGGTGGCTGGTCCACTCCTAGGGGCAGGGTGGGCTGCCACTTGATCACTTGGCTTTAGGGGCAGGGTCGGCTGGCACATGGTGTGGCAGATCAGCTGGACCAGGGACAGGGCTGGAGCACTCTCTGGCCCAAGGCCTCTCTTCTCTCCCAGTGATGGCTGTCATGATGGAGCTCCAGGGCCCAGGCAGGGGGTAGGGGTGGGGGCCCTGCGATGGTGGGGAGCCTGGGGCCCCAGGGCTGCTTAATCCAGCCCTGCACAGCAGAGGTGGATTTCAAAGGAGGATCAGTTCATGAAGGATATTCTGGTCATTATAAACAGCCTGGAAGAAGCCAGAGGAATGTGTATGAGAAGCTGACAAACATGCTGACAAAGCTACATTGCTGGAATGGAGCGAGAGTAATACAAGAAGAGACAAGAGCTGATAAATATAGGGAGTAGGGAGCTCTGAAAGGCCTTGAAAGTGAGGACAAGAAGTTGTAACTTGATGCCAGTGAGGGGGATTTAAAGGAAAGGGTGACTAGTCTTAGACAAAACAAAGATGATGATCTTAGCTGCATTTTGTATGGTAATATAGGTGACAGGGCAGAAATTGGAGATGATGAAAGCCTGGAAGGGAGTTTGACTGTCTGGACAGAAAGAGAAGAGATCTATCTATCTGTGCTTCTTGCAAACAAAGACAACAGCATCAGTACAACCAACTCTCCAGGTAATTGTTTGATTCCAATCCTAAGCACACACATGTGCAGATGTACATGCACACACACACACACAAACATGTATTTCACTCTATTTAAGCATACACATACATTTTCCATGCACACAATATCACAAGGACAATATCACCACATCAAATTAATCTGCACAAAGTTCAAGGAACATCACAAAATGTATGCAGGCTTAGAAGAATTCAGCTTTTATCAGTAAATGTCAATTTCACTGTACACTGATGAAAAATATTTCCATAGATAATAAATGAAATTTACAAATAGGCAACGTAAAAAATAAAATGCTGCCTGAGAACTTGCTAGAATTTTATTTAAGAATATTTACATTGTATATTTTGATATGTGATGTTGACATAATTTAACAGTGATAAAGGTTTAACCTTCTGAAACTCATCTACTGTCATTAAATAATTACTATCTGGGTCCCCTCAACTGTGAAAAAGTAAATTGATAACAATTTTTAAAAAAGCTTAAATCCCATAATTTTGCACAAGTGAAGAGCTGAATTGATAAAAATGGAAACAATGCTTAAAAATCAATATTATCCATCAAAATTATAGGCAAAAAATCAAATTCTTCCAAGCCTAGATGTATGATACTGAAATGACTTCATCTTATTTTCTGTTTTAACTACTGTTCTGTCCACATTTTAAATGCCCGTTTTCAGATTTTGGGTCTTGGCAGTTCATGAGCTCTGCTTGTGTACATATCTTTCAACAACAGCAAGAAAGTAATTTTTTCTCAAGTACAGGAAAGAGAAATTAATTTCTGGCTGAGCAGGAGTTCAGCGCAGTGAGTGAATGGTATTATTAAGCAGATGGGATCTGAAGGAGAATCATAGATCCATTCACTTAGGTATCCCATCTTATTTCAGATCAGATCCAGAGGTCTATCTAGTCCTGTATCCAGTTTTATCACAATAGATTAGACTCAAAGGCCTAATCGGGTATTCTAATCTGCCCCTTGCAATATAAGATTAGATTCACAGGTAAACCTAGTATGGTGCTCTACCTTCTACCATAGAATCATAGAAACCGGAAGGGACCATGAGAGGTCATCAGGTCCAGTCACCTGCACTCATGGCAGGACCAAGTACCCTCTTGAACCATCCCTGATAGGTGCTTGTCTACCCTGCTCTTAAAAACTTCCAATGATGGAGATTCCACAACCTGCCTAGGCAATTTATTCCAGTGGTTAATCACCCTGACAGTTAGGAATGTTTTCCTAATGTCCATCCTAACCCTCCCTTGCTGTAATTTAAGCCCATTGCTTCTTTTCCTATCATCCGCAATTAAGGAGAACAATTTTTCTCCCTCCTCCTCCTGACAACCTTTTAGGTAGTTGAAAACTGTCATGTCCCCTCTCAGTCTCCTCTTTTCCAGATTAAACAAACCCAGCTTTTTCAATCTTCCCTCATAAATCAAGTGTTCTAGACCTTTAATCATTCCTGTTGCTCTTCTCTGGACTTTCTCCAATTTGTCCACATCTTTTCGGAAATGAGGTGCCCAGAACTAGACACAATACTCCAGTTGAGGCCTAATCAGGGTGGAGTAGAGCAGAAGAATTACTTCTCGTGTCTTACTCACAATACTCCTGTTAATACATCCCAGAATGCTGTTTGCTTTTTATGCAACAGTGTTACAGTGTTGACTCATATTTAGCTTTTGGTCCACTATGACACCCAGATCCCTTTCTGCAGTACTCCTTCGTAGGCAGTCGTTG
Source organism: Pelusios castaneus (assembly GCA_007922175.1). Lineage (NCBI taxonomy): Eukaryota > Metazoa > Chordata > Testudines > Pelomedusidae > Pelusios > Pelusios castaneus. Next base: position 6,311,162 of record ML685833.1, read on the forward strand.
CCCGTTTTTTATGTGTGCAATGGATTGTTCTTTCCTAAGTGGAGTACTTTGCACTTGTCTTTATTGAATTTCGTTCTGTTTACCTCAGACCATTTCAGCAGTTTGTCCACATCATTTTGAATTGTGATCCTATCCTTCAAAGCACTTGCAACACATCCCAGCTTGGTATCATCAGCAAACTTTATAAGTGTACTCTCTATGCCATCATCTAAATCGTTGATGAAAATATTGAACAGAACTGGACCCAGAACCGATCTCTGCAGTATCCCACTCGTTATGCCCTTCCAACACGACTGTGAACCATTGATAATGATTCTCTGGGAGCGGTTATCCAACCAGTTTTGCACCTATCTTATAGTAGCTCCATCCAGATTGTACTTCCCTAGTTTGTTAATGAGAAGGTGATGCGAGACCGTAACAAAAGTTTCACTAAAGTCTAGATATACCAAATCTACCACTTCCCTTCTATCCACAAGGCTTGTTACTTTGTCAGAGAAAGCTATCAGGTTGGTTTGTCATGATTTGTTCTTGACAAATCCATGCTGACTATAACTTAACACCTTATTGTCTTCTAGATGTTTGCTAATTGATTCCTTAATGATTTGCTCTATTATTTTGCCTGGTACAGAGGTTAAACTGACTGGTCTATAATTCCCTGTGTTGTTCTTGTTTCCCTTTTTAGAAATGGGCACTATATTTGCTCTTTTCCAGTCCTTTGGGACCTCTCCAGTCTTCCATGATTTTTCAAAGATAATAGTCAATGGCTCAGCTACCTCCTCAGTCAGCTTCTTGAGTATCTAGGGTGCATGTCATCAGATCCTGGTGACTTGAAGACATCTAACTTGTCTAAGTAATTTTTAACTTCTTCGTTCCATATTTTAGCTTCTGATCCTAACCCATTTTTACTGCCCAGCCCATACTAGATTAGACCATAAATCCATCATAAATCCATCAATCTTTCCTCCATTAGTGACCAATATCTGATACCTCCAAGGAAGATAAAACAAACCAGGAGCCTTGTGGCACTTTTAAAGACTAACAAGTTAAAGACTGGTCTTTAAAAGTGCCACAAGACTTCTTGTTGGTTTGGCTGAACTAGACTGCCACAGCTACCCCTTTGGAACTTCTCAGAGGACGACAGATATCCTTCATAATGCACCTTCCCAGATGTCATGCCACAGAGGAGAAAAAGTCTCTTTCCAGTTTTTTCACGGATAAACATAACCTACACTGTGAAGTATAATCTTTAATTAACAGAGTTGTGATAATATTGACAGTCTGAAAGCCATCAAGACCTTTAAAAATGCAGCCACAGCCTCTACGTCCATTTTCTCATTCCAAGACTTTGGGGGGAAAAATGCAAGTTAGAAAACACATATGTGAACATCTGCACAGACTGCCTATTGTCAGTATCAGAAACAGAATGAATCCATGAAAACTACTGATTTGGGGTTTCTTTTTAAAAAGATGTAAACCAGTGGTGGGCAAACTTATTAGTCAACTGAGCCAAATATCAACAAAACAGCGATTGAAATTTCTTTTGAGAGCCAAATTTTTTAAACTTAAAATATATAGGAAGGTACATTGTTATTAACTTAATAAGGGTATTCCTAACCATCTCAACATACCTTTCTCAATTCTCGACACTACATCGAAGAGAAAAAGAAAAAAAAAAGGCAGGGAAGAGGCAGGGAAGAGAAGAGAAGAGAAGACAAGAGAAAAAGGCAGGCAGGCAGGACAAGAGAAGAGAAGAAGGCAGGCAGGCAGGACAAGAGAAGAGAGAAGAGAGGAGAAGAGAGGAGAAAAAGGCAGGCAGGCAGGCAAGAGAAGAGAGAAGAGAGAAGGAAGGGAAAGGCAAAGAAGGAAGGGAGAGAAAGGGAGGGAAAGGCAAAGAAGGAAGGAAGAGAAAGAAGGAAGGAAGAGAAAGAAGGAAGAAAAAGAAGGAAGGAAGAGAAAGAAGGAAGAAAAAGAAGAAGAAGAAAGGGGAAGGAAAAAAGAAGGAAGAGAAAGGAAAGAAGGAAGCGAGGAAAGAAGGAAAGAAAAAAGAGAAGGAAGAGAAAGGTGTGACTCTGTCAGGATTTAAGGAACCATTTATGATATTATTGTGTATTAATATTTTATAATTGTTATAATCCATAGGAACTATGCCATGTTTGATGTCAATAGAAAGGTAATAATTTGTGGGAATGATCATATAGTTTGTGTAGGATTTGTATTCATATTAGAAGTTAGGAATGTGATTGTTATATTTTAACTTGTGTAAGGTTGGGAAAATGCCCCAGACTGAATGTCTGCCCAGCCATTGTCTCCTTAAGGGCCTATTAAGGAAGCTCCTCAGATAACAGGATAAAGAAGAAAACCTGTTGAGCCACTAGGACTTAAACATGTGACTCAGCTCCAGTTTGATTGGAGAGAACTGCACACAGCATGGAGAAGGCCAGAGATGATATAAGGCAGCAACTCCAACTCCATCTTGCTCTCAAGTCCTCAGTCTACAGCCAACACCCATCTCTGGAACTATTCCTCCGAGACTGAACAAAGGATTGAGGCCCACCCTGATGCTGGGTGTTTACCAGAGGAACAAGCCTGCAAACTGCTTTTCATGAACTTTAAATCATTTGTATGTATGTGATTCGCTTTGACCCTTTAACATCTCATATTTTGCTTCTTTTCTTCTTATATTAAACCTTTAGTTGTAGTTGCTAAAGGATTGGCTATCAGTGTGGTATTTTGGGTAAGATCCAAACCTATATTGTTCTGTGTGCTGTGGCTGGCCCTTTGGGGTCAGGAGAACCTATAACTTTAAGGGACCGTGCGGGTAGGTGGGAGCCTGAGGAGCTGGAGTGCAATAAAGGGAGCTGTTTCTATTTTGGGCAGATTTCTTGGTACCCAGTGTGGGGAACCAGAAGCCTGGTAGTGACTGATAGGGAGACTGGTTTAAGTACCACCCATCAGTGTTTGGGGAGTTTAGCTCCCGGTTTATTAAAGGGAACAAGGCCCGCACCTGGAAGAGCCAAATTCAAGGGGCTAAAGAGCCGCTTGTGGCTCGCGAGCCGCGGTTTGCCGACCACTGATGTAAACCAAAGGAAGAATGAGTGGCACTGTAAATGTGAGTTGCAAGAGGATTTGTAGTATGTGTCAGGTGAGGATGGACAAATCTAATCAGCCAAAAACTGCATTCACAGCTTTATAGATTGTTTGCAAACAACTGAGAGGGAAAAAAAGTAATTGTTTAATTCAAACTTAAAATTGGGAACTATCATACACAACTGTAAATAATGTAAATAATTACCTGAGACAAACAGTCAGATGCAATCATAGAATCATGGGCCTGAAAGAGACCTCAAGAGGTGTTCTAATTGAGTCCTCTACACTCTAGGCCAGGGGTTCCCAACTCCTGGCCTGCAGGCCAAAAGTGGCCCACATCTCCAGGGCAAGCCGAAGGCAAGGGGCGGGGTGGGAGCATGGAGCCTGGCCTCTGGGCCAGCCCACCTTGCCCCCATGGCGGAGCAACAGGCCCAGAGGACGGGCTTCGTGTTCCCACCCTGCCCCTGGGCTGGCTGCTCCCCCATGGGGGCAGAGCAGGCCAGCCCAGAGCCCAGGCTCTGTGCTCCCCCACCCCTTGCCTTTGGCTTGCTGCCAAAGGCAGCAGAGGTGAGGTGAGGAGGGGGAGCAGCGCAGCAGTGGGGGGATGGCAATGCAGCGTGAGGTCCATGGAACCTCAGGGCCTGGAACAGTCGCCCAGCTCACCCCCCCCACCTTCCCCAAGGATGGCAATGCATGTCCCCCTGCCGCTGGCTGGGAGCCGAGCAGCAGCTACTCGCCTCCCCTGCGGGCTTGGGGCCTGTTCATGGGCATCCAACCCCTTTAAAAAAAAAAGAGAGAGAGAGAAAAAAAACTTTTAAAAAATCTTTTTGGCTTGAGGGCCACAAATACAATTTTTACAACCCTGAAGGGCCACCGGTCTATGAAATTAAAAAGGTAATTTAAATTTAATTAATGACATTTTAATTTTAAAAGTGCCAACAGTCTTGTACTGTTTTTCCTCTTAGACTTGCTTCCAATGAGATTGTACCTACCCACTCCCTGAGTTTGGTAAAATCTGCCTTCTTAAAATCCATTATCTTTACTGTGCAATTTTCCCTCCCACCATTCCTTAGAAATCATAAACTCTATCATTTCATGGTCACTTTCAGGCAAGCTGCCTTCCACTTTCAAATTCTCAACCAGTTCCTCTTTATCCATCAAAATCAAATCTAGAACAGCCTCTCTCCTATTTGCTTTTTCCACCTTCTTAAATTATATATATATATATATATATATATATATATATACATATATATATATATATAAAACAAGTTTTCGAGATGAGACAGCCTTGAGGGAATGCACGAAAAGGAAGAAAACAAGTACTTCACATTGGTAGTACTTCTTGTATGAGGAATTTTAAAATACTTGAATGCATTTGTTTGCAAAAGGTTGGATGGCAAGTGTAATGTCATGGGCACAGTTATATTGGCCAACCGACCCTTTGCAAACAAATACATGCAAGTGTTTTAAAATTCCTTTTATACTTGTTTTTTTCCTTTTAGTGTGTTCCCATAAGGTTGTCTCATCATGAAAATTTGTTTTTTATATATTCTGAAGACCAAAATGTGAGGAGAAATCACCAAGGGTGCTGCTTGCCATTGAAAGCTATGATGAAACCTATCAACAGCACTTGCCATTGAAACCTCTGACTGTTGTGCCATCTGCTGAAGAATGGTGGGAAAGCACAGGAAATAAAAACAGATGGAAACGAAGATAATATAAAGGTCTTCTAATAATTAAAAATATTTTTTTAAAAACTTTAAAAAAGAGACGACCTTTCAGCAACACACTAAAAAGTAGAAAACAAGTACTTTGGATTAGTCACAGTTCTTGCATGAGGAAATTTATTCACCTTGAATGCATTTGTTTGCAAAAGGTTGGCTGCCTAGGAGAGAAAAAGTAATACTGATTGGTCAGCATTCTTGTATGAGAAAATTTAATCACCTTTAATACATTTGTTTGTGAAAGATCATCTGGCCATTGTATGTGAGACCTTGCCAGAACACACTATCAAAGTGGCCAGCCAAACTATCGCAAACAAATGTATCGATCAGGCTTGTCGTGGGGCTGGATCGGGCCAGTATCCAGCCAGTGTCCGGCAGCTGCGAGCTGTTCGGGGACAGATCAGGTCTGTCACACTCAGCCCAGGACCAGAGTGGGGCCAGTGGCGGCGAGTGGCCATTGAGAGCTAGGAATGAAACCTATGAATAGCACTTGCCATTGAAACCTATGAACATTGTGCCATCTGCTGGAGAAAGGTGGAAAAGCACAGGAAATACAAACAGAACCAAAGTTAATATAAAGGTCGTCTAATAATAAAAAGTGTTTGCAATACAGTCCAATAACTTGTTGGATAATTTCTGCCCTGCTGTGTTATTTTACCAACAGATGTCTGGATAGTTGAAGTCCCCCATCCCCACCAAGTCCTGTGCCTGGGATGATTTTGGAAATACATCCTCCAGACAATTCTTTGTTTTTTTCACAGCAAAAAACCAGAGAAGTTAGGTAAAAACATAAAATTATCTTTCAGGGAGATTGCAGTATAACATTATTGAACACACAAGCACCAAAGACAGAAGGAAAGCAGGTTGCTCCCTAAGGTTGAGAAGCACAAGTCACCCTGTGACAGGCTGCTCCCTAGATCTGGTCTGGTGTGCCACTATGACCCCTCAAACTCTGCTCCTGAACCCCAATTCACCCCACCCCACTGGGTGACCACTCACTCCTGAGTCAGTCCACACCAGCCACCAGCGTGTAATTGGTCCCAGGCAGTGGGTGTAAAACCACTAGCCACACAGGTGTTGGTCCCCAAGCGGGCACACCCAGCCCCAGACACTACACTGGGAGCCACTGCCTTACAGGAATTGGGACCCACTCCCAATCACCTTAGTCTCAAATCCGTCCACTTAACAAAGAAGTGGATTGTGCCCAGCCTTCCACATCCACACCATCTAAAGATCACACAGCTTTAGATAAAACAAATACTAGTTTATTGATCAGAGTATGATTTCAAGTGAGAACATGGCCAATCAAGGCAGAATCATACTATAAATGAATCAGGAGTGACCACTATCAAATAAAAGGTATAAACCACATACTAATCTAACATCTCTACCTAAACTGACCTCATAGTCCAAGATTATGTGCAAGGTGTTCAGCTGTTCAATGTTTTACAGCCATTCTCTGCCTGTTCTCAGGCAGGGCCCAGATCTTGCTTGAAGTTGGTGGCAAGACGGTGTCTTCTCAGGCCAGAGCCTGCGGCTTCTCTCCCTAAAACAATGTCTTTGTCCTTGTTTTCACAAACTGCTGACAGCCCCTCCCCCTCTGTCCCCTCGTATGATTTCCTTTACTTCTACCTGAGCCAGGGAGGGCATTAGCATTCCCTTTGACTTGTAAATCTCCAGCCACTGTGCTAGAGATGGTCCTGAGAGTCTGAACCCTGTAACATGCTTCACATCTGTACATACATGTTGCTGTAGGAAACATGGCACCCTGGTAATCATGTGGAATATGGTGTGAGCATTCACAAAGGAACCTGTTATAGTGTATTTGGCATTAAATCACACGATTACATTGCAAAACTGAACAGAAAAGTTACACAGACCATGCCCTAGGGGTGCACAGATGTGCATCCCATCACACACCCCATCTAGCTCTAGGGCCTAGGCTGTCCATTTGCAGACTGACTACCATTGTATGCTTCCCTATAGAGTGGCCTCACCAGGACCACTAAGCCACTGAGAATTTAAAATGATAGGATATAATTTTAACACAGTTTTCAGTAACCACACTCTTTAGCCTCTCAGCCCTTAATTCTTTGTCTAAAGCAGTGGTTCTCAAACTTTTCCTTTTGTGCTCCTCCTTCCCAGTAACAGAATACATCCATGTCTGCTTGGCTAAGTATGGAGCTATGGCTGGGCTGAGGTCTATGGCAAAAGACAGGAACAGGGCAGAGATGGGAGCTGGGGCTGGAGGCCAGGGGCTGGGAATGGAGTGAGCACAGGAGGGGCTGGAGCAGTCCTGGGGCAGAGTGAGGCTGGGTGGCACTCCCTTCTCCCCCGCCTTGTGGGGGCTGGCCCTGCTGTGCCTTACCCAATGTTCCTCCATGCCTCCATAGGGAGGTCCACCCCAGAGTTTGGAGACCACTGGTCTGAAGGCTCTGAGATGCTCTATGAATCTCATGTATTTCACTGTTTGCAGGGAGCAGCGAAACGTGGAAGAGATATTTATATCTGTATCACCAGATAAAGCAAAAGGAATAAAATCCCCTTTCTTCCCCCCCATTAGATACATTGAACTTCCTGCTTTGCTGAGACCATTCTTTATATAATTAGCTCAATATCACCTTGATCCCTGCATTGCTCATGGTTCAGTCATTCTTTCTATGCAACTGAATGTCTCCAAAGCTTTTAATTTGATCACAGAGATGGAGGGGGCTGTGTACAGCATAATGAGACAGCTGTTCTCTGCAGTACAGACCCAGGAGCGTATTTGCAATAGTGCCAGCGAATCTGTCACTATGAAGTGAGAGAGAAAGGGAACAGATCATCTTTCTGGGCAGCAGGGATATCCCCTGCTCTTGCCAAGCAGCATTTGGGTGGAAGCCTTTCAATGACAAGCCTCACCGTGCAGTGATTGGAAAGGTCAGAGGGTGCTAAGCACCTCTCCTCATGGAGTTCTGAGAATGTGGTATTTAATTACAGTAATTATTTCTGAGCCCCTGCTGGGATTCACCCTGTTTGCTTGTGTTGGCAATATGGGGCTGGGTCGCTGTGTCAGGGTGGAAAGCTCAGATTTAATTTTGCTGGACTACTGTTTTAACATCAAAGCCAGGGTGGAACTCCTCACTAATCACATGACATTTACAAAGCCTTTGGAGCAGAACATGACCTCAGATATGTCAACGTTAAGCTGGAGCAAATCCAGTGAATTACTCAAGGTTTACACTGATGTAACTGAGATCAGAACCTGTCCTTTCTCCTTCTATTGCTCCTGTCATTTGAGGATCTCAAAGCACATTATAACTTTTCATGAATTTAGCTTCACAGTGACCCAGTGAAATAGAGAACTATCAATACCTCATTTTACAGAGGGTGAAATTGAGGACCCCTACATCCGAGGGGAAAGATTTTCAAAGGCAGAAAGGGAAGCCTAAGCATAGTGATTTGATTTGCCCCAGGTCACATAGGAAGTAACTGGCAAAGCTGGGAACAAATCTCAGGTTTCCTGAGTTCAAGTACATTGGTCTGTGTATGAAACAATATTGTCTTCCTGTCAGACCGGTGGATTAACTATCAGGTTGCAAAGACCTATAACAAATGCAGGGACCATCAATAGCATTATACCCAGCCATGGGCAGTAAAACCTCTTTGATGCAGTTAGGAAAGGTTGTTAATACGAGAGCAGTAACACTGTTAACATCATGTGCAGGGTTCTGGAACAATTATTACAGTGGCGTGCTGATAAGGGAAACCATGTATTTGGTTCCAAAGGGGGAGCCGTGTTAGTCTATTGCAGAAGAACAACGGAGTCCTGTGGAACTTTTAGGCTATGTCTACACTGGCAAGTTAGTTGGAATTAAGGAGGCGTAATTCGAACTAACTAAAGCCATGGCTACACTGGGCTTTAGTTAGTTCGAATTAAGGGCTTCCTTAATTCGAACTAATAAGTTCGAATAGGGCTTCAGAAGTAAGGCTTTAATTCGAACTAACTAGTTCGAATTAGCCAATGTGGCCATGTTAATTCAACCATTGTATCCTTAATGGCTCATCAGTTTACTCCCTGGGACCACATCACCTGGCAGATTCCTTAACATTAAGGAGACAATGGTTGTTCACACCCTCCCGTCTAAGACATTTGTCCAGAATGACACAAGTTAAAGTATGGATATAACATCAAATTCTTAACTTCTAATCGAAATAGAATTCCTAGATATAAACTATATAATCATTCCCAGCAAATTACTACCTTTCTATTGATACCAAACATGACATAGTTCCTATGGATTATAGCATTTATGAGATATCCATTGAAAATAATATCATAAATGCTTCCCTAAATCCAGACAGCATCACACCCTGCCCACATGCCCTGCCCTGCAGGGAGGGCATTGGTGTAGTCCTGGGGTAGCCCTAAGTTGACTTAGGGCTACTCCAGGGCTACACTGGCTTAATTCGACTTTAGAAAGTCGAATTAAGCCTTAGGTCGAGTAGAAAGGTGGTTTAATAAAGTCGACTTAATTTTCCTTAAGTTGACTTTATTTTCCTTAAGTCGACTTAAGCAAGCTGCTTAAGTCGATTTAAGCAAAGTGTAGTGTAGACACAGGGCACATTAAGTTGACTTAAGCCAAGCTTAAGTCAACTTAATTTACCAGTGTAGACGCAGCCTAACAGATTTATTTATCACATGAGCTTTTGGGGGAGAATGGTGTTTGTTACAAAATAAAGACTGGTATGCTGAAGGCAAATTGAATGCCTCTCAATATAAAAACAATGCAAGAAAAGGAAGTGAAAGGCACGAATTTAAAACTAATACAATAATATTTTTTTACATAACCCATAGTAATCTGTGGTTCTCACTATCACAACATCACTGAGGCCAAGAGCCAAGTCTTAGAATATGGGAACAACTCTACTGATGTCACTGCAATGGTGGATATGACCCAGAGTGTCAATCATTCATGAACAGTGTATCATCATGAACTTTTCATGAACAGTGAGTGTATCATTCATTTTGCTTTACTAAAATAATTCCCTTCTGACATATCCTAAAAAATTAAGACAGCAGCTACTCAACGTAATCAGCAATGTGATGTGGAATGGCCTAATTTAAAACATCCTGTAGTCACTCTTAAATGCTGAGCTATAGAGAGGATATCAGCAAAGCCTCCATTACTGTACATCACCAAATTAGAAACATCCAGTTAACTCTCACAGTCTGGCTAGGTGATTTCTTGTAACAGCAGAGAATTGCTTACAATACATTTACTTTATACCAGAATAAGAAGTAAATTCCCTTCCTCAACCTAACAAACCCATTTGTGACCCATCTGTGCCAAAGATAGCCACCTGGAAATGCCATGATCAGGGCAGGCTGCAAAAGCAGAGAAAATTCTCCGAGTACTGGTAAGTGACACTGAAGTCAGACTTCCCAAGTAGCTACAAACAATGTTTCTCATCTACACTGGTCACCAAGAAGCCAAAACAAAATATAAACAGCCCCCTTTATTGTATTTCAGTCTTTGGCTCACAGCCAGCCACTGTGAAATGGTATCTGATGAAGTGGGATTATACCCATGAAACTCATGCGATAAATACATTTGTCAGTCTTTAAAAGTGCCACAGGACTCTGTGGCTATGTCTACACTTATAAAAGCTAGCTCGAATTAGCTGTGGCCATGCAGGGCACTTGCTTAGTTCGAATTAGTCAGTTGCATGAAGGTCAATCTGCCGATTAGTTCGAACTAAGCAGTTTGTTCAAACTAATATGGCCACATTGACTTAATTCGAACTAACTAATTTCGAATTAAGGGTTAGTTCGAACTAAGCAATAAAACTTAATAGTTCGAATTAAGGAAGTCTTTAATTCGAACGAATGAAAGCCTAGTTTGGTCAAGGCTTAAGTTAGTTTGAATTAAGTTTACTTAATTCAAACTAACTTGCAAGTGTAGACATAACCCTTGTTTTTTATAAGAGAACTGTTAAAGGATTAAAGCAGTCTGGTACATACAAAAGATTTAAAGGTCCATATATATCAGGTTTCCAATAGAATTGTGGCCTTGTATGGTCCCTCTGCTTTATATCCAATACCTGGATGGGTCTCAGTCCTTTGTTTCATAGCTTCACTTGTTAGAAATCCAGTCCAGAGAAATGAAGATTAAATAGTCCATGTAGGGAGTTCGTTCTAATTCTCCCATGAGAATTAGCAGGATGATTCCAGGCAGGTTCTGGGATCTCAATCTTGTGATCCAAAATTTCCCTGAGAAGCTTGGACAGATGTGAGATAAAAAGGATCAACCCAATGGAGTCTTTTACACAATCTCTTGTCCTAAAGATTAAAAAATGAAATGCAGAAAACACATAGTATCATCATGCCCTCACTATCCCAGTCTATAATCCTCAGTGGTGACCTGAAGGGGCGAGGGGATTTCAGTCTCATGGCCAAATCAGTACTTGGCTTCTCTGCTGAGCCTGTTGACAAAGACATCGAATGGCGGCAGTGTGCTTGTGGTTTTACTGCTGACCTCTTTGTAATGCAAGTGCCACCATCATAGTCCCCATGCAATAGGGAGAATCCAAATATTTTCAAACACTGGACATTAATATCTCCAATATCCAGGCCGATGCCTAGAAATCATAGAGATGGGCTCATCAGAAATTTCATAGGCAGACAGAGATATTCACCCTTGGTCACTGTCTTTACTGATCTTTATCTGGAATGATTCCAGACAAAATAGGATCTTCATCCACTTTTCCCTCACTTGTCTTCAAGGCCATGTTGAGTTTATGCCAAAACAGAGGAATCTCCTCCTTCTCCTGGGGCCACATAAGGTATGTTTTTTTCTTCACCAGCTTTCTCATTTTGTAGTAGGGTGATAGACATTTACTAGGAATATGTTCTAGGAAAATCAGGACCAGGACATCCTTGTGTTCATCAAAAAGGCGAAAGTTGGCTACCTGGATCTCCTTAGAGCACCACTCACTTTCCAAGTAGTGGTGGGTTATTACACAAATGGTCTTTCTGCTGGCATAGATGTTGTCCACAATGTTCTTCAGGATGCACTTCCCTGGTTCAAAGTCACGGTGGTGCAGACACAGCCTCCAGTGGTACTCGTCTTCCAGTGTGGGAAGTAGATAATTGAACACCCATTCCTGGTCATGCTTGTTGTAGGAGACAAACGCGTCATAGTCATATTTTTTACATTGCCTCATCCTTTTGTACCTCTTATCATGAATATATGCAAGTAGCAGGTGGTAGAAATAAATCCCTTGCCACCTCCAGCGAAAACAGATGCAAACAATCATCAGCAAAATAACTATGGTTGTATTTGTGACAAAGAGGATAAACTCATGGTCAACTGTGCAGGAGGTGATGGGGAAGGTCCACAGTTTCCTTTCCTTACTGGCAAGTGGGAAAGCACAGGTGTACTGGTAGAAATAGAGCACCTGAGTTTTTAAGTTATGAAGAGACCAATTGAGGAACATTTTGTTTTCGCAAGAACAGGTGAAAGGATTTTGTGTAAGATCCAGGAAAGTAAGGTAAGGTAAAGCCTTTATGTGCTTAGATTCAATTACATTTAGTTGGTTTCCAGACACCCTGAGGAGAATCAGCTTAGAAAAGTTTACGTGGAGAACAAAATCAAGGGACTGCAAGCCTACTCGATTGAGATGTAGCTCTGTCAACTTCGGTACATGCTGAAATAGAGCTGGGATAATGTGATTGATAGCATTGCTGCTCAAATCCAATTCTTTGAGCGCAGGGGTGTACTTAAAGGTGGCTGTGTCCAAGGCAATGATGGCCAAGTTGCCTGCATGGATTTTCTCTATTGACTCCAACCCTTGCAAGAGGTTAGATGGGAAATTCTGAAGCCCGCTCTTACGTTGGCTATTCAGATAGAGGCGTTTTAAGGACTGCAGGAGAATGAAGGGAGGATTATCAAGTTTTCCAGGTGTTTCATAGAAGATGTAATTGTCAAAAAGCTGAAGCTCCACCAATGAACTTAATCCCTGGAAGACACCTTTCTGAAAAGTTTCTTTGGTGATCTTATTTGTGCCAAGAAGCAGTGTCTGCAGGTGGCTCAGACCTTCAAAGGCTCCTGGTTCTATTGTGTGAATTTGGTTGTCCACCAGGTTGAGAAACTGCAGAGAAATCAGATTCTTAAAAGTTTCTTTCTTGATGGAGCTCATTTTATTTCCTTTTATTTCTAATTTTTCCAGCTTCCCTAAACTGTCTAGAAAAGGCTGTGAGATCTCCAAAAGGCGGTTCATTCCCAAATTTAATTCCAACAAATTGTGTAGATCTGGAAACAGACCTGAGTTGATCTGCACGATTCTGTTCCCAGTTAGAGTGAGGATCTCTAGGTTCTTTAGATTGGCAAAGTCACTTGGGACAATTTTCCTAATGTGGTTAAAGCTGAGATCCAGACTTTTCAGAGACGTTATATTTGAAGTTGCATTTGGTACTGACGTGAACTCATTGTTCGCCAAAGAAAGACTCTGTAAAGAATTCAGGCGCTGAAAAGATGCACATGGCACCACTTTTAACCTGTTGTGTGTCAGATCCAAATGCCACAGATGAGTGCAGTTTTCAAAGACAATTCCTTTAATGCTTTTGAATTTATTGCCTCGTAAGTTAAGAGTCCTGACATTTTGATGCCAAAGGCATACTTTTTCTACAAGATTGTCAGAATCTGTCAAATTCAAATCATTTAGGTGGATCTCCTCTAGCAATGAGCAATTCAGTTTTTGGATCACAGCCACTATGTCCAGTGATGACATAAGTATTCCTCCTAAATATAATCTCTTTAACTCTTTCAAGAAACAAGGGTCTTGTAACATCCATGTAACACGGTTATGGGTACCAGAGAAAGATAAATCCAGTGAAAGAAGCCTATGCAAATCATCAGTTACAAGACCAATGAAGGAAATTGGATTATGGGAAGCATCCAGTTCACGAAGCTGCATAGGCACATTAACAATATCTTTGGTTGTGAAATTAGTTATCTTGTTCTCTCTTATGTACAGCTCTTCCAGAGTTTTTACCTTAAACACAACACCCAAAGCAGTCAGAGAATATAACTTGTTTGAGGTTAAATCAATTACCTTTAACTTCATCAGGGGGGCAAATGCAGATGGCTCAATCCTGTTAATATTGTTTTTCTTAAGTAGCAAGACTAAAAGACTCTCCAGCCCAGCAAACACAGAACTGGAAAGAACTGTAAGATTATTTGAAGTGAGGTTCAAGAGCTTTAGGTTGCTTGCGTGAGTAAAAGTGCCGTCTTCAATTAGATGAATTTGGTTCTGAGAAACATTCAAGAATTGTAACAAACTCAGGTTCCTGAAGTCACTCTCCCTCAGCTTTAAAATCCGATTCTTGCACAGATCTAAGCTGTTTACACTTGTGGGAAGGTGGCTTGGGACTTCAGACAAGTTCTTACCATAGCACAGCACCTTCATTCCTATGCTCCACTTTCCATGGACTACACAGTTCTGCAGTGAGTAAGGAGCCACTCCTTGATCTTGGCTGAAGAAAATCAATGCAAAGAAAAGCTGCAGGGAAGACATCTTTCTAACTCCTGAGTGCTCTGTTGTTTTGAAACCAAAAAAGACTTGTGGTGACCAGAGACCTGAAAGTGAAACTGGTACTCTTGTGTAATCAGAAAAGTTTCCCAATGAGGAAGAGAAAAATCCTTGAGTTGCATATCACTATTAATAAAATTGTGAGGTCTCTGTTTTCAGAAGAGCTGGATTAATATCTTTGGCTATGTCTACACTGGCAAGTTAGTTCGAATTAAGGAATCTTAATCTGAACTAATTTAAGCCTTGGCTACACTAGGCTTTCATTAGTTCGATTTAAGGGCTTCCTTAATTCGAACTAATAAATTCGCTTATACTTTTTGAACTAAGGGTTAATTCGAACTAGTTAGTTCGAATTAACCCAATGTGGCCATGTTAGTTAGATCTAAGTCCATAGTTCGAACTAAACAGCACATTGAGCTCAATGCAATTGACTAATTCGAATTAAGCAAGTGCTATGCATGGCACTTGCTTAGTTCGAACTACAATTTGCTAGTTCGAATTAAGTTAATTTAAACTAACTAAAATTAGTTTGAATTAGTTAGTTCGAAGTAACTAATTTGAACTAACTTTGGTAAGTGTAGACATAGCCTTTAAGTCTCATCCAACTGAAACATTAAAAAATTTAGGGCCAATTTTTCAAGGGAAGGTGCAGTTATGTGAGCACCTATGAGGGCCTGCATAAAATTCTTAGGCATATGCCCAATGGGTAAGTGTGCAGAAACAGCCATAATTTCATTCAGGCCATCACCAGGCCTTGATTTTGCAATTTAGGTCGCTCAGATGAATAAGATCCCAATTACACTTGTGAATCAGGGACACACCTATAGACATATAAACATCCTGAACTCTGAGTGCAATGAATCGTGGATACAAAACTGAGACTGCCTTTGAAAAGTTGGCCTTTGAAATGCCTATTTGTTTATGTGATTTATTTTTGTCTCAGCTATAGAGGGTTGTTGGGGGGAAGCGGGGTGGTTTCCACACAAGGTCAGTTTATGCATTCTGTGGCTTCCTTTGAAAGACAGGCTTTTATGATTGTCTTTCCAGATAATGGAGAAAGCTGCGGGTGTTTCTTTTAAGAAATGAGATTTCGGTGGTTAGTAGCATAGACCAGGCTTAGCTATGTATATCTATGCACTACTACCCTCTACTGGTAGGAAGCAGACCTGCTCAGTACATGGGTTTTTCCTAGAAACATGAACAGGATTTAATACTGGAATTTGTAATCCAAGTGTTTGAGTTTCCTTGCATCTACATTTTTTATGACCCAAATAGCGATATGTCACAGCACCACCTACTTGGACTGCTCTTGGGCTTCCTAATAACTTCAACATAGACTTTCATATGTCAAGTAACAGCCCTTCTTGGAGCCTGGGTTTAGTAACAAAGGATGGAATGCTCCGATGGTAGGGTTGCAACATCACCCACTGAAATATGGCCTGACAGCCCCTCCACCATGAGCGAGGGGCCATTGGGCCAAACCTGAGTGGTGTTGCAAGCCTATGTATGGCATTGCAATCATAGAATCGGAGGATGGAATGGGACTTCAAGAGGTCATCTACTCCAGTCCCTTGCACTTATGGCAGGACTAAGTATTATTTAGAGCAGTGGTTGCCAACCTGTGGCCCTGGGGCCAAAAGTGGCCCTCAGGGACTTTCAAAGCGGCCCTCAGCTCCCCTCCTGCTGGCTGCAGAAGGGAGCTGCTGCCTAAAGAACTAAGCAAGTGCATTTCCATGGGGCTAAAAGACTTGCTGCAGCCAAAGGGATGGGAGATCAATGCTCCTCTTTCCTGACTCCAGCAGAGAGCAGAAAGCTCTGCCTGGATCCTTAGGTGCTGGGGTCCCTGCTGGAGCCAGAAAGAGGGGCTCACTGATCTCCTGTTCTGCTGGCTGTAGAAAGGAGTCACTGCCTAGAGACCCAGGTGGAGCACACAGGGCTACAGGACATGTTCAGTTTCCCTGCTGCAGCCAGGGAGATTAGAGTTCAGTGAGGAAGAAGCCTCTGTCTGGTTGCTGTGGGGGCCTGCTGACAGGAACTGGTGGACGATCAGGGCTGTAAAAATTATATCTGTGGCCCTTGAGCTCAAAGGGTTGGAAACCATTGATTTAGACCATCCCTGACAAGCGTATGTCTAACCTGCTCTTTAAAATCTCCAATGCCTAGAGCGCACAGAGCAGTTCAGTTGTTTGTATCATGTAAAAAATTTCTGGGGTCGCCCCTGAGGCCCTCTGCCTTAGAGCTAGGCAGAGTTTGTGTGTGAGCAGCTCATGGAGGCCTCCTTCTCCTCTTCCTTTGAGTACCTCCCTTCCCTCTATCAAGCATCAGTTCCTGGAGCTTTCTACCTGGAGGCTTTTCTTCTCTCCTCTTTGTACCCCACAGGCTTTTGTTTTATCTACACCCCAAAAGGTCTGATTTATCCATATGACATGCCTGTCCTGTGACACTGTTCATTTTCTCCACTTGGGGAGGCAAACCAAATGGGTCATAAGTGTGGCCGGACCCATCTCCACTTAAAGGGCCAGTCACCCTGCGAGATACTTGGTTGTCTTCACAGGGAAATTCAGCTTAGGCAAATAGCTAGCCCAAGGGCTATACTTCATATAAGTCCTTTGCAAAGGGGTGAATTTTGTCCTGTGCCTTCCATGTGAGGCGCTCAAAAGCAATTTACAAATATTCATGAACCAAGCCTCGTAACAGCCCACTAGGAGTATTTATGAATTAAATGGAGTGTTGTCACAGCATTAAATGAGAATCTCAGCTTTTTATTTATTTATTTATATTGTAAATAAATGTCTAGCCCATGTGGTTGCAGAGAAAAGCTGGAAAATATGACCCTTGAAAGCTCGAGCACCAGAAGCCAAATAAAAAGAACCCCCAATGTATTGTTTGATTTTTAAAATGGCATGATTTTTAAGCCAATCGTATGATTTCTGAATGCCTGGGGCCGGTGGCAATGCTCGTGTGGCGGGTGCGCTCTCCACAGTGGCCCTGCTGAGGAGGACCCAATCAGCTAATTTGGCTGCAAACAGATCTCCTGATCAAACCAGTGCCTCAGGGGGCCGTTCCTGGGGCCAGTGTTCTGTAAGCTCTTAGCTTTGCACAGTAACTACATTCCCGGATGCTGGGAAGATTGTGAGAGAGATCCATTGCCATTTTGGCCCCACAGGTCTCTTTCCAAGGCATTCAAAAAGCTAGTGAAAAATATAAACCCAAAAGGGGATATAATTAACTAGGCCTGGGGAGGTATCTGGCTTGACTGAAATCACTATACCTTAAGAGGGAAAGAGCTCCATGGGTGCAATTGCATAGCCTTAATGATTAAATATACTGCCCTCTCCTCTCCATTTCATGAAAAGATCAAAGGCCTTAGTAGTGAGTCCACAGCAAGCTATTGCTGTGTATACCACTGTACCCCTAATGTTCAGCAGTGTGCTGGGTGTACCACAAGCTCAGAGACAAGATCTGTAGACCCTCTGAACACATGGGCTTCAGGCTCGAACTTTCAGTGGGTCCGTCCCCCAGAGCATTTGCACATTTCAAGTAACTGAAATTGATTCCTTTCCTAGGAGTGCCAGAATAACAGCTGGACACGCTTGTTTTTAAATCCAGTAGTTCCCAGTTCAGCCCATGGAGACAATCCAGTACATGTCTTCTCTGGAAGCTGCTGGATGCTCAGCACTTTTCCATAGCAGGCTGCTTATGCAAACACAGCCTTCCTAAATACAGGGAGCAAAACCCACTTGAGCAAGTAGCCCTAGAGCAAATACAACATAGGCAAGTGTCAGGGCAAGCACTCTCCCATTGGCTTATACCTGATGTGTCTAAGTACTGACCAGGAAGGACCACTGCTTGGGGTGAAAGGGCACTTCCGTTAGTCCCTGCCAGCTGTGATGGCGGTTTTGTGTGGGGGACACTTCTCCACTAATCTGTGCACTGAGGCCAACCATTCTTTTTCACTCTGAGGCTATGTACACACGATCAGATTAAAGCGCAACAAGGCAATCGCGCTACAAAACTCACGTGACCTTTATTGCGGGACAACGCGTACACACGTTGCTCCCTGCAACGCAACAAAATTACACGCATTATCGCGGTTGAGCGCCATGACTTCTGGGCACCTATCCCATCGTTCCATTTTCCCCTAAGTTGGTGCTATGAATCATGGGATGAAGGAAAGGAACGCAAAGCGCCATGGGTAAAGTGTCAGTTTCCCATGGTGCTTTGTGTTCCCCTAGCGTCTTCCTCGTTGCCAATAGCAACTCGCGCCTATTTTCAACATTGCAGTGACGCAACGCACCACTTGCAATCAATCGCAACAGCGACAGCATGGATCCTGCTATGATCTCCATTGTCGCCTTCAACATTCTGAATACATCTCGGCTTGTTGCTCAGTACGCAATGAGCTCCGAGTCAGACGAGGACACCGAGGAGCAGGGGCTGATCGATGCCATGCAGAGCAACAGCACCGCGTTGCTCAGCTCCTTCACCGATCATCTGCACACGGTGCAACGCCGTTTCTGGTCGCGAGAGACGAGCACCGAGTGGTGGGATCGCATTGTTATGCAGCTGTGGGATGACGAGCAGTGGGTACAGAACTTTCGAATGCGGAAAGCAACCTTTCTGGAACTGTGCTCAGAGTTGGCCCCTGCCCTGCGACGGAAAGACACCAACATGAGGTCAGCCCTAACTGTGGAGAAGCGTGTTGCGATTGCTGTATGGAAGATGGCGACTCCCGACTGCTATCGGTCCGTTGCAAACCAGTTTGGAGTCGGGAGGACCACCGTCGGATTAGCCCTCTCACAAGTGTGCCAAGCCATCAATCGCATCCTGCTACGGAGGACAGTGACATTGGGCAATGTTCGAGAGATTGTGGACGGCTTTGCTGCCATGGGATTCCCTAACTGCGGGGGAGCCATAGACGGCACACACATCCCTATTTTGGCTCCAGACCATCTCGCGACGGAGTACATAAACAGGAAGGGCTACTTCTCCATGGTGCTGCAAGCACTCGTGGATCACAAGGGTCGTTTCACGGACATCAATGCTGGGTGGTCGGGAAAGGTGCATGATGCCCGCATTTTCAGGAACACTGGTCTGTACCGGAAGCTGCAAGGGGGCACCTTTTTCCCTGATCAAAAAATAACAGTGGGGGAGGTGGAGATGCCCATAGTCATCCTCGGAGACCCAGCATACCCACTGATGCCATGGCTCATGAAACCCTACACTGGGAACCTTGATCGCAGCAAGGAGCGGTTCAATTACCGATTGAGCCGCTGCAGAATGACTGTGGAGTGTGCCTTCGGCCGTTTAAAAGGGCGCTGGCGCTGTTTGTATGGGAGGCTGGACTTGGCGGAGGACCAGATCCCTGCCGTGATTGCGTCATGTTGTGTCCTCCATAACATTTGTGAAAGTAGGGGAGAAAAGTTTTCCCCTACGTGGGCTATGGAGGCACAGCGCCTCGAGGAAGCATTCGAGCAGCCAGCCACTAGGAGTATTAGGGTGGCACAAGGAGAAGCTGCTCGCATAAGGGAGGCACTCAGGGAGCATTTCAATGATGCCCTTCCCTAGTTAAGTTCCATGACGCATGAGGTGCACCTTAGGATCATTTCAGTAATGTGTATAAATAAATGCATTCTTCAAAGTATTTGTTACTGTTTTTATTGAAACCTGAAAGATGGGGGTGGGGTTACAGGTTGGTGTAGCTCCGGGTCTCGTAAAAGTAGCTTGGGGGAGGGGGGGCTGGATGTTGTCCTGTACCGGGGTGGAGGGTGGCCTTCAAAGAAATGCTTTGAGGGACTGCGGTGTGTGGGAGGCATACACGGCTGAACTGTCTGGAGTGGAGCCCGGACATTTATCGCCTGGGACTGCAAAGCTATCATGTTCTTTAGCAGTTCTGTTTGCTCCTTCATGACGCTTATCAGTTCGTCCCTGTGTTTCTGCCTCCTCTGCTGGGATTCCTCTCTCCAGGCTCTATTCTCCCTTGCGGATTCTTGTGTTGCTTTCAGCAGGTCGTTAAACATATCCTCCCTGTTTCTTCGAGAACGCCGCCTAATGTTTCTCATTCGGTCAGCTGGGGTAGACACCGGCCTTGTGAAGCTCAATTCTAATACAAAAATAACAATATAGACATTGTTAACACATAGCATAGATAGCCAATGTAACCTTCCAGTAGCACATTCCACTGGAAGGTACAGGGCGGTCAACACACTACGCTGCGCTGAAGCAGACAAGGTACATTCTAATAGACGGCTTACCGGGGGCTAAGAATCGGAAGAGGGCACACAGATGGAACCCAATATCCCTCTCCTCAGAGTGCCCCTTCCATCTAGAATACATCTCCTACATGCCGCCGGTAGCAGGCCGGGACCGTATGCTGCTGCACTGTGTGCTGCCATGGTTCCCAGGGCTGTGCTTTGCAGCTGGAGAGGCAGAGTGTCCGTCTTTGGGAGCGCAGACACAAACGCTCTCCCATCTAACCTGAGTATTAGGCTCTGGAGGTACATCGAGGAAACCTTTTCTGACCTAAATGCAGATGATTATTTTACAATCACTGCTTGTATTGATGCCCTGCTAATGAATGCAGAGTAAATAGCGTGCACAGCGGGGACCCGCAAGCACCCCCACCCCAGACAATGATATTTTAGCAGGAGCAGAGCTGAATGAAGGAGAAACTTACCTGAACCCCCCTCTGCCGCCTCAGAGAACAAGCTGCAGTTCAAGCCTTGGGTGGACGTCTCAGCGGGGCTGCTGAAGAGCTCCTGGCTACACGCGGTTGCGCTTTCCTCCGTGTCATCCTCCATCTCCTCCTCCTCCTCCTCCTCAACAACGTCCTCATCCTGCTCGGCTCTGGCAATCACCGGACGAGGCGGGGCTGAAGTGTCCACGGGACTTTTGGCAGTGGTTGTGGGGTCCCCGCTGAGGATGGCTTCTATTTCCTTATAGTACCTGCATGTTGCAGGCGCTGATCCAGAACGGCGGTTTCCCTCCTTCGCTCGGTGATAGGTAATTCTGAGCTCCTTCACCTTTGATCTACACTGCACTGTGTCTCTATCATGCCCTCTCTCTGACATGGCCCGAGAAATTATGCCAAATGTGTCATAATTCCTCCTGCTGCCGCGTAGCTGCGCCTGCACGGCGGACTCTCCCCAGATGCTGATCAGGTCCAGCACCTCTGCCGTGCTCCAAAGGGGTGCGCGTCTTCCACGGCGGGCCGCCATTGCTACTGATGATCGGAGCACAAACACACTCCACGAGGAAGAGAGCAGGAAGTGAAACAGACTTGAAATTTGAAAATCCCGGGAATAAGTTCGGGGCAGGGCGGGGACAGTTTCGTCACGGCCACAGAGCGGGTGGGGGGGGAGACCAGAGAGGACGACTTGGGAATGCTGGGACAGTTCCGGACTCCAGTCAATGCGCGGTAAGCGTACACACGAGCTCAAACGCGCAATATATGATCCGCAACAGCTGTTACCACTCTCGTCGGAGTGGTTGTTGGATTGCGCGACAACAAGGCACTTAACGCGCAAGAGCCCTGTTGCACGTGTGTACGCCGTTGTTGCTATCGCGCGGTAATGAGCTTTAATGCGCGATAATCTGATCGTGTGTACAAGGCCTGATTCTCAACAGTGAAGGAAGCACAGATTTTTTTTACAGCCACACCCAAACCCCTCCCATAACTGTCTGACCAACAGATGGCATAGTTCCTCTTTTTTGTGTTCCTTCCTGGAATTAATGTTATTTGCCTTGAATCTCTGCAGTGGCCTTAGATACCATGTTCAGTGATTCCTGGCATAGAAAAAGGCTGTTGAACAGCTATCTGGCCGTTATGATTATAGGTATCCAGGGTCTGGTCTAAAGCCAATTAATGACTAGGGACCAAATTAGACCCTAGATGTGACCTAGAAATGATCCACTTTCCAAATCCTTTGGCCCCTCTTGATCCTGAAATCTCCACATCTTCCTTCCTTCTAAACCTGGGGCTTCTCAATAATTTATAATCAAGGGAAAGAATTCAACTGCTCATTAGTCGCGTCACAGAACAAACCACCTGCATCTTATGTGCTAATTAAAAGAACAGAGCATTGCACTGCATTTTTTTTTAATTGAAACAAGTGATTTAGGTAATTCTAAAACTTCATCATTTTTTACATGGCCCAGGTTGATTGGTTGAGATGGAGACAGAAGAGAATAGCTCAAGATTCAAAGAAGAAGAAATAAATATTCAGCATTCATCAGTCTACAAGAATCCACCTTAAATTAGCTGCTGACCCTGTCCTGGACTCCTCACACTTCAGGCTTCTTTTTGCCTTATTTTGGAAAGGGTCAAAATGTTGGAAATGATTGGGATGTGCATTTCTTGGAAAGGGTTCAAGAAGAGTGCAGCTGATTGCAGATCAAGAGCTTCCTTGGGAAGAGATTAGTGTACAAAGCAAGGACATAGGACAGAGAAACTTAATCTCCAGGTCACTTCTGAACTTGGTGTATATACCAAGCTGATCTGCTGAGTATGGTCCATCTCATATATAAAGTATGGACTCTCATTGTCACTGACCAATCTCACTGGAGCTACCCCTAGATGATTGAAGGATGGAGGTTAGGCCATATGGCATACAAAAGCTAATTTTCTCTATATTTGCACTAAGCTATCAGATCTATGCTACGACCGTTTCTGTCACAGTAATTGAGTCATTCTTCACATAGACACATATGTCACAGAGGAAACTTCACTAGCATTAAATAATTCAGGGAGTGAACCTGATTGGCTTGTTCAAGGCTTTGAACATATGACATTTCCATAAGTGCTATTAACACACTTTTTTAAAGTTGCAAATAATTCTGAAAACAAGCATTTCTCAAGTGACAGGATAAAGACAGAAGTAGCCAGATCCTCCCATGTGGGAAATTGGCCTACTTTCATAGAAGCCAGTGGAGCTATTCCAGTTTTCACCATCTGAGGTTATAGCCCACAGCATGATACAGCAGGCAAATGTTGCAAACCCTTTGTATGATCAACTTGAGTTCTGTCTGCAGTAAGGACCACAAAAGGCTGGATGCCAGGTGCTTCATATTGTGAAACTCAAACTCTCCCCTCACTGAATTCAATAGGATCATAGCTGTGTCACTAAGGCCTCATCTACACTGGTACTTATACCTGCAAAACTTCTGTCACTCAGCAGTGTCAAAAAAACATCCTCTGACCATCGTAAATTTTGCCAGCATAAGTGCTTGCATAGTCATGTTATGTCAAGGCTAGAGAGTCTCCTACTGACATCATGAAACCACTAAACAAGGGGCGGAAGCTATGTAGACTGGAGAGCGTCTCCTGCCAACATAGCACTGTCCACACACGCACATATGCTGGCCAAAGTTATGTTGTTCAGCGAGGTGTTTTTTCACCCCCCGAGTGAGAAATGTTTTGCCAACAGAAGTGGTAGGATAGACAACATCTTAGAGAAGAATGTGTCTTCAGATCCTCAGGGCTTGCCTACACGAGCACCGTATTCCGCATTAAAAAACATTACCGCGTGTTAACAAGCAAACTGTACACACGTGAAATGTTGTTGCTGCGCACTAAGCGCCTTGTTGCTGCGCATTCCAACAACCACTCCCACGAGAGTGGTAACAGCTGTTGCGGATCATCTGTTGCGCGTTTGAGCTCGTGTGAACCTTTACCGCGCATTGATTGGCCTCCGGAAATGTCCCAGAGTGCCAATCAATGCCACGCTGGGACACCGGAGCTGTCAAATATGTCAATT
>ML685834.1:8095-37251 GCA_007922175.1 Pelusios castaneus
CTTTCTTCTGACCGATGAGCAAAATATCATGGTATTTCTTTGTCATACCTAGTTAGGGTGTGAAGAATAGACTTTTTTCCTGGCCTAGTAAGCTCTATGACAATATTACAAGCCTGAATTGTATCTGAGGGCCTATATAAGAATGCGATCCTGTAAACACGCACCTGATCTCAAAGGGAATACATGTGAATAAAGCTGCATTAACATGTAAGTATTTGCAGGATTATAAGTATAAGTCATCTGGCAATAAACTGTAAAAGGCCAGATTCTTCTCCCATTTTGCTAGTCTAGTGAATATTATAATTGACTTAAAAAGAGACACTCACTGAAGTAGGATCTATTAAAAATGAGTAGCAAAGAATATTATCCTTAAACAAAACAAGCAAAATTTCAGGGAACTTTTTTCCTCCGTGGAAGAATCATGTCTACCTACAAAGGATGCAGGATGGGCAGGAAAATCACTAAAGGTCAGCATTTGGATACAATATGCTGTACGATGTTGTTGTGTTAATTATTCTCCACCCCTCATTCCCAACTTTTTCTCTACGTTTGAGATGAACTGTGGTTTACCTGGAGGGCAGGAATGAAGGGCAGACAGGCTGCTGATTCACCAACTTGTGCATGTGCCACCACTGGGGGTGGGACACAGGAACTACTATAGGAATGGCAGAAGGAACTAGTTAGATGAAGCAGGCTGATTTTTCTTCTTGCCCACCACACTGCCTCAGTAGCTCCCCTTTCTAGGCCTTGCATACTCCCCTCCTGCATACACAGGTCATTTCACAGTCCCCCCTTTATTCTGAGCAGGGTGAACACCAGAGTGCTTGCTGGGTTTTTTTTTTTTAAGTTTGTCATCCAGTCAGGAAGTAGGAATGTTGCCATATGACTTGTGTCCCATCCACATAAGATAGAGAAGTTTGCAAACAGCAGGTAGGCTGAGACTTATTTATATAAATGGCTATGTCATACTTGCACAGAAGAAATCAGTTTATGGAAGTGAGGATTTTTTCACAATGAATATTATTTGGAAAAAATAACTTTTCCTATTCTAATAGTTAGGTACCTTATGGTGGGTGCACAAGGCATAATTTATTAACGTATCTAGTGCTTTGAAATCCCTGGAGAGAAGTTGTAAGGTGATATCACTATTTGGAGACTTCTGAGGGCAGCTTCATAGACTTTGCACTGGATGCTTTCTCTAGCAGTGCTAGAAGGACTGGAAGTATGTGCTACATCATCACTGTGTACAGTATCTGGTGATTTGTAAACCTGGATGTGATCTGAATAATGGTGTGGGTGAATCCATTCAGCTACTTTAGACACATTAGGTATGTCTACACTTGCAACGCTTAAGTCGACTTAAAGAACGCTGCGTCCACACTGGTCTTTTATTAAGTCAACTTAAACACTTCCTTAAGTCAACGTAATAACTTCCCCTCTTTAGGTCGACTTAATTCCTAAGTCGACCTCATTAAGTTGACCTAAAGCCAGTGTAGATGCTAAGTCGACCACATTAAGTCAACTTAAAGCCAATGTGTCAACACTGGAGGCTCTGGTAAGTCGACTTAACAACGTTGACTTACATCGACTTGAAGTGTAGACACTCTTAAGTTGACCTTGAGACTTGAGAAGTGCAGTTTGTTTTTACGTTTCACAAACACAAGGCAAAAGCCAACTTTAGTGTCTTATGGAATTCCTAGCTTGTGTTCTTTCGGTGTAAGTTTGGAGCTGTTTGGTGTGATACTCTGTTATGGCATTTTGATGGAGGAAGACTTTTTAGTGACGGCGCAGGGAGATCTGAGAAGACAGAATCAGAGAACAAAGATGCAATATATTCCAAAGTAAAAAGAGAGAGAGAGGCATTAGTATTTCAAAAGTAGCTGTGTGCTGAAGTCTCTGTTCAACTTTATGCTGTACATATAAAGTCTAACTTTATTAATAAGTTTGTCAAAAACCTAGAATGGAGAATGATGAAAGGAACTCTCACTCGCTCTTTCTTTTCTTTTCTTTTTTTTTTTTTTAAATAGCTTTGCTTAGTGCATCACTCTAAATTCTATTGATGGTGTTTAGTAGTAAGGGAGTGCCATCTAGAGAGAAGGAAGTGCTAGTTTCACACAGTGCTCTGTTTTTTAGTTATGTAAAAAGATGAATGCCAAACTTCAGAACACTGCCACTTATGTCAACTCAACACTTGTCTAAAACAACACAGGATTTACACGCCTTTACTGTAAAATACCTGGATAAATACACTGAAATAACAGGTCAATGATGTGTTTCTATTATCCACCCGCTCCATTGGAAATAACTTTACACTAAGAAAATTGACATGGTTAACTCGCATGGGATAACTTCTTGGCTGGATAGGGATAATCAGGGTGTAATTGGGGGGGGGGGGGGCTGTAAACAAGGTGAGCGAGAGATAGAGATGAGAATTTTCAGGGCACATTCATTACAATATAGTGTTAAAAATGCAACATGTGCAGTTCTACCCTCTTCTGATTAGAATGAGAGCTGTACGATGGTTTTATAAATCCAGTACAGCTAACTATTCAAGAACAGGCTATTTTCCCTTCAAGTGTAGGGGGCCTGTCTATTGGAAACCCTGCTTTGCAGCCGTGCTATTGCCTTGTGGCTTTAAGAGGTCATGACAAGCAGCACCATGACAACCGTGAACTCCTAGCTTGCTGCAGATTTGTGGCAGCAATTCTTCATTACTCTAGTGAGTGGGTGCAGGAAACATTTTGGTAACGTTGTGCAGTACCAGAGTCTGGAAAGATCCTTGGTACATTGGAGATAAAAGTAAAGTTAAAATATTAAATAGCAAGGCTGATTCTTGTACTGAAAGGGTTTGACAGAAAAATAGATTTTGTCTTCAAGCCCCCAAAGAGGTGCAGCTGCCATTCTGGTGACTGAAAAATATAGTTCAATTAATATGGAAGATCTCCCCTACCCTAGGAGCCTGAGATTGTTAACAAAGGGTGTGTTGTGCTTGATACCCAAGTTGCTTATATACAGCATGGCTTGCAGAATCTTTGCCCCGGTCTGTAGCAACTGGCAAATCAGAGCTCTTGCATGTTGGCAGTACTGAAGTATCACAACCCCTCCCCCCCAAAACCGCACCACCAGTTACAACCCCAAAAGCTCCCTGTTTCTTTTGCTGCAGGAAACGTATAGCAATTCATCCCAGCCTGGGATTAAATTACTCTTCTGAAGTTACTCCTGAGGAGGGACAGAGTGAGCATTTTGCATCTGGTGATTGGAGCATTAACAGAGAAAAGTGTTATGTTGAATCTCTGGAATAGCTCGTATCCAAGAAGATATCAGGGTGACACAGAAAGTGAGGGATCCATGTTTTTAAATGATTTTATTAGGAAACTACATTTTGTGTTACATCAATTTACATTCATTCAATAAACTTAGTTCTGACTATATAATCTTCTGAAATTGCCAAATGCTTACAATTAGGTGACCCTCCCTCTCAAATCATTCTATTAACTTGGTTTTAAAATGATAGGGCGATTTATTTTTTTAAAAGAATGCTTCCATTTCTTTCAGAAAAATGGCAATGAAAAAATGATATATTTGGTAAGAAAACGGATTTCATTTTGCAGATTGTAAGACAGCATCACAAGTCTTTATCATGAAAAACGATCTACAGAAATTCACTCATTGCTTCTATACAAACAATTAATGTCTAACATTTGTTTACATTTTATTTGAATTTTACTTTTAAAACTCAGTGACTTTATAAAAAGAAATATTCCATATATTTCACACTAACACATTTTTTAAAGTAATACTAACATATTTTAATGTGATCCCTTCCTTAAATATCAATCTAATCTTTTTTTCTAAATATTTTAATAATTCCATTCACATTAAGGATGGGCAGACAGATTCTCAATGGAGTACCATGTTTCTGGTCTACTTCTGCCGGAACCAGAGTTTAGCAACATCAGAGTTTAACATAAGATAGGTTTGCCTGGTCAAGTTCTACTTTACCTCTAACAGTAACAGAGCATGGAGTGGCTAATTATCAGTTCATTAACTTTTTTGTAATTGACCAATTTATTATGGATACAGAATGCCCATAAGCCTCAATAATAGGCACAAATATACATTTCTAAAATAAATAAGGTTATCAGTTGTCAGTACTTAGATGAAAACAGTGATTTCCTATTAAAATAAATATTTAAATACATTTGATCATAAATTAAATATTGTAAATAGTTTCTTATATAAATAAATAAATAGAATAAGTTATAATCCTTCTTATGATTCATAAAAATAACAAAACTACTCTAGAGATCCAGCTGATTGAAAAATCTAAATTTCTGAACTAGTTTAAAATATTTCAGCTAGTATTGCATTCTTTTATACAAATACATGATTTCTGTAGTCATAGTCATCAGAGTAAGAACACAATATGATCAAGTCTTCTGATAGGCTGAAACTCTGGTGTTTCATCTTCTACAATTCTTCCTTAAATTAGATTTAAAAGATTTTGAAATATGAACTTCAAAAAGTCTTCAAATTTCTCTTTGAATTCTTCCAAACTCTCTTCTCCATGCTCACAATCGGGTTGAGAGTCCTTTAAAAGTAATGTTTGAATAAAATACAAAAGCTGCAAATCCTCTTACTGTATATTATTTGGTCTCATTATGACTTATGAAATCCTAAAAGGATATATTGTACACTTGCATAGGTCACTACAGTTACGATTACTGACCCCTGGAAGATTTAAACTCTCAAATGCTAAACTAATAATGAGTTCTGTGGCATTTATAAAGACTAACACATTTATTAAGGCAAAAGCTTTTGTGGGCATAACCCACTTCCTCAAATGCAAAGACTAAATTATTCTGCTACACCAGTGTAAATCTAGAATAACTGTACTAATGACAATAAAGTAACTTGGCTTTCCATTAGCCTGCTTGAGATTGGAGTCTGTCCCAGTGTCTGTTTATCTAGATCTATTGCTTTTACATATTTCTCTACCTCTTGGTTTTAAGACCACAGGAATCTTTGTGTCCTTGATTAAGACTCTGATTCTGGCCAGCCTTTAGGAAGGTGCATACTATGGGAAGACAGTATAAGGAGCTTTTTGTCCCCTCCATACACAATTTATTGTGAACTAAACAGAATTCTAGTCCCTGATTTTAGTGGTGTGCAGTGGGGGACTTCCTGTTTATTCCTTACATGTTCCTGATGCCTCAAAAGTGTTGTAGAGGCTGGAACAGGCGATGAGGAATAAGTTTGAAATACCCCCTGTCCTCCCATATGGGTTGTAGAATCTCTGCTCAGTGGGAAGCTCTGGGAGGAATTTTGTCCTTGCAAAGTTCCTCCTAAGATAGTGTAACTCCACACTGCACCTTATGAGAGACCATGGCTACCTGGCATTATCTGACCTTTAACAAGTCACGTATTTTGCAGATATGACTGAATAAATTAAAACAACAAATTAATGCATGGTTCTATCCATCCATTCTGCTCTCAGCATGCACATGTTTTCACTAGAAATTAGATTATTACAAAATTATAAAATCTATTCAGGTGCTTCTCTAACATCAAATAAACAAACAAAACTTACTTTCACCTCGTTGAAGTCGAAATACTCTTCAACTTTTGTCTGGATATATTCCAAGTTGCTGAGTAACAGCTTTATATCCTCAGTATGATTGAGTGATTTCACTGATTTCATAAATAGATTTAAATGTTTAAGTGTGCACTTTTTCACCTGGAATAATAAATAATTATTTTTCAACATGCTATATCATTTGTCTCCACAATGTTTCTTTGTAAATCGATCAGTAGCATATAATACATCACTGGAATTCAGATGCCTGATATGCCTCAGTAATTAAGGCCAACATGTTCAAAAGTGGCCTGTAATTTTGGGTGCCTTGATTACTGGGTACCCAAATTTAGGAACATAATGGTCTGTTTCTCAAAGGTACTGAGCACCCCTAGGTTCCCGGACCTTGAACTGAAACTGCAGGTGCTAAACATCCCTGACCATTGGGATCTATATATGTGTAAAGGTGGGAACCCAAAAACGGAAGCATCCAAAATTAGAGGCCACTTTTTTAAAATCTGGGCCTGCTTGTCCTCAAAGGGAGATGAAGGCAGAATCTGTCTCTGTTATGAACATCTTGGACCATATTGTCCACTAGCTCAACTCCACTGAAGTCAGCTCAGAACTGTATTCAGTGGAGTAGATTTGTAGCAGGGGCATTTATTTTATGTGAAGATTGTAAATTTTGTTTGTACAAGGAGAGAGGTTTTTTCAGTGGCATAAAGGGGAAAAAGCTGTTCAACTTCTATTGATTTTTCAGTAGGAGTTTGGTGCATACCTCCTCTGCTTTCAATAATTTCCCCCCCAACCCCCCGCCCAAAACCAGAATAATGGTATTGGCCTGTGGGTGGCGCTATTCAAGCACCATCACTCAGTTCTGCTCCTGCTATGTCCCTTTGTATCACCTCTTTTGGGTTCACTGGAGTAATTCAGTATCTAAGCCGGTTCAGCAGAGGAGAATTTTGTTCATGGAAATTAATGAGGTGTCAGTCAATGCAAAAATGGGCCTGTTCTGAGTCTTCCACTAGTAACTTTAAAGCTATTCATACATTTATTCACTTACGGTGAAATTCATCCCTCCCCAGAGGGCCAGACCTCTTCTACAGCACAACTCCCACTTATGGCCTAATATGAAGGCTTAAACTGTGCATAGGCTTTGAGTAGGCTCTGGCCAGAGGTGTGAATTTCACCTTTTCAGCCCATCGATGCCACTTTTTTCATAGTACCCCACTTCCAAGAAATCTTATCGAAATTAATAGGCGTACATACAGTAGGGTGACCAGATGTCCCAATTTTATAGGGACAGTCCTGATATTCAGGGCTTTCTCTTACAGGCGCTTATTACCCCCTCCTATCCCGATTTTTCATTTTTGCTATCTGGTCACCCTAACTTTCAGAGGAAGGTCCTGATTCCGCAAAGACTTATGGGTGTAGATAGCCTTATGTACTGTGAATACTTTCATATACGTCAATGGGCCTTTTCACACTACATAAAGTTGAGCACTTGGATAACTCTTTGCACAATAGGGTCCTAAGGCTCAGTGTGGGCCACAGTGGCAGGATCAGGCCCTTAAAGCATCTTCCTTACAA
This sequence comes from Pelusios castaneus, assembly GCA_007922175.1. Lineage (NCBI taxonomy): Eukaryota > Metazoa > Chordata > Testudines > Pelomedusidae > Pelusios > Pelusios castaneus. The sequence continues at coordinate 15,261 of ML685834.1, forward strand.
AAAATGTTAACTATAACTGAAATCATCATACAAGCACAAAATCTGGCATTTTCACCCAAAATAGATTTTAGTTTCTTACCATTATGTTTGTTGGTGTTAAAAGACCCTGAAACTGACAAATAAAAATGAAGTTAGCTATTGTAAGTATAAAGTTCCAATAGAAAGTTAGACAAATTAAACAGACTTTAAAAAAAACCTGGAACTAAGTTACCTTTGACTGCTTAATTGCGTCCATTTTAGACAGAGCTTCTGTTATCCGTGTTTCTATGTCTCTTGCTACTGGTGCTGAGATGCAATATGATCCAAAACTAAGCAAAATTAAAAACAAAGCCAGCATTGTGACGATAGTGCTGTACTTCAACTTCTTAAACTGTTCTTGGCTGTGTTAGTAGGACTCTTTTATACATGATGCTAAAGGAAATGATTAATATCTAACCACAAACACAGAGCTGAGATGCGGGGGCGGGGAGGAATTACCTGAAGAATGGAATCTCCTAGCTGTTTATCTGCTTTCGAATCTAGAGACGTCTTTAAATCAAGAAATCTTTAGGTTTGAAGGATGAATATAATTTATCTCTTGTATTATATATTTGTTCTGGAACTCAGCCTTTTTGTTTTTACATATTGACAGAGAGAGCAGGTAAAGAAAGATACAAAGATCCAAAAACAATATACTGTTGGAATCTTTACCCTAGGGAATGCTTCTAGGATATTCCCTGCAGGTGCCTTAGGGAATTCCATGAATTCTGGAATATTATGGCTCACATGCAAATGGCAATTCTAAGAAATTGGCTTTCATGAGCTCCACTGCCAGCCAGTCCTGGCACTCTTGGAGCAAGTATTGGCTATGAACTATCATGCTCTGAACAGATGACCACCATTAACTTATGAGCACTGTATGGCTATGTCTACACGTAGGAATTTAGGTCGACTTTACTAAATCGACTTTAAGTCGACCTTATTAAGTCGACTTAGAGACTCCACACAGGATTCTTAAGTCGACTTAAAGATGACCTTACTAAGTCAATTTAGAGAGTCTACACTTGACTCTCTAAAGTGGACGGGTTAGGTCCCGAAGGAGGCGAGGCTTCATTGGAGCCTCGGCTCCTCAGGCTAGGAGGCTCTCCCCGAGACTGCAAGCCCTGAAGTGGTCCGGGGGAAAAGGGAGCATGGAGCTCCCTTCTGGCCCAAACTGCTCGGCTCCCTTCTGGCTGGGACCGCTGGGTTCCCAGGGAGAAGGGATCCCTGTGCTCCCTTCTGGCCGGGACCCCCGTGGGTCCCGGCAAAGAGGGAGCCCTGGGTTCCCTCTGCCCGTGTCCCCCGTGGCTCCCAGTGAGAAGGAAGCTGTGGCTTCCCTCTGTCCAGGACCCCCCCGGCTCCCGGCAAGAAGGAAGTCGCAGCTTCCCTCTGCCCAGGTCCCCCGCGGCTCCCAGCAAGAAGGAAGCTGCAGCTCCCTTTTTGCCGGGACCCGCAGGGGTCCTGGGCAGAGGGGAGCTGTGGGCTTCCTTCTGGCTGGGACCGCTCGGGTCCTGGGCAGAAAGAAGCCGCGGGGCTCTCTTCAGCCAGGACTGCTGGGGTCCTGCTGCATATGAATTCCAATTCTACAGTTTCTCTTTGAAGCTTTATTTTTAATCCATTTATCTAAGTACAGCTATTGACAGGTCATCAATGGAGTGAGCAGGGAGATTGAAATGTTCCCCTATTGGTTTTTTAATGTTATTTCTGATCTCAGATTTGTGTACATTCATTCTTTTGCACAGAGACTGTCCTGTTTCTCCAATGCACAAGCAGAGGGACATTGCTGGCATATGATGGCATAAATCACATGGTGGATGAGCAGATGAATGAGCCCTTGATGGAGTAGCTGGCTTGATTAGGTCCTGTAATGGTGCCTTTTTTGTGCAGATATGTGGGCAAAGTTGGCAATATGGTTTGTTGCAGGGATATGTGCCTTTAATGTTTCTGTTTGGTCTGCAGTTGCTGCTGAGTATCTGTTTATGGTTGCGGAGCTGTCTGTAAGTGAGGAAAGGTCTGCCTCACAAGGTTTGAGAGAATGAGGGATCGTCTTGTAGAATAGGCTGTAGATCCTTAATGATTTGCTATAGAGGTTTGGCTTGGGGGCTGTAGGTGATGAGGCGTTCTGTTGTTTCTCTTTCTTGGGCTTCTCCTGTAGTAGTTGACTTCTGGATATTACTGGCTCTGTCACTCTGGCTCTGTCAATCTGTTTTTTAACTTCCCAGGTGGGTATTATAATTTTAAGAATGCTTGATAGAGATCCTGAAGGTGTCTGTCTCTGTCTGACTGAGGGATTGTAGAAAATGTGGTTACATCTTAGGGCTTGGCTGAGACACTAGATCATGTGGTATGTCCAGGATGAAAGCTCGAGGGATGTAGGTAACTATAGCAGGCAGTAGGTTTTCGGTATAGGGTGGTCTTTATATGACCATCACTAAATTGCATTTCGGAAATGAATAATTGACTCTTTCAATAGGTGGCCAAATGGAAAACTAGGAAGGGCAGGAAAGGGTTATTTTAAGTCAAAACTGAATTTTTCTAGTCTTTCTTGCCCAAATGAAGGAACAACAAAAACAAAAATTTCATTGACCTCAAACAAAAGATTTTCAATGTCCTTTCAAAGCAGCATTGTTGAAATATTGTTTTGAATCAAAATTTTATTTCTAAACTAATAGCTTTGGCTTTTTAAAAAATAATTCCTCCCTCTCCACCCCTCCACCCGTCCGCCCTTCATTTTTTCAAATGAAACTATTCACCGAATTCGACCCTAAATTTACAAATTGTGTTTTTGCCCTGAAATGGCATCTTTTTGGCAAACTTACTATTGTCATTTCACCCAGCTATACATAGGACTTCTGCCACTGAAAGCTACACCAATGTTAGCTTTCTAGTTTGGAACTAACTTTGCCTAAATGCAAAATTTGGCCCCATTTTAGCAATATTTGTCAGAGGAAATGGTATCCATAGGATAGTCAGGTTATTAAATGCTCTTAAGTTTTAGTTTTGCAAATAGTGTTAGCAGAAATATTCAGTGGCTTAGCATACTGCCAAATTCACCTTGAGATACACAGGCTCATTTCCTCTTGTAGCTAATGGAAGTCAAAACTTCATACATCAGGATTGCATTTGCTCCTTTATGCATTGTTGTTTTATGGCTTCTTTGTGAGCAAAGTTAGCATTTCCTATACTTGTCTTTATAAGGGAAAAGGGTTTAAATTTCACACTGAGCATCATTTGAGACAGTAAAGGCATATCAGTCAAGAGTAAATGTTGTTTATAAGTTGAGTCTACAAATCACAACAGTAAATGCACAACCAAACCTCACCTCAGATGGTCTCTATAAGGAGCCATGTGTTTTCTGACTTTAACAAGAATCAGGAAATATTGTAGCCTATTTCTGCAAGTAACAAAATTTCTACTTCTCAGATAAATGTCTTTGGCTATGTCTACACTAGAAAAAGTTAAGTTGTCTTTGTTAAGTCAACTTAATAAGGTCGACTTTAAGTTGACTTAAAGTCAACCTTATTAAGTCGACTTAACAAAGTGGACTAAGTCGACTTAAAGTTAACTTAGTCCACTTTGTTAAGTCGACCTAACCACCCTTAAGTCAACTTAATAAAGTTGACTTAAGGGTTACTCCCCATCCACACCATCCTTAAGTCAACTTAATGGGCAGTTCTTATTAGGGCAACTTAAGCTCTCATTAAGTCAACTTAAGGAATTTCTAAAGTCAACTTAATGAAAGTCTGGTGTAGACAGGGAGTAATTTAGGTTGACATAAGGGTCCTTAAGTCGACCTAAATTGCTAGTGTCTTTGTGTCTGCATGATAGAACCTGAAATCAGTAATGTATCCATATAATATTTCAACCAGTAGAGAATTTGCATTTTGTAAGCATGCACCTCTTGCCTTTTCTTCTCTTTTTCACATAAGAACCTAAACATAATAAAATATACCTAGCAAATCTATTTAGTCAGGTCCATGGGCATTTCTTTTATGGTTCTGAAATATCCATATAGCTCCACAATGAGACACATTTTTCTAGTAATGAATAGAAAGTGATCTCCTACTGGAATTTACTTAAAGATAAAGGTAAAATACAGATAAAAATAAAACTGAAAAATAGTTATTAATCCTTTTTAATGCATCACTTAAATAAGAGTAACGTAATTATGTTTAATTTACTTGGAGGAATCTTTCCTTTTGCTTTTTCTAGTGGAAATTTAAGAACCATTGATGATCTCAAATCGGTGAGAATGTCCAAAATGTTCTCCGATCTGGGGGCTGGCTAAAAAAGTTAAAATCTTTGTGCGGTGATAGGTAAGAGTAGTAAAAGAGCAGAAGGAGGATGTGGTGGCAGTGGAGAGTTTCACAGTTGGAAAAACCAAGGCCAAATTTTAGTACACCTCCTTCGGTTGATAGTGAATTTTCCTTTTACAGCTACTGATGACATACTGGTCCATTCTTAGATTGCAACCACTGTGGAAAAATAGAGAGAGATAACGGTGATACGATCTGATTTTTATGCCTGTGCTAACTGGTAATCTCTAAAAATAGTCTCATTTTTGAATAAACATTCAGCAAAGAAACTATTCTGACCACTGTTTCTTGTCTCTCATAAATCGGTCATCATTGACCTTTCTTTCTTTCTTTCTTTCTTTCTTTCTTTCTTTCTTTCTTTCTTTCTTTCTTTCTTTCTTTCTTTCTTTCTTTCTTTCTTTCGTGACCGGATATAATTCCACCAGGGCAATAAATGATAGCAAGATGGAATTTCCCATGTGGCCACTCACTAATGCTTTATAACCACACTTTTTCTATTCTGGCTGAAAGTCGGAGAGGCGTTGGATTAATTATAAACATCTGTAGGATGATCTCAGTTGCACATGGATGCTGTCTGTGCATCATTATCCAAAAGATCTATTTAGGTTTACTTATTTTTTCCTCATTGACTAATAAATGTGGAAATAAGGCATAAGAAATCAATTTTACTTCCATGCCAAATTGGAAATATTTTAATATAGCTTTATAAAGCAAATGCTGTCTAAGAAAGCACCTTTCACCTGGAGTCCAGCCACTTTTAAAAGCTATATGATAAATATTCTAATCACTACATTTAATGATAAAGCTGAATACAATTTTAAGTGACTGGTATGGAATTAAAATTTACAGCCAGGGAGGAACCTAACTACTGGGAATTAATTGGGGAAAAAGAGTTATCTCAACTGTAGAGATTGTCTTCCTCTATCATGCATTCAGATGGTGGGCTTTATTTCACATGTCCTAGTCTATAGCACTGGATTAGATGTCCTTTGAGGACAACTCACTAAAATGGTGGCTCTCATTGAATAATGCTAGGGCTACACACACGGGGTAAAATTCAATGTTGTACAGAGGGCTCATGCAAGTCCTCTGTACTGCTCAAAATAGGGCTGCAGTGTGACTTTTCAGTGGTATACACACCTCCATGTACGTTTTAGCTTCATTTTACACATAGGGCAGCAATACTTTATGATATCCTGCAATGAAGAACTTCTCAACGATTTTTAAAAGAACACTGCACTGAATTGTTATAATACCTAACTTAATCTTATTACTATTGTAGGCACAGTGTAGGTACCTATAATATCATGATAGCTCTATAGTTAGTCTAAGACAGTCTTTCTCAACCAGCGTTCCACGGACCACTGGTGCTCCGCAGACATAGTGCAGGTGTTCCGTGACCCACCCCAACCCTCCCCGGCTGGGGGCGCTGAATGGGGAGAGAGCAATTTAAAATGTCCTAGCTGCAACAAAGCTTCCAGGCGCACAGTAGCAGATGTTGATGCACATCTGGAAGCTTTGCTGAGGATAGGGCATTTTAAATCTCCTGCTACTGGTCATTGTAAATACTTATTCACAGCACTAAGAACATATTGGTGCAAAGATCACCCAGCTATTATGAATTGTTAAAAATATTTGATAATCTGTCACCAATATATATTGTCACAGTACAAATTTCATAGGGTAAAATTCATGCATATATAAAGGGCCAGTACAACGTCTATGCAACACAAATCTTATTTTGAATTTTAAAAAAAAAATTAAATCAGACCAACTTCATTCCTGCTGTTTAGTGTGCTGAAGTCATCGCATCTGTTCCAAAAATGTAATGTTCTTCACCTTGATCAGGGATTGTACCTGCCCATTTCATACTCTGCTTATTAGTTCAGAGCCAACTATCTGGACAGTGTAGCATCTCCTTTGACAAGATGTGTTTTTGGACATGGGTTTCAGGTTAATAATAAAGTGGCGTTGGGGAAAACAGTGTAAAAGACGGTGGAACAATTACTGGGCATAACAGGCCTTTTTATTCTTTTTTACTAAAATTCCCCTTCCCATCATTTGTATTTATTTGGCTTCTAGTTACTCAAATATAAATATTTAGGTCCTGAGTCACAGAGCAATATCCTTCTGGGCGGGCTAGAGAGCATGTAACAAAAGAGCCAAAGAGAAAAAGAAGCCGTTTAAATGGAAATTAACCCACTTTGTGTATGCGCCCCTGTGGAATCACCTGTCTCTATTTCCCCACTGCTGTGCAGAGATTCTACCACTCTTTTATGTATGCCATGGGGTGTTCTCAGAGCAGCAAGGCCTATAGGTTGGATCACTTACAAATGCTGCTGCTTTCCCTCAGCCCAGGAAAAATAATGGAAGTCTGCCCACTTGTTCAAGAGGAATTCCTCCCCAGGGAACTGATGAAGCTACAGACTGGAATGTTCATTTTGGTGCATAGAAGCATAGGGCACTCTGCACATCATTAACAGTGGAAAAATTGGAGCGGATTGGCTGGTGCCTAACTTTAGATGGTTCCCCCATTGAATTCTGAAAAAGACTGTACATATTGTCACCAGGAGTTTCAAAGAAATCATCAACAGCTGTCCAGTTCATGTCAGCTGACTGAATTTACTCAATGGCTCAGCATACTTATCTGTTTAATCCCTATGTACGTCAGTGCTTCCGTACGTGAGGGCATTCTTGTACCCCATGTCTTAACAATCTTCCGTTCACTCACTCCAATGTATTTCTACATCATCAAAGACAACTTTCTTCATCTTCTCAAAAGCCAGTCACCCCTCTCTCTTGTCTCACAATCTTCCCCCTTTGACTGTCTGGGGCAGGACGGGGGCTTCTCTGATGGGGAACAACCTTGCTGTATCTTTTCTCTGCCTTGACTTTCCATCCTATTTCAAATCCCAAAACATAACTTTCCCTGCCCCACTTGGCCTCCCGTTCTTTCTCCCACTGCTATTTCTATTATAAAGCAGTGGGGGATGAAGTTTCTGGAGCTAGTCAAATAGTGCAAAGCAGTGCTCAGAAAAATTGGGCTGAATCCTGGGGTGGTGTAAATGTATATAGCTCCCTAACTTTCAGTGTAACTAGGCCAATTGACAAGAGCTGAGGATTTGGCCCATTCATTGGAATTTAGAACAGCTGTTCAATTCAAGCACTTTTCCACCCATTGGTTATTTGGGATTCACAAACCTTCGTGTGGAGGGGGTTTTATCGGCATGGCTGTTTGGGGAACTGCTGTTCTTCATGGGTGAAAATCACCCCCTGCTGATGCCCAGCTCATTGTTTACACAGCACATAAGTCTGCATGGCTATGTCTACACTTGTAAAGTTAAGTTGACTCTGTTAAGTCAACTTAACAAAGTCAACTTTAAGTCGACTTAAAGTTGATCTTGTTAAGTCAACTTAACAGAGTGGCTACACTTTAAGTCAGCCTTGTTAAGTCGACTTAACAGTAGACGTAGCCATCCACACTGGCTTTAAGTCAACTTAAGAAATTGACTTAAGGTTTAAGTCAACCTTCAGAGGTGGTGTTATTAAGTCGACTTATGGAAACGCTTAAGTCGACTTAATACAAGCCCAGTGTGGACGCAGCTTGGGTAGGTCGACTTAAGTGTCCTTAAGTCGACCTAAGTTGCCAGTATAGACGCACCCCATAAGCCTTCTTTTGAGGATGTAGGCTTTGCGCTGCCCATCTCTACAAGGTAGAATTTCCCCTCAGATGAGTAAAGGTGTTCACAAGCAAACGCCTATCTTCACAAATGAGTAGTATTTGCTATTTCATTACTCTGCTGCATTTAGAAAGTTTCAGTCTTCACTCAGAGAGCAGGGAATAAAATAGACAGGCAACTTAGCTGGCCACTATCACAGCTTCAACAGTTAATATTAAATACATGCTAGCAACCCAGAGGCTGAAATTTGCATAAATGTTTTCCTCGACAATTATGGCTGATCAGTAGATTTATAAAATACAATTTCTGATCATGGCTGATTGGCAAACAGAAAAAGAAACTAAATTTGCAACAGACACTTTCAATAGTTATAACCATTTGTATGGAAGACGCTGCAACCAGAATTCCCTACAATGCTTTCAGCTAAAGAAGGTTTGGGGGCTCCGGCATTTTCAGCTCAATCTCCCTGAGTGCCTTGGGTGCTCTTTGGAAGAGGCTGTTGCAGCATAACAGTGGCATCTTTTGTTGCTGCCTCTCAGAAGCCTGCAGGTGGCAGCGACAATTGTGACCTGAAAATACGTGTTCAGCTCATACGTAACATTTAAGTTGTGCTCTGATTTATTACCCTGTCATTGAGCAACTGAGGCACAAACTGCTGACTAACCCAGGGAGTCAGCTTGTAAGGGGCATGTTCAGAGTGTCTGCTCCAACCGCTGTGTTTCTTCAATGTGCCAGTGTAATCCTGGGTCACCACAGCTAAGCATCTATTTTCCCTACTTTGCACCACCAAAGAGTTCCACTTGCAAAATCCCTCCATTCAAAGTAAAACTAGTGTGGTGGTATCCAGGAAACAAACATAGACTCCAAGTTCTGACAGGTGATAATGAAAGACACAGACCAGATGGGAAGTCAAATAGTCAGAGAAAACGAGTAATTACTAAGTATACCGCTGTTTAGTTGTAGGCTATTGTATTAATCCAAATTTGTAAACTGATTGCTGTTTCTGGCCAGATCCAGCTGCAGTGTCATCTTCCTAGGAAGTGTAACTGGCACCTACCTCTCTTTAATATAAGGATGCTGTTGATTTTTTTTTCCCTATTGGTCTCATCCTTAGAGAGTCTGGAAGCAATTTCAAAGAAGTGAATGGCTAAGGCTTTGGCTGTGATTATCTAAGCTCAGTCAGCTCACGTAGAAACAGAGGAAAGGAAAGAACAAAATTAGGGTGATTTCTGCCCAAGGCTGGATCAAGGCCTGGGGGGGCCCAGGGCTGCCCACCTCGCTGGACCCCACCCCTCACTGCGGTGGCGCCCTGCCTGGAAGGCAGGGCACCTGGCCAGCTGATGCTCGGGGGACTTAGCTAAAGTCGACTTAAATTTACAAGTGTAGACATAGCCAAGGAGTCCTGTGGCACTTTTAAATATCAACAAATGTATTTATCACAGAAGCTTTTGTGGGCAAAATCCCACTTCATTCATCTGATGAATGAAATGGAAAATGTGGCATGTTAGCTGTATATATACATACAAAGAAGGGTGGGTCATACGGTCAATTCAAACAGATCCAGGGGGATAGACCCCAGCCTATCTCAGCAAAGTAAACAAGATGTTTTGATTCAAATAGTGTGGAAAAGGGAAGCAAGAGCTGAGAAGGGTAATAGGGGGAAATCATCTTTTGTAATGAGTTAGACATTAGAGATCCCTATTCAAACCGATTGTGAGGGTGTCTGGTATGGATATGAATTCCAGCTCTACAGTTTCACATCGTAATCTGTTTAGGAAGGCTTTTTGCTGAAGTATTGTAACTAGTATGTTTTTTACAAAATGTCTGGGTAGATTAAAATGTTCCCCTACTATTTTTTGAATGTTACCATTCTTGATGTCTGATTTGTGTCCATTTATTCTTTTGCTCAGACAGTCCAGACTGTATATAGCTGAGGGGCATTTTTGGCACATGATGGCATATATCACATTGGTAGATGAGCAGGTGAATGAGCTCCTGATGGAGTGGCTAATCCTATGATGATGTCACTTGGGTAGATATGAGGGCAGAGTTTGCAATGGGTTTTGTGGCCGGGATAAGTACCTGCCTTAGTGTTCCTGTTTATGGTGTGTAGTTGCGGTGAGTATTTGCTTAAAGTTGGGGAGCGAGGACTGGCCTATTTCCCAAGGCTTGAGAGAGTGAGGGATCGTCCTCTAGGATAAGTTATATATCCTGCATGATGTGTTGGAGAGGTTTCATTTTCAGGCTGTATGTGATGACCAGTGGTGGTCTGTTGTTTTCCTTGTGGAGCCTGTCCTGAGGTATGTGACTTCTGGGTACTCATCTGGTTCTGTCAATCTGTTTCTTCACTTCCCCAGGTGGGTACTGTAGTTTTAAGAATGCTTGATAGAGATCCTGACGGTGTCTGTCTCTGTCTGAGGGATCAGAGCAAATGCTGTTGTATCTTAGGGCTTGGCTGTAGACAATGGATCGTGTGGTGTGTGCTGGATGAAAGCTGGAAGCATGCAGGTAGATATAGTGTCAGTAGCTTTCCGGTATAGGGCGGTGATTGTGGCCATAATTTATTTGTACTGGAGAGTCAGGAAATGGATCCTCCCATAGTACTGGTTCAGGCTGAGGTTGATAGTGAGGTGAAAATTGTTGAAATCATGGTGGAATTCCTCAAGGGCCTCTTTTCTATGGGTCCAGATGATGAAGATGTCCTCAATATAGCAGAAGTAGAAGAGTGGCACTTGGGAATGACAGCTGTGGAAGTGTTATTCTAAGTCAGCAAGAAAAATGTCAGCCTTTTGTGGGCCCATGCAGGTACTCATAACAATGCTTCTGACTTGAAGGTATAAATCATCTCAAATCTGAAGTGGTTGTGGGTGAATATACAGTTCCACATGGGGAATTATTAGTTAAATAGGAAAAGATGGGGATTAATATGAAAAGTGAAAGGTGGATAAGGAACTGATTAAAGGGGAGATTATGATGGTCATATTGAAAGGTGAACTGTCAAGCTGGAGGGAGGTTACTAGTGGAGTTCCTCAGGGACCATTCTTGGGACCAATCTTATTTAACCTTTTATTTCTGAACTTGTCACTGAAAGTGGGAATATGCTAATAAAGATTGCAGATGACACAAATTTGGGAGATGTGTCCAGTACAAAGAAGGATCAGGATATCATACAGGAAGATCTGGATGACCTCATAAACTGGAGTAATAGGAATAGGATGAAATGTAATAGTGGAAAGGGCAAGGTCATGCATTTAGTGAGTAATAAGAATTTTTGCTATAAGCGGAGGATGCATCAGTTGGAAGGGATTGAGGAGGAGAAGGACCTGGGTGTACTGGTTTATCATAGGATGACTATGAGCTGCCAGTTTGATGTGGCTGTAAAATAGCTAATGTGGTCCTAGGATGCATCCAGATGAGGTATTTCCAATAGAGATAGGGAGGTGTTGGAACCATTGTACAAGGCACTGATGAGATCTCATATGGAATACTATGAGCAGTTCTGGTTCCTATGTTTTTAAGAAAGATGAATTCAAACTGGAACAGGTGCAGAGAAGGGCTATTAGGATGATCTGTGGAAGGGAAAACTTGCTTTATGGGAGGAAACTTGAAGAACTTGGCTTGTTTACCCTAACCAAAAGATGGCTGAGGGGAGATATAATTGCTCTTTATAAATACATCGGCGGGATAAATATCAGGGAGGGTGGGGAGTTATTTAAGTTCAGCACCAGTGTGGACACAAGAACCAATGGATATAAATTGGCAGTAGGAAATTTAGTCTTGAAATTAGACACAGGTTTCTAACAATTAGAGGAACGAAGTTCTGGAATAGCCTTCCAAGGGGAGCTGTGGGGACAAAAAAACCCTAGCCAGCTTCAAAACTGAGCTTGATAAATTATGGAGGGTATGGTATAATGGGACAGCCTAGTTTGGCAATTGACTGATCTTTGACAACTAGTAGTAGATATGCCAACAGCTTGAGATGGGACATTTGATAGGCTGGGTTCTGAGTTATTACAGAGAATTCTTTCTTGGGTGACTGGCTGGTGAGTCTTGCCACATGCTCAGGATTTAACTGATCACCATATTTGGAGTTAGGAACGATATTTCCCCCACTACAGATTGGCAAGGCTCGGGGCAGGGGGCGGGGAGATTTTCGCCTTCCTCTGTAGCATAAAGCACAGGTCACTTGCTGGTAGATTCTCTGTTTCTTCAAGTGTTTACACCATGATTTGAGGATTTTAATAACTCAGTCTTAGATGAAGGGTCTATTACAGGAGTGGGTGAGTGAAGTTCTGTGGCCTGCACTGTGCAGGAGGTCAGACCAGATGATGATATTTGTCCCTTCTGATCTTAGAGTCTATGGTTATGTGTACACTTGCTAAAATTAGTTCAAATGTTAGTTTGAACTAACTAATTTGAACTAATTTTAGTTAGTTTGAATTAGCTTAATTAGAACTAGCATGGCCACACAGGAATGTTAGTTCGAACTGAGCAAGCACTTGCTTAGTTCGAATTAGCGATCCCCATTCATTTCAATAGCTGGTTAATTCGAACTAATTTCTTAGTTCGAATTAACATGGCCACATTGGTTAATTCAAACTAGTTAGTTCGAATTAACCCGTTAGTTCGAATACCCTATTCGAACTTATTAGTTTGAATTAAGGAAGCCCTTAATTCGAACTAACTAAAGCCTAGTGTAGCTATGGCTTTAGTTAGTTCGAATTAAGCCTCCTTAATTCGAACGAACTTGCCAGTGTAGACATAGCCTATGAGTCTGAGATCATTTCCTGTTTATTAAATTACCTTACCACAGTTCACCCCCATGCTTAAATAGTCTAAAAATAGTCCATACATTTTTTAAAATCTTCATCTAGAAGAGTCATAATGACTCTATTACTGCCATGGGTCTAGGTATTATAGAATGACTGTCATGTGGAATAAGAAGAGTAACAATTTTTAAATAAAGAATTTTCCTCTCTTCAAAAATATTACAAAACAATCTTAAAATCTTTATTAAGACTATGCTAGATCTTATTAGCATTATTGGACACAATGAGCTCTTTTAAATGAAGATGATAGTATAATTCCTAATGAACATATTTGGGATAGTGCTACCTGATAAGAATAAGTATCCCCCCTTTTCTGCACAACCCTTTGGCAGGTTTAGTGGCAATCAGATTACTTATGTGTGGCTATGGCATTATATCATGGCTCAACAAATTCCAGGCACCAGGTTGCCATGGTGCCCAGAGTTTGTAACCTGGCACCTAGCTCCACTGTGAAAATGCAGTAGAGGAAGCCCTCTAGCAACCAAAAATAACCTCCTCAGTGCCTTTACTGGCGCTAAGCAGATTTCGTGGGATTTTTGGTGGCTGGGGGCCCTCTACCACCACCACAATTTTTGCAGTGAGGGGCATCCTAGCTAGGCACCTTGCTTTGAAGCTGGGTGCCTAGCTGGGCATCAATTTTGTCAAGCCTTGTCTTAAGCACTTTTTAATCTTGACTTTGAATTCCTAATGCTTTTCTTTCCCCCCTCCTCACTTGTGTGTTTGTCATGTTTTACTGCAGTGGTTCCCAACCTTTTCAGTAACACAGCACACTTCAATAAGACAAATCATTCTATGGCATATCCACTTTTTTCAGCTGAATCGATCGCTCATAAACATCACATTTACTTACATTTACTATGGTTATTGACTTACTAGAGAGGTTTGCAACATAATGCATACAACAAGCTAAAGAAGGATCAAATGCATTCATGTTTCAAATCCACCAGAAAAAAAATACACATCATCTCAATTTTGCCCTTTGGCCACCTGCTTTTTAGCATGTTCATGTTTTAGAATTGAAAGACCGATACCTCGTTTTTAATTTGATGATTAATTTTCATGAGTTCTATGAGTTGTAATTTTTGGTTGGTTAGAATATTGTTTGATGAAACAATGTTTCTTTTACATTGATTTTCATTACCTTTGTACAAAATTTCAGAGCACACTTGGACACTTGTCATGGCACACTAGTTGAAAACCACTGTATTACTAGACAGCTATGTTGAGGTTACTTTTTAATGGGATTTGTATGGCACTTGCCAATATTACAATTGCACGGTTGTATGTTTACTTAAAGGATGAATAAACAAGTAATAAAAAATAAAAAATAAATGAGGTCAAACTTTCATGAGGAAGGAAAAGAACAAAACCACATCCTTCAGATTCAAATTAACTTGGACTTCTTAAGAATCTGAGGTTTTTATTAGTATTTGTATTGTAGTAGCTCCCAAAGACCTCATTCAGAATTGAAGTCCAATTGTACATGGTGCTGTACAGAAACTGACAGATTCTTTGAGTTGTTGCTGATTATATTAATCTTATGGAAGTACAACTGAACAGCCACTTCCCAAATATGAAAATTTAGTAAATAACGTCTCTCTTCGCTTTTTGTTTGTTGCGGCTCACGTAACAATTCCAGATCAACAAAGTCTAAAGTCACAGTGTGAGTCGTCGCCAAGATGAAATTAGTATAAGCATAATAATTCTGTTCTTTCAAGACTCACTGCTCTGTCTTCTCAACCATGTTTTGGACGAGCTACTGCACTCTTCCTTTGGCCAGCACATAGACCACTTTAGATATATTCCTCTGAAATAGCTGTTGAAGAATGAGGTCAGCTCTGGTTAGCTAAGTTAGTCAGGAAGTGCAGCTGCTTTTCCCTTGCCCCAAACGACCCGTGGAGGAATTCTGAACCTCTTGGAGGACCCACAAGATCCAATTTGAAATGAGAGCTGGTGAGAGTAGCAGCTGGCTTCTTTATGCAACCAATCAGAGTCTCTCCATTATTTGTAGGGCTGATAGGGTGCTGAAATTAGGGCAGGTTAGTTCTGGTCTACAAGGTGTATCTCACATGCTTCATCACAAGCCAAAGTATGTAAGCCATCCATGCAAGGCACACGCATATCTAGTGGCTCTTTAAATTTCGCATGTTAAAAGAATAACTGATATTTTCTATTGCAGGATTTGCAGCATTTCTCATTTAGCGGGGAATGTCCTCCAATCTTTCAGCAGTCTTCCTGGGAGTGTACAATTCGTGACAGGCCCTGGGCCTCCACTTTCCAGATGGGAGAGCAAGTTTCTTATGCAAGTCCCTTAACATCTATGTCCTGTGTTGTTACGTCACTGCTATGCTGTTTTCACACGTACTGCTCAGAGGTTCAGGTAGGGGAGGGGTTCCAATCAGACAGGTAATTGGCCATCCACACTCCAAAAAATCCCCTTTGCCAGCAGTTGTTGGAAAGCCAAGGCCCCTCACTACAGACCCTCTCCTCCCCTTCCAGTTCATTCTCCTTTTCCCCATGGCTGTCTCTTGAAAGATGCTAGCCCCATCAACCTAAGAAGGTAGCACTACAAAAGTGAGTGGGTAAACTCGGTCACACAATTTTAATAAAAATACAGAAATTTCCCATATTCTCCATGCACCGTTTCCTTTTTCTTTTAGCAGTGGGAGGAGGGCTTTAAAGGGCTGGTGGGTAAAAAATGTTTGGTTCTAGAAGTGTGGTAGAATAACTGGAAACTGTGGTGAGCGTGTTATTAATCACCATGGTTAATAATAGAAGACCCTTACTGAGGGCTGTGAAAAGCTAGAATCAGGGATTGCTGTGACGTCTCCAGAAAAAGCTCATAGAGAATTTGGGAGGCTAAAATGAATTTGGGGGAAGAAAATGAAAAGAAAGAGCCCTGAATGAGATCAGCATTCTCTGAGTGGCTATCTAAGAGGAGCAAGGTAAGGCATGTGTCACTGAGCACACATGGCCACTATATTGCTTAGAGAGAGTGCGTGCTTTGTGTTAGTCTAATGAGAATGCTGGTTGACATTCTGGAGGAGGTGGGCCATGTTATAGGTAGTTCCCTGTGAAGAGCAAGTTATGTACTGAGATACTTGCTGATAGGACTCGGTATTTCCCCCGCCCAAGAAATTCCCAACTTCAGAGCTAGTCATAGCTATCCAGTCAATGAACTGATACCAGAGCCACCACACACTGTGGGAGGTGTAGAGGGGAGCAGGACACCTGAGAAGCCTCTGTTATTAATATGTTGCTATGTTTCAAAAAGTTAAATGTCACAATAACAGTCTCCTTCCCAGTTCTCCCCCTTTTCCCTCCAATATCTGTGAGCTAGGATGCCTTCATGCATATCCTGCTTCATCTCATGATTAGTGTCCAGGAAGCAGTGCCAGAGGTATTTTAATTGATTTTGTAAGAATTTGCATTCAGAAATAATGGACCATTTACAAAAAGTAAAGATTACAAGTGGTGTGAGGGATTATGTCCATACGTATCTTTATGACATAAAGTGCATCTGAGACATCTTGAGACTGCTAATGGGGCATCGTCTATATGATAGTTATTAGTGCTGCGGAACTAAACTGATGGGCCAGATTCTCAGCAGGTGTAAATCCGCACAATCCATGGCCCAGATCCATTAGTCAAGGATGGTTGGGTTGTAGCAATTGATTTGGGGAATGTGAAATATTCAGGCATAAAAACAATAATATACAATGGCAATCACTAGACGCGAGAGGCGTGAAAAATAAATGTAAAACAGAGTTTAACACTGTGATCACAATTAATCTGAGATGAATGCCAGGAGCGTCAGCTGTATGATGGAGTGCCGTGAGGCAGTCTGGCCATGCTCCGAGCCACAGGAAGAGAGACCACTGTCGGTGCCCCAAGTGGATGGAGCTTGGCCAGGCCCATCCCACCCACTGGAAGCTGAGAGGCAGGACAGGAAGTGTAAGAAGCCTGGAAGGAGGCAGATGTGTCTTGCTGGCTGCAAGTCTCTAGCTCTATTACTGAGTTGGGTGCCGTTCTGACTCTGATGGTCATGGAAGGAAGCAGCCCAGGGGAATCGGGCTTTAGTCCAGTTCTTACCGTGGGCACTTGTGTCAGTGTGTCTTGATGGGATCCCCTCTGCCACTGTTAGAGCCCTGGGCTGGGACTTTGTACAATAGGGTGGGCCTGGAATCCCTGATCCTCTCCTATCACTCAGCCATAGGGTGGCAACCTGTGTGGCCTGTGATTGCTGTCTCCGCCCTGGCATAAAGCCCCTTAGACTGCTTGCCTGTCCTGCCCTGTCCTGCCGTGCTGGAAGGCCTGTGATGACAGACTGCTGCCTGCTCCACCCTCCTTAAGCTTTGCATTCCATAATCGCTTGTTGCTCTGCCCTCCCAAGGGCCTTAGCTGTGCAGACTGCTTATTAGCTCTGTACCGCCTGAGGACCTGAACTCCTTAGACTTAATTGGCTCATTTCCCTTCCATTAGACTAGCTCCAAAGTGATAGCCATGTTAGTCTAGTTCAGCGAAACAAACGAGGAATTCCGTGGCACTTTTAGTGTTTGAATCTAAACAACTGCTCTGATTTGCTGTTAGTCTGACCTGATCCTATGACTTACACTTCCCTGCATTTATTTTCCTCCCATTCTGTAAGTTCCCCATCTTCAAAGTGTCTGACAAAGTGGGGTTTTTCTCCCACGAAAGCTGCTGCAATAAATACATTTGTTAGTCTTTAAAAGTGCCACAGGACTCTGCTGTTTGTTTTTCCATTCAACTGTAATCCTCGTGATATAGTGAGATAGTGTGACCTCCCTCCGACCTTGATGGGAAGAGATGAGCGACACCCCACTACATGGAGATTATTTTATTAGAATCAGTCCAGAATATTAAATTGGGTTTACGGGTGTTTGTTTTAAGGTTGTGGGGACACTGGGATGCTGGGGAAGGGAGAGAAAAACTGCATTGCCGAATGATGAAATCATTATCATTCTAAGCCAACATCAAGGCAAAGTTGGTTGCTTCTGCATTTCTATGAAAGATGTCTATCTGTGTTTTGTAAGGGCAAAGAGAGTGGAAATTTAGTCTTAAATAGGGATGTTTGCATTTTTTTACAGGTCTATGTGTCATGCATATGGAACTTTCAATCCCTGGGAGCAGGAACCGACTCCAATAAAGCTTGTGCAATATTGGGTGTTAGATTCTGTAAGTAAGACCATTCTAATAAATTATAGAAGTGACCCTAATGATAGCCTATATTCTGTTAATAATTCTGTTTAAATTCTGTTTTGTTTTTGTTTTCTGGGTAACCAATATCATAACTGAAGACCACTGACTATATTATTTCCTAATTACACATAAAACCACTATGTTAAAAGATGATAACCCCCCTCCCCAGTGCATACACATCAGGATACAGTCTTTGTTTGTGATCACACGTAATTTTTTCTACATTACCTCCTTCAGTGCACATGATGGGCTTGCTCTTGGGATGAATCATAGTTGTGTCTTAATTCTGGCATTTCCTAACTTTAGAGTGCTTGATTTTGCAACCTTAATAATCTTATTTTAGAGTAGATTTGTGTGTGTAATTTCATAGCTTTTAAAGAAAAGCAAATTGAAACAAACGAATGTGGCATCGTATTGACATAGGTCAATGGTGAGACTGGAACTTTCAGATCCACCATGCAGACCTCTACCACATGAGCTAACAGAGTAATTTATAGCAGTAGTAGGTTGTCATCCACCCTGTGGACCAGCATTGGAGGGCAGGAGGGGCAGATGAGATACACACACTTTTTGCCAATGGCTTTCACAGATATTTGCTGACAGCAAAGGAAGGGGAAGACTCAAAAATTCAAGATTCCATTCCAAGATCTGAAGGGGAGTATTCTCTAGTAGTTACAAACTCTTCTGCCCATTTCCCCACACCCTTAAACTCATCCCAATCCCATTCGCCTTGGCTATTCAGTCTCTGTCTCCACTCCTCAGGCTTCTCATCACAGTCTCCCACTTGGGCCTCTCTGTCTGAGTCCCAATCTCTCCTCCTTTAACCCAGCTCCAAATTCCAGGCTCCTTTTCTACTCAGACCCAATTCCCATGCCCCAAATTCTTGTTCCACTCTCCTTGATCAACCAGTCCCAGTGCTCCCCCAGTTCCATGTCCAATTTGTCTCTTCTCCCATCTCCTGGTCCTTCCTCTGGCTTCTAGTTCCAGCTTCCCTCCTGGGAAGGCCAGGTTATATTAGAAATCTAGTAGGAAAACAGAATAACTAATTTACACTGAATTAAATCTTCAATAGAGGGCAATAGATCCCAAACACCCTTCCCCCCCAACCCCTAGGTCCCTGAGTTTATGTACACCGTGGGAATTTTCCCATCGTACTTTCTTGCTTTCAGCATTTTGGTTTTCTTTCAAATACCTTGACTTTCTAATCCAAAGTGAAATTCGCTTTTGCTTTTAATAACACTTTTTCCCCTGAATATGAAAAAAAAAGAAATTAGTACAGTGTTCCACCGCATGCATCTAACTTGCAGAAATTTTGACTTACGTTTGCAAAATAATCTTCACAATCAGGTAGAGCTTACTGATCAGTTACTTATTTGGGGTCATGTCGTTCCTATCAGTGTTCAGATCCGGGCTTTCCCCCTGCCAGACCAGGATATGTGTTCGTTGGGCCCTGTGTCCTACTTGAAAATTCCAGAATTTTCTTGTCATGTCAGTCTTCCTCCCTCACATTAACCTCTCTTTCCTTCTCTGAACTAGCAGATCAGTGGACTAGTAGATGGCAATTTGTTCTGTCAGGCTTTTCTAGGCATCTGGGGAAATCATTTTGCTTTAGGCAACTGCATAAACTCTTGAGGCTGATTCAGAAGCAGAACTTAAAATGTGGAACTTGTGTAATTCATGTGAACATACACTTTTTGCACCTCAATTGTGCATCAAAATTGGTGAAAGACAAGAGCATGGAGCGCACAATAAGTGAAAACTGAAAAAACAAGATACAGTTGGATGATAATATGAATGACTCACTTCTACCCTGCTCCCAATATGGGGCACTTCAATCACACTTTGTTCTGAAATATAACAATTCTCTGCCTCGTTGCTGCAGGCCCTTGTAAATGCAGATCGTTTCTATAGTGCCGCAATGAGATTCTCTCAGGCAGAAGGTTAGTTTCTGACAATGTTTTAATTTCATGTGGTACTAATGCTGGGAGTCAGGTTAACGAGCTATAAATAAAGCTACATGGAGAAATGTTTTGGAAAATGAATTAACCACCGAATCACTCCGAGTGCTGGACGTTATGAAATCTTCCAAAGAAATTTAATCAAGAGCTGGTTAGAAGATGTCCAGGGTGAATTGGGTTTTAGTGTAATTGCACCTCCTGGAATTGCCCATTGTTGTTTGTATAAGAAAAGGAACTATTTATCTTTCATCCATATTCAGACACCTAGAACCAGGTGCAATGATTTCTCTCTGTACTCATTACATTAATCTCTCCAAAGAACAGCAAAGATAGCTAGCCTCACTCCATTGTTCATCTGTTTGCATGCGCACTGATTTCTGAGGCAGAAAGCCGGACTAAAATATTGTGAGACTTGTGAAAGCAAAACAGATGAGGTTCAGTTACTCTGACAGATATAAAAAGGGAGGTTTCTTATTGCTGTGGGCTGTTTGGCCAAAATTTTCCTTCATAGGTTCCTAAATAATCTGGTCACCTAATGAAGTTTTATATTTTAGGAAACGAACATTAGTGGGTAATTAAATATGGATTTGGGAGCTTGCCTTAAAGTACCCGGGTAGAAAAATGTTGACTGCTGTTCTTTTTATTTCCATACCTGTTCCCTTTTAGTGTAGTTAGTAAGTTAGTGTGGGAAGTTTCCATTCTTGAAGGAAATTCGTCAGTTACCCTGATATGAAAGTCGTGTATAATGAAGAAACCACTACGCCATCACCCTTGCCCGAATGTGAAGAACATCTCCTCCCATTAGACAGCATCAGATGACATCTTGCAAACACAAATAGGTAGATCAAAAAGGTCTTTAAAATAACAAGGACAAACACAAAATTATGAAGCAGTCAGAGCAACTTACTAAGAACGCTTTGTTTTAAAATATGGCAGTGTGGTCTAGTGGATAGAGCAC
This sequence comes from Pelusios castaneus, assembly GCA_007922175.1. NCBI lineage: Eukaryota > Metazoa > Chordata > Testudines > Pelomedusidae > Pelusios > Pelusios castaneus. The sequence continues at coordinate 36,240 of ML685834.1, forward strand.
TGGAGTGTGAGTTAGAAGCTCTGGTTCCCATTCCCGTTTCTTCTGGTTTTTTGGTGTGACCTTGAGGATGTTACTTAGGCATTCTGTGTCTGTGTCCTATCCATAAATGGAAGGATGGTAATGCATATCTACCTTTGTAAAGTGCTTTGAGGCATACACTGCTATGTATTATTATTAATTACTAATGAGACAGCAAGAAATTGTTCTAAAGACAGAGCAGTAGCTTCCCTAGCCATGATTAAATATAAAAATGAATTCAGGTCCCTAGAGCTCTCTGTGTCTTTGCAATGCTGTCCAAATTTTGATAGGCTATTTAAAAACTAAAAAGCCTGGCTGGGTTTTATGTTTCTGCATTTAGAACAGAGTGCACTGGGTCAGCCGTCTGTGAGGTCGTCTCCTGCGGCCAGCTATGAATAATAATAATTACTAGAATAACAGTGTGCATGTATAAAATGATCAGTCTGCTGGGAATTGAGATATATAAGAATTATTTTTCCCCAAAAGCGGTAATGTGAGCCAATAAGCAACCAAATACAGGAGTCGTGTTAAAGAGCTACTCCCGACTGGTCAGGTGTCCTGCCTGTTTGTACCATCAGTGATGACAAAATTTCCCACTCCCTGCACACCACAAGCTCCTTATTGCGCAATAAAGCTGAATGTGTACACACGATCATTTTTCTTGTTGCGCGGCAACACCCTCTTGCCGCGCAACAGTAAAACCACTCAAGCGAGAGTGGTAAGCATTACTGCGGAACGCTTTTTGCGTGATAGACAGCCTCCGGAAATGTCCCAGAGTGCCAATCGAGGGCACTCTGGGACATTGGAGCTGTCAAATATGTCAGTTTCACTGCTCTAGCAGAGCAGTGAAATTGACTATTATGGGAGCTGCCAGGTTCTGCGGCTCCCCTGGACTGAGCTAGGGGACTGGCCCAAACCAGCTGTTCAGGCCAGCCCCCTAGTTCAGTGTAGGGGTTCGGATGGCGGCAGGGGCTGCAGTTCCCGCCGCCACCCG